>CM053581.1:292406540-292417843 GCA_028627135.1 Pseudochirops cupreus
TTGGCACAAAGGATAAAGTGCTAGGAACTGGAGTCAGGAAGACCTGAGTTTGGATCTTGCCTCAGATGTGGAACTAGCTGTGTGACCCTGGGCAAGTCACTTAACCTGTTTGCTTCAGTTTCCTCATCTGTCAAATGGGCATAATAACAGTACCTACCTCCCAGAATTGTTGTGAGGATCAAATGGGTTAACATTTGTAAAGTGTGTGGTAAACTCTAAAGTCTTATATAAATGTTAGCGATCATGCATGATCTCTATGGTCTCATTCAGCTCTAATTTTCTGTGTTTTTCTTCTAGCATTACTGGTTAGGTATCAAAGTAGAACCATGAATATTTAGTGCTCTTTACCATAAAAACCAATCCTTTGATGTTTAAGGACTCTGGAATTCAACATGCTGAACTGGTTAAAATTAGGTTAAAATGAATAACAAGAGGAACTTTGAAAGGCTAAAAAAGTCACAAAAAGGCAACTTACAAGGGGAGGGGTGAGGGAGGGTATTTGGGGGCGGGGGAAGGCTGGAAGGCAAAATCCAAACATCTTTGCCATAGACCTAGAGCTGGAAGAGACTTTAGAAAAACCCAGTTCAATCCTTTTCTCCAGATAAGGAAACAGGGGCTTCACAAGATTAACTGATTTATCCAAGGTCACATAGACAGTAAGGGGTAGGGCTGAGATTTAAACTCAGGTCCTCTGCCTCCAAATCCAGCATCCTTTCTACTATGATACAACTGCCTTTTTGTGGTTGGTTTATGGTAGCTAGGTGGTACAATGGCTAAAGCACTGGGACTAGAGCCAGGAAGACCTAGTTCAAATGCAGTATCAGACACTTACTAGCTGTATGACCTGGGGCAAGCCACTTAACTTCTATTTGCCTCAGTTTTCTCAACTATAAATTGGGGATAATAACAACACTTGTGTTATAGGTTGTTGTGAGGTTTAAATAATATTTTTAAATATTTGTAAAGCACCTGGCACATAGTAAGTGCTATTATGTAAATGGTTGTTCCTTTCTCTTCTTGTACGTGTGTGTGTGCGTGTGTATATATATGTAGACTGTATGCATGAACCTCAGATCTCTTTTTTACTTAGTTGGTAAAACAGCCTCTTCTTTCTTGGTTGGCTGATCTCCTGTAGCTGTATACCATGAGAGTATAGGGGGGATTAGGGTGACTGATTCCCATTTGTGATCGCCTATGGATTACATATGTTCATGGATTATAAATGTTTGTTGGATAAAATGACTAGAGTTATCTTTGGACCGTATTTCCTTTCCTTTCTGGTGGGAAAAATCATTAATTTAAGTGCCCAACCTTCATTTCTTTGGCCTGGATGCATAAGAAGCCATTTTAAATGGCTTCATTTTTCTGAAAATTGGTATCTATTTACTACATGGGGTTGTGAAGACGACTGAGATGGCAGCAAGTATACAAAATTTTTTATTTTGCCATAAAACTTTTGAGTTCCTATTTTCTACTTGCAGCTTTTCAATGATTTATCACAGCCATTTGTGTTCTCAAATGAGTATTGTCTTCTGTCTGAGGCTGAAGCCAAGTCCTACTCCTATGCTCATGACATCAATCTGCTGCTATGAATTTGATAACAATATCACAAATCAAGCAGAAGGAGCTGACAGGCTATAAGGGGACACTTTCTAGTTTATGGGTCATTGGAATGTCTTTATTAATATTGGCTAAACTGGCTAATTATTTTAAAAAGGGAGGGGTGGGAGAATGAAAATGAAGACAGACTCATTTGCCTAAGTGTTTTGCAGTGTGAAAATCCCACTCAGGATCCATGGGCCAAAGTCTCAATATCAGTTAAATGTGCTGGTGCACTTTCTTCTACTTAGTATTATGGAATGGAATCTTAAGTGTGAAAGATGTATCATGTAGTATGTCAAAATGTTGAGCAATATCACTTCAATCTAAACGCAGAAATGAAAAAAGAGCTGCTGATTTCCTTTTTGCTGTAATTCACTTTGGGATGCACGTCATGAAAAGCACTATACAAAAGCAATTTTCATTGATTGACTGATTGAGGAAAAGGGTGAATGTTCTTTCAGCTTAAGTCCCGACTGAAGTATGATCCTTATAGCCTATGACAGCTTTTCACAATCGGTAGTTAAATGCTATCTTAAAAAGGGAAAAACCAAACCAAACCAGGAGAAAATAATAATTAGAACATGTTTGGTTTTTGCTAAGATTAGCTTGGGTTAAATAGATTAAAAAGGAATATGAACTAAAAAGCAGAGGCTGTGATTCGACTATTTTATATTGTTCCCTTTCAGGTTATAATAGCAAAAATGATACATTAAATTAGTTGTGCATTATTTGTTAATCATCAACACCAAAAATGACATATTCCTCAGATAACATATACTACTCAAATGAAACACACCACTGCAAAAGTAGAGTAATTCATTTGTTTTAGCAATTTCTATTTGGAGGAGTAGTAATATCATTTTATTCTATTCTCTTAATCTCAAACAGAATTAATCACGGCTATGAAATATATCTCCAGTTTCACAAAAACTCCTCTTCTATGCTTAATTTAGACAAATTTTTCACTCTAAGGCATAGCTAAATGAAAACCCATTTATGGATTAGTTGTAGTAATGTGTAATGTTACTGATGAGCAAAAAAAAAAAAAATTGACCAGGAAATTCTATCTTCTTAATCAAATGACCATTAACAGATCTATGTCTAGTGCCCTGTTACTATCTCCATTTTCTTTGATTTCCATTTTATCTTCTTAATGATATAAACTTATCTTAGGTGGCTGTGTTGTTCTCACTGGTCAAGCAAGGGCAATGCTGTTTCACTCACTGCTAAATCCAACATGAGACTTTGACTCTTCTGATCATAATTACAGAGGCTTCCCAAACAGGTCAAATTTTCATGTTAGTATATGTTGTAAAACATAGAAGACTGCTTGTTTGGAGAATGTCTTTGAACATATAAGAAGCTAAAGGAATGCATCAATCAGCACAGAAAGTGCTGTGAGAAGCATTTAAAAATACTTTTCTTGGGACAATAAAGGACTTTTCAATGCCCTCATGTAGCCCCCACATTGTTTACTATAGAAATTTACAGAGATACTTTTTGCATATTGGAACAGACACTCAAATATGTAATTATGCTTCTAGCAGAATAGATTCGAGTTGAAAAAAACAGCTCCAACTAGTAAATAATTGCAGGATCATTGCATCAGTTTAGTTTAAAGAGCTGACAAGCCCTCTCTAAACTCAAGGCACAATTAGTCATTAGGGTCTAGTTTTTCAGCACTCTTAAGCAATTTGTAGCCCGTTCCTTTTAATAGGGTTAGGCATTACTTAACCGACACAGATGTCTTGAAAACTGAAACCTCTAGTTATGAAGCAGCAACCTTGTTCATTACTTTCCATGATAGTCAAATCATCTATAAAACCAGTGTTTAATGGGCAACCGATGAATAATCAATGGCTTACTTTTCATCTGAGTGTGAAAATGAGAATAATCTAATACAGTGTCCCCATGGTAAGAGGCTGGGCCTTGGGTTCTGCTGCTATTCAGGGCTGATTTATAACCCAGTAGAAACCTGATGTAAACATATGATCAATGAGTCCCATCACTGCTGATAATAACCCCCAACCGGCCCACTCCCTTGTCTCAGAGTCCATCCCTTTAGGCTATTAGCTCTGTCCAGCTAATCCTTTCCACTATTCCTGCCTGCTGCTTTTACCCTGGCCATTCGTTCAGTCCAGCAGACTCAGAAGTAATTTTATACACAGCAGAGAGCGGGTGGAATTGATTTTTCACTCAGCATTCAGTTCCCATCTGAATAATTATCAATTTTACTGCCTCATAAAGGGAAGAGTCAAAATTTCAAATCAATTCAAAAGAGCTTCTGAGACGACAGAAACTGTGCAAGAGAATAAAGGTCAAAGTTGTCAGTGACCTGAGGAGGTGATGTCAGATATCACCATGCCCAACAGTTGACATCAGAGGCACTCAATATGATATAACCTAGTGCTAATGCAAATCATATTTATGCTGACTACCAGAGACCAGTCATTAATATTTAACATGGTATCTAAAAGCCTACATTCAAAATAAATAGAATGTATTCCACTGATAATGAAGTTAATAAAGATATATCACTGCTTAGTCATGTGCTATAAATTGAAGGATTACCAAGTATTATTAACACATAAAAATTGCTTAAACCAGTAAACAAACACATAGCAATTCCAAATCAACCCTTAGTCTCAGAAGGAATTTTATTTCCTGGTTTTACAATGGTATCTTGCAACTGACATTACTTGATCTGACCAACCCAAGCAAATTTGGCTTCTATGATCAGATTTTATTGATTTTTGCTAAAATTTTCTACCATTTTGAAAGTTGCTGCCAGATCTTATAGGAGGATACTGTGATTACAACACCCAATTACTATCTGAAAATATTCCCTGAAGGACAAGTCACTAACATGTAGGCTACAGTCATGGCATTTCATGAAGGGTTACAGGATGACAGTCTTGCCCATGTTATATATTTTTCTTAATAACAAAAATCAACAAAAGAAGTAACTTGAGACCCTGAAGCCAAGATCCATGTAACTTCCATCAAGTATCAGCATCTGCTGGCAGTTGCTACAAGTAAGGGGAAATTTTTTCCACCTAGTTTGAATATCCTTTGAAATGTTACTCATTCTACACTGTCATTATTTATGTGACATATCTCCTTACTAGACTCTAAAAGACTCTAAAAGAGCTAAAAGAAGGCACGAAGAATGGTTTACACAAATTTTATACTTCTGCTAATGTCCAGCACAGTGCTCTGTACACAGTAGGTGTTGAAATATCTGATGAACTAAACTGGTAGTTGTTTGAAGCATAACAAAGAAAAACGTGCATTTGTTAATCTGTGACTCTCTCCCAGTGTCTCTAGCACAGTGCTCTGCATTGAGTGAGCCCTTAGTGAATATTCGACAATCAAAGCCGTTTAGTTTTCTGTGCCTCAGTTTCCTCATCTGTAAAATGAGAGTATTAGACTCATCTTGGGTGGTGAAATGCAGCCTTGAGGTCACATGTGGTCCTCTAGGTCCTGAAGTGTGGCCCTCTGACCGAACCCAAACTTCACAGAACAGTTCTGTTTGGATTCAAAGGACAGCACTCGAGGATCTAGAGGCCACATGTGGCCTCGAGGTCCCAGTTCTCCACCCCCGGATTAGATGATAGCTTAGGTTCCTTCCACTTCTCTCTCTACATTTCCCTGGGTGACACTTTTATGCTAATTGTTGATTTAGTCCAATATCAGCACCAACTGACTTATTTGAAGGCTCATACTTTTGTTGTGATGTTAACACCTGTAAATCACAACATGTGATACATGTGACTCAGCAGAATAAAACAATTAAAACTTTTCAGTATATAAGTACAACACTCAGGCATAATTTTCCAAACTTGCAAACACCTTGGAGAGCTGTCCTAAAGAAAAGAATGATGATGTCTACATGGATAAATGTTAGTGCTCTATTTGAAATATTTTTGATATATGCATTCATTTTTCTATCTATTTTTATGTTACACTGTGTTACAGTGATTTGTACAAATGGATTTTATACATCAGAGAGAAATAAGAAAATATTACATTTCCTCATGAGCCAAATTAAAATACCTTAAGAAGTATCCTAAAGTGTGAATCTCCAAATGATGTGCTGTATTAAATTAGAGCCCAGCCCATATCAGCTAATGAGAAAACACATTTGAAAACGAATGGGAACTATAATGGCCTAGCATTCACAGGACAAGTTCAAGATAATAATATTGGGAACCTAAGAAGGAAACTGGGGACCAAGGGATCACCAGCTGTACCTTAACTTCTAATACATCTCTGAGAAAGCCACCTTCCTGTAAAGCTTAAAGTCTCAGTGGGAGAAGGTATTCATGGTACTCACCCTATATTCCTTGAGGGGAAATGAGGGCAGTGTGTCATCCTGCTTTCAGGGGATGATACTTATGGTGAACAATTCATTAAGGGCCCTCACAAGGTTACTTCTTTTAAGAGACACTCAGGAATCTTTCCGTGTTTCTGAAGGCTTTATCACTTAAACCCAAGTAGTAGTAGTGCCTCCTTACCTGTTGTAGGACATCTGGATTTTGCTGCATGAAATGGAGCAGCCTCTGACCATCCTGGGAAACTTCTCGGCATCGAAGTGATTTCTTGCCTTCTTTTGCAATGTGCTTGAAGAGGTAGGTCACAATGTAATCTAAACTTGTACAACAGCTAGAAGAGACAATTGTATCTGCAAAAAAGCAACAACAGTACGATCTTGTTTAAAATGTGTGTTCCAAATGACAAATATCCAAGTCCATAATGATGGTGATGATGATGATGTATAATATACCCTTTGCACCACGCTAGGGCTTTCTGATTTTCTGAGGGATGTGACAATGTCTCATTTGTCCTCCCAACAAGCCAGGGAATCTGAAAGGTCAAGCTTCAGAAATTGAAACCTCCAAAAGTAAAGGGGCTTGATAAACAGCAATCACACAGCTAACTAGTCACTATGGCTATGGCTAATGGCAACTCAGTACAATTTGTCTACTGCACTAATACTGAACTCACACATCATAAGTGGTTACTCTTAACCTAGTCTTGCATACCAGTCAATAACTTTCACCTGTCTGCACTTAAGTGTGCACACATGTACACACGCACACACATGCACACACACACACATGCACACACACACCCACACCAAACATAATATAGGATATCACTAAGTTCTTGAACTCTTCATAATTTTCATTTATGGAGAAGAAACTGAGGCACCATGAGGTTAAGTGAATTTTCTAATGACCTACAGTGGGTTAGTGAGAGAATGGCCATGTCCATTCCTTGCTCTTGGTTTTCTACTCTCTTACCACCTCTCTTCATAACAGAACTTTGTTCTGATATTGGGAGTCATTCTGCTCCCTGGAGGGAGAGGTCCAATCTTTTCGTGCTGCCTGTGCCCCGGTCAATCTCCTCCCCCATCCCAAAGTTTTCGTCTGACCTTGCCAGGATCAGGACCCCCCCTTCCTCCACCACCAGAACGTCAGCTCTCTTAGGGCAGAGGCTGTCCCGACTGCTTGTATTTATTGTATCCTCAGCACTTAGCACAGGGACCAGCCCACGGTGATGGTTTAATAAATTATTCTCATAAATAGCCGTTCGTTCTCTCCATGTGCAGGGTTACGTCTTACCCTGATTTCTCAACCTCTCAACTTTTTGTCTACTTTTGCCTTTTATGTTTTGGTTTTGCTTTCTATCTGAACTTTTTCTTCCAGCTTCCAGTTCTCACCTCAAAATGTCTCTTTTTTCTGAAGCAAATTTTTAACAAGCAGCTCCATTACTAGAACAATTACTTAAGACATAACTTTGATCCTAATAATAACAGCTCGCCTTTATACTATACTTTAAGGCTTGCAAAATGCTTTCTTTATAGCAATCCTATGAAGCAAGCACTATCAAAATCATTATCCCCATTTTATAGATGGTGAAATAGAAGTTTTGGGAGTTTAAATGATTGCCTGTGATCATACAACTTAGACATAACTGAAACAAGCTCTGAACCCAGGTTCATCATGGCATGCTGCCTCTCTTATGCTTTCATTCATGTTTTTTTCTTCTTGGTTTACCTTCTGATTCTGAAGCTTTAATAGTAGGCGTTTGGGGTATATATAGTTTATTTCAAGTGAACAGATGTAAACTACCTATTAAATATCACCCAAATATCACATAAGGTATCCACGAAAGTTTTCCTATGGTTAGGTTTCACAATGGTCTGGAATAGGCAAAGGGAACAAGATTTTTCAGAATTCAGAATAGATCTCCAAAACCAGAAAACAGGGTCAACCAATAAACTCACATTTAATGAATGTCCACAGGACATATGACCCATGTATCAGAGAACTGGGTATCACTCTGCTTTTAGGGAAAGGAACCATGAACATCATATAATTCACAGTGATAACGTAACCCAAATTAGATTAGTCGTATTTAGAGGAAGTAACTAAGCTAGGATAGATCCTAAAGGTCATCCAGGCCATCTTTCTTAGTTTACTGAGGCCCAGGATGATGAAGGGACTTATCAGAGGTCACACAAGTAATAAGCAAGAGAAATGGAATTCAAGTTCAGTTCTCCTGACCCAGTTGACATCAGAATAACTGACTTGGGGGACAAGTTGTGACATGAAACTTACAAATAGGCACACTTAACCTGGAAATACTTACCCCAAGTTGTGATTTCAAAAGAATGATACATGTAAGTATGGCAAGAGATGGGGGGTGGGGCACTCTTCAAGGCAACTGGGGAAGAATTTAAGTATTTAAAGAAGAGGTTGAGAATAGAGGATAAGGGAAATTTAGGCAAGGTTGCAAACAGTGGAGAATCCGGGTCTAAATGTTAGGCATGGAACATGGATGATGGTCTAGTGTGCTATGTAACTGGTGGGCTTGAAAGACAAGAGGTCTCAGAAATTAAAATGCAAAGCCACCAGGTCCATTTGAGCATCAGAGGACTTCAATCACATAACAGTGGGTCTTATGAATTATTTCAACAGACAGTCCATTTACTTTTAAGTGTCCTAAAGATGCTATGGAGTACACGGCAACTTCCATCTCTATGCCATAAAGAAAGGGGGGGGGGGGAGAGAGAGAGAGAGAGAAAGAGAGAGAGAGAGAGAGAAAGAGAGAGAGAGAAAGAGAGAGACTTGTTGAGCCAAGTGGCTTTCACTTTTCCCTCAGTTCCCACAGCATCTTCCTTTGAAATCCAATGGGGAATGCAAGCCCAGTAACTTAACATCTACAAAAGACAGAAAAAAATAGCATGGCTCTGGTTTCTCCTCACCAATGAGCAGCAATATGCTATCAATCATATGAAAATTATAAAGACTTCACATAGAGTTTAGTGATCACATGCCATGCAGGTTGCATTAAGAGGTTCCAATATACTGAGTCAGCTGTGAAAAAGCCATGTAAACACTTTGCAAGAAGGCTGGAGTGTTTATCCTTGCAATAAAAGCAGAGGAGAGCTTCCATTACAGCTGATTTATAGTTGGGGGCTTCAAAAGGAATAAATATTATTTCAGGGGATATTATAAAATGTGGAATCAGAGGGAATATAGGGCGTTTGGTCAGAACTAGAATGAATAGTGCTGAGAAATGAGTATTTTTGGCCTTTTTCATCTGTGGCTCAAGCTATCGTATTAGATTCAAATTTTAACATTCCCAAGCCATAAAGGGAGCGACAAAAAGTCATGAATCTTTATATTCTGCCCAAGTGAATAAGTCAGCTCAGGGGATTTAATTTTCTAAATAAAAGGTTAGGTGCTTTATTTTTATAATTTGGAGAATGACATATAAGTTCTAATAGACAACTCTGCCCTTTCCAACAGCATGCAGTTTGGCGGTTTGTCAGGGAAGCATGCATTTCCTGGCTGCCAGGTACCTCGCTAAGGACAGCATTGTTAGTCCTGTCCCCACTTGGCCCATCACCAAAAGTTGCAGACAACTTTCAAAAAGTTAACCATACAGGAATCACTGGTTTTTTTACTCATATTTGATTGTTTATGGCCCCATGTGGGATTTTCTTGGCAGAGATACTACAGTGGTTTGCCATTTCCTTCTCCAGCTCACTTTACAGATGAGGAAACTGAGGTAAACAGGGTTAAGTAACTTGTCCAGGGTCACACAGCCAGTAAGTATCTGAGACTAGATTTGAATTCAGGAAGATGAGTCTTCCTGACTCCAGGTCTGGTACTCTATCCACTATGCCATCTAGCTGCTCTAACTACATAGAAAAGAGTTGCCTAATTGGGATTTAAGAAGGATAACAAGGCTAAGTTCAAAGTTGGCTCTGGCTCAAAACTTCTCAATTATCACAGAAGGGAGAAAACTTTGGGATGGAATGGTTTGGTGAGAAGGTTGGGGTTCAGGAGAAAGATGGGGGGAGGAAAGACTAGTTGGGATTAAAGATAGATATAGTCTAGTTAAAACTTCCCAGTGGGGGGTGGGGTGGCTAGGTGGTGCAGTGAATAGAGCACTGGCCCTGGAGTCAGGAGGACCTGAGTTCAAATCTGACCTCAAGATACTTAACACACACAAAAAAACTAGCTGTGTGACCTTGGGCAAGTCACTTAACTCCAACTACCCTACCTTCCCCCCTGCAAAAAAAAAAAAGTGGTCAGATTTATCACAAGCCCTTTCAGTTTACACAGTATTCTATACACATTTTCTCATTGGTTTCTCAGAACTCTGTGAGCAACACAATAAAGCTATTATCATCCCTATTTTACAGATGAGAAAACAGAGGCCCAGAGGGACTAATGCCAGACACAGCCAGTACCTGTCAAAGCCAGAATGTGAAATCAGGTCTTGTGAGCCAGCTCAGTGCTTTTCCCACTGGACCGAGCAAATTCTGAGATAGAGCTTATGTAATAATGAAGAAGATCCTGTTTTTACTTGGCTCAGCAGTTCATTTCTGTGCATCTCCCCTAATTTCCCCCCTTTACTCTTTAGTCAGTATCGGTTGAGTGTAGACTATGGTAACACACTGTACCTGAGAGGAAAGGGGATTTTCTCCTTTCACCATTAGAGGGTTCCAAAGTGGGCGATACCGCCCCCTAGGGGGCACTGGAATTATGGGTGGTGGTGGTAGTAGCCTTGGGTGCAATTGGGGGGTGTTGAATAAAAATAAGGGGGCAGTGGGAGCATAAGGAAAGAAGAGAAGATAAGAAAAATTTGAAAAACTCTTCATACATGTTTCATCTCTTGTATAACAGAGCTAAAGTCACAGTGATTACATTATTTTCCAAATAAACGTACAAAATGCAAGTTATAACAGTTTAGTGGTCAAGTCCGCAGACAGGTCCTAACAAATAAATGTTAGCAAGCGAATGTGCAGGAATACATGCATGTAATGACTTGTTTACAATATGATACTATATGATTACATGATGCAATACTGCATCATCAAAATTCCAATGCAGGAAAACCCCCCAATTTACAATAAAATATTAAGATGCAACATTTAAAAAAATTATCTATTTTTTGAAATGACATAAATTTAAAAAACAAAACACTAAAGGGATAAAGTAGATTTTGGGGGGTAATGGTAATAAAATTTGGAGATGCCCCTTTGTTGGCATGGTTTTTGGGTTGAGTGTTAAAACCCAGAGCTTGTGAATCCCACTTGTGGGATGGACTTGTTGACATGAAGAGAAAGGGCTGAACTGGGAGGAGCTGTGAATTGGGAGAGAGGCCCAAGCCTAGAGAAG
>CM053581.1:292418343-292452570 GCA_028627135.1 Pseudochirops cupreus
ACTGTATTTTGACTTTCTCTGTTCTGTGAATGTTTGCTGAATAAATGGGGTTTGCTATGCTGGTAATCCAAACATTGGAAGTTGCATTTGCTTGGCATTACAGGGGGGTGGGAGGGAGGCAGTGCTGGGTAATTTTTTTTGAAAAGGGGATGGTAGGCCAAGTGAGTTTGGGAAGCTTTGCACCAAATGGAAAGATATGATCTTGTCTGCCCTTACTCTTTCCCATTACTTCTTTCCTTTTCCCTTTCTCTACAATGCAATTTTCCTGAAGTTAATAAAATCAAATTTCATCTTTAATCAAATATCTGGACAATGATCCACTAAAACGTTAATGAATGATGGTCAATTACAAGACTACTGAATTTTTTATACCACATTGAACATACCAGACTAGTTACTTTCCTATCATTAATTCAATTACTTCCCCAACCCCTCCCTCTACAAGTCTTTCAATTGAGAATATATACTCCTAATCCTATAAAATCTAAATAGGTTTGTGACCTGAACACTATCTGTAAGTATCTTCTTGTAATTTATAAGCAGCAAATAGAATACCAGTACTGATTTTCCTACATATCTGATTATTGTCTCTAAGACACACAGCTAAGGCAGTTGATGGCACAGTGGGTCTGGGGTCAGAAAGGGCTGGGTTCAAATATGGCTACTAGCTGGGCAAGTCACTTAGCCTGTTTATCTCATCTTCTTTCTGGGTAAAATGGGGGCTCATAACAGCACCTACCCCCCAGGGTTGTTGTGAGGATCCCATGAGATCATGTCTGTAAACCACTCAGCATGCTGTGTAGCACACAGTTGGTGTCATATTGATGCTAGCTATTATTATTATTATTACTAGATAAAATGAACAATCCACATGCTAATGCTTTCCATCTTTAGAGGAGGTCCTATCAATTTGCATACCAATTTCCTAAACAGTAGTATGAAGAAAAAAAGGAAAGGTAAAAGCCATTAAAACTTAGGATTCTGTACAAGGGGATTATTCCCACGGCCAGAAAGGCAACATGTAAGTTACCTGGAATGATCTGTCATTAGAGAGCACCACTTCAACAGACTGTGTGGTCTCTGAGGGACTACAGTGCCTTTTGTTAGCGCCCTTCCTCCCTCTTTTGTATATTTAGCTCTGAACGTACTTATTGCATACGTACTTATATACGTGTGTTTTCTCTTCCCAACAGAATAAAAGTTCCTTGAGAATAAGGATTATTTCATTTTTTTGGTCTGCACTTAGTACAGGGCGCTGTATATAGTAGGCACCTAATAAATGCTTCCTGATGGATTCACAATGCTGCTCACACAAGTTCTTAATAAATGCTCAAATTTAATTCTCTGCAGCCTTATTCTAGCCAGTAAATACATTTCTTAGTTCTGAAATAGTTATATTCTGAAATAAATGTACCTGTGAGCAGTTTTCACTGTCTATGGACAGGGGCAGAAGGCTATCCAGAGCTCTCTTGTTCTCTCATCCAGATGCAACTGTTTCTACTTAGAACCTCGAGTATTGCAATCCTGTGCACAAGCACCTAAAAATGGATTTGACCTCCCAAATCACCCATGCAAACCAAAGAGACAAAGATCTCAGAACTTAGAGGAGCAATGGTGTGTGTGCTTCAGCTCTTTTTCAGTCTCTAGGGTTCGGCAGGATGATTTCATTCAACGTTGATTGAGCCTCTACTATGAGTGAAGTAAAATACTCGATAGGATGTGGGGCTCAGACAATAACAATAGTGACAACTGAATTTGCATAATATGTTAATGTTTACAAAGTACTTTGTTGCTGTTAGTCATTTCAGTCATGTCAGACTCTTCATCACCCCTCTTGGGGTTTTCTTGGCAAAGATACAGGAGGGGTTGGCCATTTCCTTCTCCAGTTCATTTTATAAAGGAGGAAACTGAGGCAAACAGGGTTAAGTGATTTTCCCAGGGTCACCCAGCTAGTAAGTGTTTGAGACTGAATTTGAAGTCAGGTCTTCCTGACTCTAGACCCAGTGCTCTATCTACTGTGTCACACGATGTCCATGTACCCCATTACTACTGACACAATGCCAAGAGACACAGCACAAGGCTTCTAGACAGTCTATGAGCTTTAAGGCACAGCTGGGCTGTGATCTGCACCACTGGAGGAAGCTGCCCACACTGAGGAGATAACAGATTCATCCAAGTATCAAAGTTAGGAAAAACAATGATTAGAGTTATTCAAAAGAGGGGTGGTCTATTTTGGAGGCAAAGAATTCCTTCAATATTTCCTCTTTTTTTTTTTTTTTTAAAGAATTCACTTTAAGAAAAAGGTTGACTGGCTCTTCTGGGGGATAATGGCGAGGAGGATCTTTTCCAGCGGTAAGTTGGAGAAAATGGCCTCTGAGGTCTCTTCCAAATCAAAGATTCTGAAATTCTGTGATTATTGTTCCCTTCTTTATAGATTAGAACTGGGATTCAAAGAAGCTGTGCCACAAACTCATAAAATAGGGTTGTTATGAGGATTGAATGAAATACTGAATGTAAAACATATAAACAGAAGGTAATGATGGTGGTAATTTTTCTCTGAATCCATTTCATGGCATACTGTCGGCAAAACTTTGGTCAAATAAATAAAGTACAAAGTACTTTATATAAATTAGACTGTTTGAGCCTCAAATCAACCCTATTATGT
Source organism: Pseudochirops cupreus (assembly GCA_028627135.1). NCBI lineage: Eukaryota > Metazoa > Chordata > Mammalia > Diprotodontia > Pseudocheiridae > Pseudochirops > Pseudochirops cupreus. Next base: position 292,421,009 of record CM053581.1, read on the forward strand.
AGGCACTATAGGTATTATTCTCTCCATTTTATAATTAAGGAGACTGAGGGCCATGATTTGCCCAGGGACCCTGCCAAGGAAGTGCCAGAGGCCACTCTGGTGAAGAACCCAAGCATCTCTAACTCTTGGTCCTGCACTTTTTCCACTCTTTCCCATACTGACTCCCAAGGAGATGGAAATCTAGGCAACATAAAAGCCAAAAAAGAAATTAATAAAAATCTGTTAAACAAAAAAAGAAAAGTTAGCAACAATAATACCTTATATATGTAGAACATTTAATCACTTTCAAATATCACTTTCACATATATTACTGACATTGACCCTAACACCCCTGAAAGACTGGCAGACAGGAAAATGTTATTATTCCCATTTTATAGATGAAACAGAGGCTCAGAGAGTATGAGTGACTTCACTAGGGTCACACAGCAAGGAAGGAAAGAACTAGGACTTGAAGTCCAGATCTTTGCACACATTGTGCTGCCTCAAATGGATACCAGAATAATGGTTTTATATACAAGGTAGCACATAAAGCAAGAGATGATGTAGTGGAACAAGGGCTGTACCTAAAGTCAGCAAGACCACAGTTCAAATTCTGCCTCTGACATGTTCTGACTGTGTTACATTGGGCAAGTCGCTGAAACTGTCTCAGCTAAGACTAAAAGCTAATGAACTGCATTGGTAGTGGGATTAAATCAGTTTTTGATACCCCAAAGGTGCTTAAACAACGACACAACTAGGAATGCAGAAACGGGAGAGATAGCTTTTTGCCTAGGTAAGTGGGGAATCAACACTCTCGCAGATGGCAATGTCTGAGCTGGATCTTGAAGCCTTAGCAGGATATAAAAGGCTAGAGATGGGGCTGGACGTTCTATCTATCTGGAGAGAAGAGCACGAACAAGGGTGCAGAAGGAGCAAGGCGTGTTTAAAGATATGCTAACAAAGCCGTTTGGCTGGGAAAGTCATAGGATCTAAGGCACAGACTTGAGCCAGAATGTGATGGGCCTTGAAAGCTAGGCTGAGGACTTACTGCTTCATTGAGCAGGCAATGGGGAGCTTTTGCAAGGTTTTTTTTTGGTGGTTGTTTATGATCTTTTTGCACTTAATAATTTTATTTTTTCCAATTACATGTAAAAACAGTTTTCAATATTCATTTTGTAAGATTTTGAATATAAAATTTTTCTCTCTCCCTCTTTTCCCTCCCCCCTCCCCAAGACAGCAAGCAATATAGGTTACACATGTACAATCATGTTAAACATATTTCTACATTAGTAATGTTGTGAAAAAAGAATCAGAACCAAAGGGAAAAAACATGAGAAAGAAAAAACAAACAAAAAAAACAACAAAAAAGTGAAAATAATCTGCTGCAATCTGAATTCAGACTCCGTATTTCTTTCTCTGGATGTGGACAGCATTTTCTATTAAGTCTTTTGGAATTGTCTTGGATCACTGTATTGCTGAGAAAAGCTACATCTATCATAGCTGATCATTGCACAGTAATGTTTTTCCTGCATACAATGTTCTCCTGGTTCTACTCACTTCACTGAACATCAGTTCATGCAAGTCTTTCCAGGTTTTACTGAAATCTGTCTGCTCATCATTTCTTTCTTTTTTTTTTTTTGAGTCTCATTAAAAAAAATTTTTTTTCTTTTAGTTTACAAGATTCAGTTCCACAATCCCTTGCGTTTCAGATTTTCTCCCCTCCCTTCTCCCCCCCCCCATGGTGGCGTGCAATAATGTATAGGATTTGCAGATGCTTTCACATTGTACAATAGTCTAGTTGTATAGAAGGGTTGTAACCAATGAGTGAACACTGGGAAAAAAAAAAACCAAACATGAAAAAGAATGATAGCATGTATTGCTTCAGTCTCCATTTAAACTCTAGTCTTTCTAGATCTTTCTCTGAATGTAAATATCTCCTTCCATCCTGACACTTTTAGAGTTGTCTTTTAGCTGTGCATTGCTGAGAAGAGTCCAGTTTATTAAGGTTAGTCATCACACATACGATGTGTCTGTGATTGTGTACAAATTTTTCCTGGTTCTGCTCTTCTCACTTAGCATCAATTTGTATAAGCCTCTCCAGGTAATTATGAAGTCCATCTCCTTCCCATTTCTTACAGCACAGTAGTATTCCATTACATTCATATACCATAACTTGTACAGCCATTCCCTAATTGATGGGCATCCCCTATATTTCCAGTTTTTTGCCACCACAAAGAGAGCTGCAATAAATATTTTTGTACATATGGGTCCTTTTCCCACTTCTGTGATCTCTTTGGGATATAACCCCAACAGTGGTATTGCTGGGTAAAAAGGTATGCAATTATTTATAGCCCTTTGGGCATAGTTCCAGATTGCTCTCCAGAATGGCTGTATCAGTTCACAACTCCACCAACAATGCATTAGTCTTCATCATTTCTTATAGAACAATAGTGTTCCATTACATTCATATACCACAACTTTTTCAGTCACTCCCCAATTGATGGGCATCCTCATAATTTCTAATTCTTTGCCACCACAAAAAGAGCTGCTATAAATATTTTTGTACATGTGGGTCTTTCCCCCCTTTTTAAATGACCTTTTTGGGATACAGACCTAGTACTGACATCACTTGATCAAAAGGTATGCACAGTATTATAGCCATTTGGACATAGTTCCAAATTGCTCTCTAGAATGGATGGATCAGTTCACAACTCCACCAACAATGCATTAGTATTCCAATTTCCCTAGATCTTCTCCAACATTTATCATTTTCCTTTTCTGTCATATCAGCCAATCTGATTGGTGCAAGGTGACACCTCATAGTTGTTTTAATCTGCATTTTTCTAATCAATAGTGAGTTAGAGCACTTTTTCATATGACTATAGACAGCTTTAATTTCTTCATCTGAAAACTGCCTGTTCATATCCTTTGAATACTTACCATTTGGTGAATGACTTGTATTTTTATAAATTTGATTCAGTTCTCTATATATTTGAGAAATAAGCCTTTTACCATAAACATTGGCTGTAAAAATTGTTTCCCAGTTTTCTGCTTTCCTTCTAATCTTGGCTGCATTAGTTTAGTTTGTGCAAAACGTTTTAAATTTAATATAATCAAAATTATTCATTTTGTGTATCATGTTCTCTACCTTTTGCTTGGTCATAAATTCTTCCCTTCTCCACAGATCTGACAGGTAAACTATTTCTTGCTCTATTAATTTGCTTATGTTATATCACCCTTTCTGTCTAAATCATGTATCCATTTTGACCTTATCCTGATACAGGGTGTAAGATGCTGGTCTACGCCTAGTTTCTGCCATACTATTTTCCAGTCTTCCCAGTTGTTTTTGGTCAAATAGTGAGTAATGCAATCCCAGAAGCTGCAATCTTTGGGTTTATCAAATAGTAGATTACTACAATCATTTACTACTGTGTAGTGTGTGCCTAACCTCTTCTCCAGATCCACTACTCTTTCTTGGCCATTACCTCATGGTTCTGATGGCTGTTGCTTTATAATTATAATATGGTTTTAGGTCTGGCACAGCCAGGCCACGTCCCTTTGCATTTTTTTCATTAATTCCCCTGATATTCTTGACATTTTTTCTTCCAGATGAACTTCGTTATTATTTTTTCTAGCTCTATAAAGTAATTTTTTGGTAGTTTTATTGGCATGGCACTGAATAAGTAAATTAATTTAGGTGGAATTATCATTTTTATTATATTAACTTGGCTGCCCATAAGCAATTGATATTTTTCAATTGTTTATATCTGACTTTATTTGTGTGAAAAGTGTTTTGTATTTGTGTTGATACAGCTCCTGGGCTTGTCTTGGCAGGCAGACTCCCAAATATTTTATACTGTCTACAGTTATTTTAAATGGAATTTCTTTTTTCTTTCTCTTGCTGCTGGACTTTGTTGGTAATATGTGGAAATGCTGATGATTTATGTGGATTTATTTTATATTCTGCAACTTTGCTAAAGTTGTTGTTTCCAGTAGTTTTTTAGTTGATTCTCTAGGATTCTCTAAGTATACCATCATAGCATCTACAAGGAGTGAGAGTTTTTTCTCAATGTCTACTATAATTCCTTCAATTTCTTTTTCTTCTCTCATTGCTAAAGCTAACATTTCTAGTCTGATATTGAATAACAGTGGTGATAATTGGCAACCTTGTTTCACCCCTGATCTTTCTGGCAATGCTTCTAGCTTATCGTCATTATATATAATGCTTGCTGATGATTTTAGAAAAATACTGATTATCATTTTAAGGAAAACTCCATTTTTTCCTATGCTCTCTAGTGTTTTTAGGTGGAATGGGTGCTATATTTTGTCAAAAGCTTTTTCTGTGTCTATTGAGATAATCATATAATTTCTGTTAGTTTTGTTATTGATATGGTCAATTTTGCTGATAGTCCTCCTAATACTGAACTCGCCTTGCATTACTGTTATAAATCCCATCTGGTCACAGTGTATTATCCTTGTGATAAATTGCTTTACTTTCTTTGCTGATATTTTATTTAAAATTTTTATTTCAATATTCATTCGGGAAATTGGTTTACTTTTCTTTCACTGTTTTGGCTCTTCTTGGTTTAGATATCAGCACCATATTTGTATTATAAAAGGAATTTGGTAGGAATCCTTTGCCTATTTTCCCAAATCTACTGGAACTAATTGTTCTTTAAATGTTTGGTAGAATTAACCTGTAAATCTATTTGGCCCTGGAGATTTTTTCTTAGGAAGTTCACTGATGTTCAATTTCTTTTTCTGAAATGAGGTTATTTTATTTCCTCTTTTGTTAATCTAGGCAATTTATATTTTTATAAATATCCATTCATTTCTCTTAGAATATCAGATTTATGGCATATAGTTGGGCAAAATAGCTCCTAATTATTTCTTTAATTTCCTTTTCATTGGGAGTGAATTCACCCTTTTATTTTTGATACTGGTAATCTGGTCTTATTTTAATAAAATTAACCAAAGGTTTATCTGTTTCATTGTTTTTTCCCATAAAACCAGTTCTTAGTTTTATTTATTAGTTCAATTGTTTAATTACTCTCAATTTGATTAATCTCTCCTTTATTTTCAGAATTTTTCATTTGGTATTTAACTGGGGATTTAAAATTTTTTTCCTAGCTTTTTTAGTTGCATGCCCAATATACTGAGCTGCTCTTTATCTATTCCACTCATGTACGCATTTAGAGATACAAAATTTTCTCTAAGAACTGTTTTGGTTGCATCCCATAAGTTGTATGTTGTTTCATTATGGTTGTTCTCTTTGATGAAATAATTGATGGTTTCTATGATTTGTTGTTTGACCCACTCATTCTTTAGGATTATTTAGTTTCCAGTTAATTTTTAATCTATCTTTCCATAGTCCTTTAATACATGTAATTTTTATTATATCACGATCTGAAAAGGATGCATTTAATATTTCTGCCTTTCTGCATTTGATTGTGCGGTTTTTATGTCCTAATAAGTGATCAGTTTTTGTGTAGGTGCAATATACCACTGAGAAAAACATATATTTCTTTCTGTCTCCATTCAATTTTCTCCAGAGGTCTATCATATCTAACTTTTCTAAAATGCTATTCACCTCCTTAACTTCTTTCTTGTTTATTTTGTGGTTAGATTTATCTAGTTGAGAGAGAGGGAATTTGAAGTCCACCACCAGTATAGTTTTGCTGTCTATTTCTTCCTGTAATTCACTTAACTTCTCTAAGAAATTTTTTGCTATACCAGTTGGTGTATATATGTTTAGAATTAGCCATTGCAAGTTTTAAAGCAATGGAGTGACATAATGAGAGTGTTACACAAATGGGAATTATGCCAGAAAGTTACTAAAATGTCCATACCCTTTATCTAGATATCCCATTGTTGGGCATATACCTCAAAAAAGTCAAAGAGAGAAATTATGTGGATATACTGAATCCTAGCAATACTTTTTTTTTGGTGGGGTAGCAAAGAACTGGAAACAAAGCAGATGCCAATGGAGTGGACAATGTAATGTAATGGGATATTACTGTATTTTAAGAAATACTGAATATGAAGAATTCAAAGATCATGAGGACTCCTATATTAACAGATAAGGAATCAATTTAGAAGAGGCAGAAAGACAATAATGACAATGATGTAATTTAAGCAAAAAAAAAAACTGAACTGAACACATTGTAATTTTAATGACCAAGCTGGAAAATAGAGGAAATTAAAGAAAATAAATCCCCCTCCCTTCTTCTTCTTCTTCTTCTTTTTTTTTTTGCTTTTTCAAGGGGGTTGGGCAGGGCAATTAGGGTTAAGTGACTTGCCCAAGGTTACATGGCTAGTATGTGTTAAGTGTCTGAGGCCAGATTTGAACTCAGGTCCTCCCGACTCCAGCGCCGATGTTCTATTCACTGTGTCACCTAGCCGTCCTCCCCCCCTTCTTCGAAGAAATCAGGATGTGGGGGAGATTATGGATGTGAAACATTTCCTATACAGTCAGACATGGGCAATGTGATGAGCTAGTTTTGTTGAATTAATTATTGCCCTCTTTTAAAAATATTTTGTTAAAAGAAATTCATAGGTGAGGACAGAAGAAGATATTTGGAAGTGAAAGTACTATGAAAACAAAATGTATCAATAAAGTAAGAAATGGATACTTTAGGAAAATTGATTTACCTTTGATGTGAAGGAGGAAATGTAGGAAAACAAGAGCTAGCAAACTCTTCAGGAAACAAAAATTCACCTTGAAAGAAGAATCACTCAACTGAAGAATGCTGGAGCTCTTAAGTTAGAGAACAGGTCTTAAGTACATAGTTCTTATGGATTTGGAGTTAGAGACCCTGAGTTTGAATTGCTTTTCTGTCACCAAGTTAACTGTATTAACTTGGGTCATATAACTTTGCTGAGCATCTGTCATCTTATCTGTTAAATAAATGGGTTGGGTTAGATGTCTGAAAGTCCCACAGTCCTATGTCTCATAGAGCATATGATGATGAGATTCGATCTATATGAGACAGTTTAATAAACCAGTGAGATTAGCCAACCAGCTTTAAAAAGGAATCAGAACTAGAAACAATGAAATTAGCTGAGGCCAGTTTGGAATGGTGGTAGGATCTGTTAAGCTTGCCAACAACACTGGCTTCCCTTGCGGTTTTCCAGAATACATCTGGTGTGCTCCCAACTCTTCAGCAATGTCTCTATATAGCTATTGCACCTAGGCTGATTTAATGACTTTCTGGATACTTTCTCCTCCCTTGGTTTTCATGACATTGATTTTCTTGTTTTCCTTCTAACTGTCTAACTATCCCTTCTGAGTCTTCTTTGTTGGATCATCATTCATGACCTGTCCCCTATCCATGGATGTATTCCAAGTGTCTACACTGTGCCCTCTTCTTTTCTTTTTCTACCCATTCTCTCTTGGTGGTCTGCTCAGCTCTCATTCAACTTTTACCACTCTGCAGATAATTTCCAGACCCATATACATACAGCTCTAATTTCTCTCTACTTCTGCATCACCAGCTACTTGTTGAACACCTCCAAAGGATGCTACATAGGTATCTAAAACTCAGTATGCTAAAAAACTTATCACCTTCTCCTTTAAACTTGCCCCTCCTCCAAACTTCCCTATTTTCTTAAGAGTACCACCATCCTTCTAGTAACTCAAGTCTGCAACTCCAGACATTCCTGTCTCTCCCTTCCTGATTCTAATCAGTACAAAGTCTTGTTTAAACTAGGTCCACAGGATATCTCATATCTCTTCCATTCTCTTTATTTACACACAGGACCTCACCACCTCTCACTTGGAATATTAAAAACAAAACAAAAATAAAAACTATACTCATGATTTCCATTCTCTTTCTTCTACAATATATGTTGCACGCAATTACCAAAATAACTGCCCTAAAGCACACATCTGACCTTGTCAATTTCCTTTTCTAGAAGCTTCATTGTCTTCCTACTGCCTCTTGGATTAAATAAAAATTCCTGTTTTGCATTTAACATACCTCATAGTCTAGTGCTAGCCTACATTTCTAGGCTTATTTCATGTTTCTCCTTTATGTATTGTGTCCCAATTAAATGGTTTATTTGCTGTTAGCTAAATTTGACCTTCCATATCCTATGTGCCTTTACACATACTGTCCACCATGTTTAGAAAATACTTGGTCTCTACCTCTTTCTTTGAGATGCTCTCAATTACTTCAAGGATCCTTTTAAGTGCCACCTTCTAGTTAGGAGCAATCTTTCCTTATCCCCCTACTTATTAGTGTTTACACCTTCCTCAATTCATGTATGCACGCATACATGTATATGTGTATATATGCATATATGTATATCTGTATAAATGCACACACATATATACTCATATGAAATATATGTATATATATATATAAACACACATGCATATATACATACATTATACACAGAAACACACTCGATGTATATACTTTTGTATTTATACACTGTATCCTGTCAGCTGAAAATCAGCTTCCTGAGAGTACGGACTTCTGTTTCATCTTTATATCTCCAGTGCCTATCATATACAGTGCACATAATAAATGGTTAATAAATATTTGTTGTATTGGATTTCTCCTCCTTGCCTCCCCCATTCTCTGAAGACACACACATATACACACACACAGAGTCACACACACACAGAGTCTCACACACAGACACACACTCTTTCTACTCTACCATATCATAATGGATATAACCTTGTCAGGTACCAACCTTCATTTGATGCTTGACCAAAGGTAGATATAATAAAGTATTGTATATATGGCTGGCAAGCTGAAAAATCATACTAGATCTCACTAAAAGACAAATTTTGCAAACTCTTTAAACTCATCAGAGCAAGGAAACATACAAATATCCAAAAGTAACCACAATTAAACAAACAAACAAAAACCACATTTCAATGTAGAACAAGAGGAACATTTCCCATCAGCTTGGATTTCAGTTATAAAACCACCTTTTGCTTTGGATTCACAACAACTTATTTTCCCCCCCTGATTTTAAGATGATTATTGAAAGATCACATATAGTAAGCTGCCACAATTACATATTTCATCCAAAAACCAGAGTTCTATGTGATCCTTACCAAGAGCAGTTAGTCCCTCAGAGATAGACGTAAGAAAGTACATGAGCACCTGAGGCTCTAAATTAGTGATGAAACTCATGTGGTCCTGGGTGAGACATTCCAGGAGAGGGTAATAAGACTGGCTCAATTTCCGATATTGCTGAAACAAACAATGACAAGCCACGGGTAAGAAAAATGAAAACATGCTACAATCCAGTAAAAATGGTAGTTTATAATGTGGGAAATCACAAGGCTGTTTAGATGAGAGGTCAATAAATATACAGAATAATGACTTAATAAGTCCCAATTCAGCATTTAAAGGATTTTTAGTAGTAGTCTCTGATCTCTAGAAACCTTTATTTATGAAACCAGCCATGCAATATGTAATCTTAGTTTCAGCTTATTATGTTCCGAGTGTTTAAATACAGGTCAAGTCTTTGTGGAGTAAATATTGGCTGGTTTTCCAAATTACTATTATTTTCAAAAGATTTAAATTCTGAGCCACTGAACGTAGCTTGAGGTAAGAGGCTTGTGAGTTTTTAATTTCTTCGTGGATTTTCATTGCTAAAATGGGAGCTTACCCTGACCACTGGGCCACATTTTCATAATCATTGGCTATTGTTCCTCCTCCCCAATTTGTCTTTAACTAATTTGTGTATGAGTATTTATTCAGCTTGTATTCATGCTATATATATTTTTACACATATTTATTGTCTTTGCCAATAGAATATAAGCTTCATGTAAGGAAGGACTATTTTTCCTTTGTGCTTGTGTCCCCAGAGCCCAGCACAGGGATTGGCACGTAGTAGGGAATATAATAAATACTTGACTGATTTGACTGGCTGTGCTTACATAGTGCCGACAAATCCAACCAAATCAAAAGTTAGTAAGTAAATGGCTTGACGCTAATAATTAGCTAACATGGATATACTTCTCTGATACATCAAACAACACATATGGAGCGGCAGACTGCCAACCCACCAACTGCATTTGTGAGCTAATCAGGATACAAGCATGGGTATCCTGGTGACAGAAAATTTAGAATAAAATCTGTTGCTTTACTGGGGAGAGCAGTAATGAAGAAGGAGGTAGAGTAACATTGTCATCAGTTTCATCAGGACTGAGGCAACTCATGGGCTGACAGATCATACTGAAGATTCTGATTTTCAGGTGGTCTTTTTAAAAATAAGATATAGTCTTTGCTTAGCACCCCCAAGATTTATTAATATAAGGTGTGGGCCACCAAAATATATATATGAAGACTAAGTCAGAAAGTCAGAGGATGGCACCTTTAATGAGCTTGAGGCCAACAGGATAAGGTCTCCTACAGTCAAACTGGAAGGAAGCCTCTCTGAATTCCACTCTTAACATGAATGGCTGAAGCACCACCTGGGTCCAGAAAGTAAACAGCGATTTGCGGCACTTTGGGAGACATATTAGGCTCCAAAACAGAGGCTGATAAGCAATTGTTGTTTGTCCTTTGGGCAAAGGGTTGTGCAAAGTCACCAGCCTCACTTTCTCCTCTGGAGCCATCTGCATCCAGAGGAAAGATATAGATCAGTATGACTGGAGATGACCCCAGATGCAGTGAGAAACCTTGGCCTTTTTAGGCTAAGATCTTTCCCAAGTCTCAGTTTGTATGAGGTAAAGCCTACTCAAGTAATTATAGCTAGGTAAGAAATGAGGCAGAGTGTCCTTTTTTACCTAGTCAAAAAGACCCAAACAATCTGATAAATAATGATGAAATCAAAGAATCACAGAGCAGCAGAAGGCCTCAGAGGTCATCTAATCTAACCCTCATGTTTTATAGTTGAGGAAATAAGATGGAATTAATAGAAAGTGATTTGCCCAAATGTCACAAAGCTAATGAAGGCCAGAACTGAGCTTAAAAGTGAGGTCTTTCAAGTCTAAGTTTAGTGCTCTTCTCTCAACACCAATATTTAAATAGAGTGGGAGGATCCAAACAAGGAGGGAAAGGAGTCTAGCAGGACCTAGTCCAATCTCAAATTTCCCACCTCAGAAAGCATATCATTTCTGGAAGTCAAAGCTCTTTGCCCCCAAACAATGCTCTACTCAAAAAGCGGAGCTGAAAACCACATAATTACAGGTACGGTTGTCAAGCAATTAACCTGAATTGCTAATTATGCTTTTTCTTGATGCTGAAGTAGGGACATTCTGAATGTTCAATTTGTCACAAGGAGAGATTTGCATATTTTCAAAATAATCTTTAAAACATACAGAGTAACTCCAATATTCTGAATTGTATAAGATAAATCAGGTAACCTGATTGAAAATATAAAATATTCTGGCACTGTTCTAGCTCCCTTGGCCTCATCATAACAATTCTAAGCCTATGGTGGTGTTATTTCATATTTCACACAAAGACTCCCACGATGAATGATTGCTTACTAGCAAGTCACTATGGGACACTGAAAGCAGCATTTTGACAAAGGCCTGGAGTACGTTGTCAAAATGGTTGTCCCCATACAACTTGAAGACGCCAAAGCTGACATAATTTCCACATAAGGCAGACTTGAGAGCAGAATAGCAGATGGAAATGCCCTTCAGTTTCATTGGATAAATCTGATCTTTTGAGAGGTTCCCAAGAGACAGGATCTGATTACCTGTTTTAGGGTAAAAGAAGAGAGAGAAACTGACATAAGTAGATGCAAATCAAGGCAGTTACAGAGGCATGTCATTTAACATTTTCATTTCATTGCTAATTTTCACATTTCATCTCTATTGTTCCAAGAGCTGTCCATTTGGATGCAATTAAAAACAATTAAGGGTGGATTACCTTGAAAATGCAATGGGCCCTACGAGCCCCAGTGTAATAATAATTCAAAAACCAAAGGGCAAAATGAAATTTTGAGACAGAAATTATTCCAATTGCAGGGGTGAATCCCCAACATAGTGCTAAATTACCCCACTCTTGATTTTTTTCTGCCAGAAACCTCAAAGGATAGCAGTTTGTTATCACTGTACTCAAATACAATACTGACCATCAAAATACAAAGAAAATTCTACATGAGAACCTCAGTATTTTCTCTGTAGAGGTGATACCACTCAGAACAAACGGTCTCTGTTTCTAAGATGAGTGATAGCAAGGTCTTGTGCTTGGCTAAGCAACAACTCAAGAGAGTTTTTTGTGAATTCAGAAATATTTCTTTAGCACTGTTTTTAAAAAAATTCCTCTGCCACCTCAAAAAAAAGTACATCTAAAATGAAAATTAAACTACATTTACTGAATTGAAAAGAAAGTTATGGAAACTAGGTGCCCACTAACATGAAATAATTACGCACTGTGGGCTGGCAGGATATAGGGAGATAGGATGTTACAGTCAAATCTGCTCATTTTACAGAAGAAGAAACTGACGCCCAGGGAAGTTAAGTGACTTGGCCACAATCACAGAGGTAGGTTTTCTGATGGGAAATTCAGTACTTGATTTCTACGACATTACACTGCTAATGTATATTCTCTTTCCTTCTTAGATGGAACACCTATGAGTTTGTTTTCCTTTGTACACTCAGGCTGGTGTGGCTATTCATGTCATTAATGCTTGTGCAACATGAACTATAAATGAGAGGGCCTTGAAGGGCCTGACTCTGTCTTCTGCCTAATCTTGCCCAGCTGCCTCTAGATCAGTGGTTCTCAACCTTCCTAATGCCGCGACCCTTTAATACAGTTCCTCATGTTGTGGTGACCGCCAACCAAAAATTATTTTCGTTGCTACTTCATAACTGTAATTTTGCTATCGTTATGAATCGTAATGTAAATATCTGATATGCAGGGGATGTATTTTCATTGTTACAAACTGAGCATAACCCACAGATTGAGAACCGCTGCTCTAGATGGTAGTGCACCAAATTCAACATAGGCAGACAAAACAGGGCCTCCTTTTATGGATTCCTATAATATAAAACTATAGACTCTTAAGATTATAGATCAAGAGCTAAAAGAGACCTCAGAGGCCATCTACTACAGTTATTTCACTTTACAAACTATGAAACTGTGCCTGAGGATTACCAAGCAACATCCTCCCCCCACAGGCAATAAGCATCAAAGGTACAGTTTGAAGCCAGGTCCTGGTACTATAAAGCCCCTGCTCTTTCCAGCGTGATATCTCTTTCTTATTCTACTTGGTTTTAACTAAGTTGGATATTCTTCCTGCAGAAAAGAATATCTTTCTTGTGAAGTGGAAAAGATGTAGGTGGGTTTCAGGATGTTTTTTTTGAGGGGGAGGGGCAGAAAAGCTTTAGATTTGGAGTCTTCCTCCTCCTCCTTTTTGTTCAGTTGTTCCAGTTGTCTGACACTTCATGAACCTATTTGGGGTTTTCTTGGTAAAGATACAGGAATGGTTTGCCATTTCCTTCTCTAGCTCACTTTATAGAAAAGGAAATGGAGGCAAACAGAGTAAAGTGACTTGCCCAGGGTCACACAGCTAGTAAGTGTCTGACGCCAGATTTGAACACTGGAAGATGAGTTTTCCTGACTCCAGACCCAGTGCTCTATCCACTGTGCCATCTATCTGCTGCACCACCACCACCACCACCACCTCTTCCACCACCACCTCCACCACCGCCTCCCCCACCACCACCACCATTACTACCACCAACATTTATATAGCACTTATTATATGCCAGGCACTGTGCTAATTGCTTTACCAATATTTTCTCATTTGATACTTAAAACAATCCCACAAGGTACATGATATTATTAACCTTATTTTAAAGTTGAAGAAACTGAGGCGAACAGAGTTCAACTGACTTGCCTAAAGTCACATAACTAGGAAGTGTCTAAGGCTGGCCTGGAACTCCAGTCTTCTTAACTCCAAGTCAGGCCCTCTATCCATGTGACATATAACTGTACAGGTAAATCAGAAACCAGAAAAATGGTTTCAATGGAGCTAGGTTAGAGTGCTGACTTAAACAATCAGTTAAAATATTTATTAGTCACCTACTATGTGTGGAATATTGTGTGTCAAGCACTTTGTTAGGTCCTAGGGTTCTAATACAAAAAAAGTGAAATAAAACTACTTTCAAGAAGCTTATCCTATTGGAGGAAAACAGTATAACTGTATAGGGACAGGCACTGTGATTTCATTGGTATGTGGAAGTTCTTGGATGAGGAGTCTCCCCCTCCCCCCGTCCTAATTAATGAAGATTACTATCTTCTCTGCAACTCAGGAGTCTTAGAGAGTTGCTCAGAGCACTGAGAGGTTAAGAAATACACCTAGAGTCACATAGCCAGCCAAGAGATGGGACTTTAACCTAAGGTCAACACTCTATCCACTATATTATGCTGCTTCAAATAAGTATATACAAATATTCTCTGAATAAATATAAAATAAAAAATACATTGAATACAAGACAAGGAGGGATAACACTAGCAGTTCATAAGACATATCTTATATTTTATTTTTCCAGGCTTTAAACTTCAATATCCCTTGTCTTATAAAGTTATTAATTTCTGTTTAGTTCATTCTAATTTTTTAGGAGTCTGCTACTTGGCTAAAGTTTTGCACTTCTCATACTAAGCCATTTATTTTCCTTCCAAGCCTTTTGAAGATCTCATTTTTCTAATTCTTCTATTACTCTCATTTCATTTACAATATCATTTTAAACTAAACAGCAACAACAAAATCCCAAACCCTCTTGCTTCATTTCTAGGAATCAGGGCTGACCTTGTATCCAAGCTGTGCATGTTTTTCTCCTCAGGTATCCCTGTGACTGTAAGCTCTTTCTAGTAAGTCTTTTTTTTTTTTGCTTGCTTACTTGTTCTTTCAGCTTTACCTGTCAGATTGGGACTCTTTGTTAGGGGCAGGCTCTCTGTACTTTTGGAGGGACTGTCATGGCCTTATATGGTCCCGGTCTATCTTCTCTGGGAGCCTGAAGCTGTTTTCTTCTTATGGGACTGGTTCAGGCTAGGGAGGTATCAACTTTCAATACACTCTTGGATCTAGGGAATGATCCGATTGTCACTTTCCTGGACTTTCCAGGTTTTAGATCCTGATTTGGGTCTAAGAAACACAGGGACAGTCTTCCCCTGGGAAAAGTTGCATTATAGAGTTGCTGGTCCTTGTTAACTAACTGGAAGGCTCTGCAAGTTTTGAGCCAGCCACCTATAGGCCTACCCCAGTCTGAGTCTGGGGGCTGAATCCTCAATCCTACTCCAGAGTGAGAGAGAGTGAGAGCAGAGTGAGACCACTGCCAGAATATTTGATCTGAGTCTGGGAGTTGAATCTATGATTTCTCTGTGAGGTTAGAGGTCTGCCCTTATTCTGTATTGCACTGGTCATTTGTCTATGGGTGGAATTTGTGATCCTGGGCTGGAAAAATGACCCACTATGTTTTCTCCTTACATTTTCTGATCAGTATTTGGTCTGGTGCTCTTCTTAGATCTTTACTAGAGTAACTGTGGGGAGAGCTGAGCTATACTTCTTCCTCCTCTACCATCTTTGATGGCTGGTCCAAGTACCATCTAGGAAAGGTTTCAGGAAGATGGTACTTCTTTGAGGTGGAGGTGATGAGGTAGTGTATGGGGGGTGGCCAGTGCAAAGGCACAGAGATGGAAGATGGTGTGCTGTATGTGAGGAAGGGAGAGAAGGCCAGTTTGGCTGGACTGTAGAATAGAGAAAGGGGAGTAACATTTCAGACTAAAAAGATAGGCAAGGTCAAGCTGCAGAGGGCTTTAAAAGCTATATAGAGAAGGCTATATTTTATCCTAGAGGCCACAGGATGCCAAATGCATCATCTTACTCTAAGACTAGTGTTCTTTTCAATTCACTCCATTGCTTCTATTAACAGTTACGTACTAGGACTCTTCCTAGGAAAGCACTTTATAAATCTGCAAGTCACTAATTAGTCAATCAACAACATTTATTAAGTGCCTGCAATATGTGCAAGGCCCTGTGCTAAGTGCCAGGGATACACAGAAAGTCAAAAGATTGTCTTTGCTCTCAAGGAGCTCACAGTCTGACTGCGGAGAAAATTGAAGGGAACTATGTAGAAATAAGATAGACACAGGATCAGCTGAAGATTTCAGGGGTAAAACAAGCATTTTAGCTGCCCCAGACATTTAACCACATGCTACTCTGATAAGGATTACAAACACATGTCATGGCAACATATTATATCATGGTCATCACTGGATAAGCAGCCAGAAGATTTGGGTTCTACCTCTGCCACTTACTTCACTTTGGTGAAGTTAATTCATGTTTTCTTGCATATAAAAATGCAGGTAAATAATTCCTTCCATTCATGTCTCACATGTCTCTTGTTATGAGAATCTAACGAATAAAACAGGCCTGACCACAGCACTCCCTGCTCAATAAATTCCAATGGCTTTCTCTCCATTACCTCAAGGATCAAATACAAACTCCCTTAACAACCTGGCTTGAATCTACATTTATAGTTGTTTTATATGTGTGTGTGTGTGTGTATACACACACACACACACATATATACATGTATATATACATATACATACACACACACACACACATACACACACATATATTTATCTCACTCCTGTCCCTACATTTTTCATTCCACCCAAACTAGCCATCTTGCTGTTCCTCACAATTAATTTCCTGTAATTAATATCTCTGTACTTTTGTACAGGCTGCTCCCCATTGTCTGGAATGCTCTCCTTCTTTCTTCTGCCTTTTAGAATTCCTTCTTTTCTTCAAAGCTCAGATCAAATGTCACTTCCTTATTTGTGGTCTTTCTTGATGTCCCTATCTGCTTCTGTTTCACCTTTAAAATTACCTTATATTTGCTTTGTATGTATTCTGTCTATGTTGTCCCCTCCCATAGTTCCTTGAGGCCAGAAATTATTTTATCTTTGCCTTTGTACGGCAAGCACCTGACACATTTCCCAGCTTAAAGTAGTCACTTTGTAAATACTTGCTTTTTGTTTGACTGATTGAAAGATGTGAATCACGGGATGTTATAACAGATGGATGAAAGGTTAGAGATAACCAACTTTTAACTCCATCATCTTACAGATAAGAAAGTGGAGATGCAGAGAGTGAAGTTTCTCATTCAAGGTCAGTAGGCAGTAAAACTCCAGGTCTTCTAACCAAGTATGAGGCTTCTGTTATCTCTTAAACACTATAAGAATGTAGGGAAGCTATCATTATTAAAGGTAATGGTGATTTTTACTGGGGTAATGACACTGTTTTATCAATACAGGAGAAGGTAGGTTGGCTCCGGTAAAGATCATGCATTCAGAATAAGTATGTTACAAGGCAGTAACACAGAAAAGTCCACCCTCACATCAGAGTGCTGTGCTAGGTGCTGGAGATACAAGACAAAGATTTTACCCATAAACACTGTAACTTTTACATTAGTTGCTGAAAACAACTAATGGTGTTCTAGAGTTGAAGCAAACAAAGTTTAGTTATAGAACTTTCAGGGAAATACCTTTAAACACACATTTGACAAATGTGGTAGGAGCAATATTTTACCCCTCTCCCCAGTTAAGTTAGGCTAATTTTTCCTTAAAAGGGTCTCCAGCTTTTTGGGGTCTTCCAGCCTGAAAATTTGAGCCTCCTCCAAGTTCAATTAGAGGATCTCTTCAGAATTTATTCTACCTTCAAAGCAGCCTGGAGGGATTGAATTTTGGGGAAGGAAATGGCTTTCAATGTTTCTTTGAATTATTCATTGTTTCTCATAGGTTGGTACATTTATGAACCACAATTTTCCGGGTTATTCCCCAAAAGATGGGCATCTAATTTGTTTCCATCTAATTGTTACTGTAAAAAATATTCCTATTAATATTTTGGTACATAAGGGACCTTTCTTGTACCTCTCTGGAGTATGCCCGTGGACATTTTTAGTCACTTTCTTAGGACAATTCCAAATTGCTTTCCAGAATGGTTAGAGTAATTTGCTGAATGATATCTTCAATAATGACTTGAATAAAGTATAGATGTCATGCTTATCCAATTTTCAGATGACACAAAGTAAAAAGTTTAATAGGCAGTAAAGTCTTAGGCTTGGTTTTAAAAAATCACTACACTAGTACAAGATGGAGAATGTGTGACTAGATAGCAGTTTATCTGAAAAAGAACTGAGGGACTTAATGGGCTGCAAAGTGATAGTATTATCCTGCACTCTGCCCTGGTCAGATCATTTATGGCATATTTCAATTCAGTGGGCTATATTTTAGAAGAAATGTTAAATACTTGGAGAGCATCCGAAAACTTGGAAATCTAAGATGGTGAACAGATACCGGCACATGATGACTGGTTAACGTAAGGAACTGAGGATGTTTAGACTGGAAAGACATCCTGGAGCTGTAATACTTCAAGGTTTTGAAGGATTGCTATGCAGAAGAGTGTTTGGCTTGGTCCTAGAGTAGCGGTCTCAACCTGTGGGTTGCGACCCCTTCGGGGTCAAATGACCCGGTCACAAGGGTCACATGGGTCACCTAAGACCATCAGAAAACACATATTCCCCATGGTCTTAGGAACCTCCTCTATCCATCTCCAGGCGGGTCCGCCCTCATGCAGACATGCCCACATACCACTAGTGAAGGGTCGAGGCATTAGGAAGCTTGAGAACCACTGTCCTAGAGCAACAGGTAGAAAATGTAGAGAGGAACTTGGGACTCTGAGCAATAGGTGGAAGTTTCAGAAAGGCAAATTTAGATTTAATATAAGGAAAAACTTCTTAACAATCAGTGCCATCCAAAAGTGGAATAGCTTTGCCAGGAGGTAGTAGACTCCTCATCTCTGGAGGTTTTCAAACAAAGGCTAGACAACCTTGAAATGAAAACTATATTCTAAGCAGAGGAGAGGAGATTTTTGATGTTACTGATGTCTCTTTCCAAGGCTTAAGATTCTATGTTGCTTTTACATTTTCCTTCAAGTAGCCTTTGTAGCAATAAAAGTAATTAACACTGATAAGATAAATCTTTTTTTTTTTTTTGTCCCAAGTACAGGTACACAATAGAAACGATTTTGTAGAGTTATATACCAGTCTATTTTCTGTAAACTCCTTGAGGACAGGGACCATTTTGTTTTTGTTTCCCTGGTGCTCTGCACAACACTCTCTGCAAAGCAGATCCTTAATAAAAGTCTGATGAATTGAACTGAATGAAATTTGAATTCACTAGGGGGAGACCCTTACATGAAGGAACAAAAGGATTTAATCCTTTTGTATAGCAAATAATCATCCCTAATAATAGTTTTGTAAATTGGGATTTTCATTTATTGGATTTTTTTAATGTCAGGGCCCATGTCTGCTCTCAAGGAGGAAATAATGGTAGGTCCACACTAGTCAGTTTCATGAAGAGAATTATAATTTTCCTTTCCATGCACTCCTCAACCAACAGATGTCACCAAAGATGCCAGTACCCAGAGGGTAGCAGGAAAAGAATTAGGCAAATGGAAATTGAGCATAAGAAACATTCAGTTCTTAAAACTGAGGACTAGGTTTCAAAAGTAATAACATTTATTACACCGCATGCAACATTTTAACCAAAAATTTAAAAAAGAAATGTTCTTTTATTAAGTTGCTCAGGCTGAATGGATTACAACACTAAGTTTTGAAATACATGTTCTAGAAGCAATTTAAAACTCATTAGAAATAATAGGCTCGGGCTACTGGAAAATGTGGTAAAATTTAATCCTCATCCAAATGTTACCTGGGCTGTGAGAACAGGAAATTGTTTTGTGCTACTGTGGCTAACCTCACTGCTGACCCTGAGCTGTAACTGCTACAACAGTTGAAAGCTGAAGCGAAATTAAAAACTTACATCAAAGTATATCATGACAGAATGTAGATAAATAAAAAAGCATATTGAAAGTATTATTTTTCTGCCAGTCTCTCCTAGCAGAGAGGCAGAGGTATTGCTAAAAATGTAAAAACAAATAGTCCACTGGCATATAAAGAAGCTAGACCTCCCTCCCCCCCTCTGTGTTACGAACCAATGACTACACAAATATTGCCTGTGGAAAGAGAGAGGTAATTAGAGATGAAACACAGTGAGAAGGAGACAAAAACGATTATATTCCCTCCACCCTACTAAATGGCACTGGTCCTCCGTTCTTCCTTGGCTTTCTCCTTTCTTTATCGCAGTAGAGGCTCCCCTGGCCTCCCCCCCTCCCAAACTGCTTGTTGTTCTGTTTCCTCCCATTCCATACATGCCACTTGGTACTACCCCATTACTCCCAATTCAGCTTCCAGCTCTAGAATTTCATGCAAACCAGTCTGTCAGAGCCACTGAGGTCCAGGACCAACAGGCCTATCAGTACCTGAACTTCTTCAAGTCTGAGTTGGCAAATCTAATAGAGTCCATGTTTACAATACTGCCTCTATCCATCCCTTTCTCTCACTCACATGGCTACCATCAGAGTTCAGGAGTTCATCACCTTTAAGCTGGACTATAGATATAATCTCCTAAATGGTCTACCTGCTTCCAGTTTCTGCCCCCTCCAATTTGTCCTCCATATAACTGCCAAAATAATCTTCAAATCACAGATTTAGAACTAAAAGAGACCTTATGAACTATCCAGTCCAGCTTTCTCATTTTATAGATGAGAGAACTGAGGCCCCAAAAGGTCTGAGCTGGGATTTTAACCCAAGTTTTCCATACTCCAAATCTGATGCTCTATCTACTTTACTGCACTGCCTCTCGAAAAGAATGAGTCAGTGAATAAATGCTCACTTTTATACAGAAACTTAAGATTTGCAGAAGACTTTATACTCATTAATTAATTTGATCTTAACACAACTCTGTGTAGTAGGATTGTTATTATCTGACCATGTCTTCCCCTTGCTGAAGAATATTCAATGGCTCCCAACTCCCTGTAGACATAGATCCTCTGCTTCGCATTTAAAGCTCTCCATAATCAGGCTACAGCCTACTTTTCTAGGTTTGTTTCACTTTACTCTCATTCTCATTTTCTGAAGTTCTAGTCAAAGTAGTTTACTGGATATTCCTGAAATCCAGCATTCCATATGCTGCCTTTGGTCTTTTCACAGACTGTACTCTGCCTATGATGTACTCCTTCCTCATCTATCTCTAGAATTCTTGTTGTCCTTCCTTTGAAGCTCATTTCATATTCCATCTCCTATAAGAAGCCTTTCTGGACTCCCCCTACTTGGTTCATGTTCTCTTCCTCTTCAATTTAGATCATATTTACCTATCTATATGTATCCTATATCATACACACTGTCAGCTTCCCAAGGGAAGGTCTACCACCTAGTGCCATGCCTTGCAATAGTAGGTACTTCACAAAGACTTGTTGTATTGAATTACATCCAGTGTCTGAGTTTCTAAATCACCACATCCTTCTCATTGTCCTCTCTAATAACAGCTTCCAGGGGGAAAAACAATTTTGTCCTGATTCATCCCTTCCCTCTCTGCTGATTCTGGTCACAATCTCTCTAGAGGTTTTTGGTTCTACCTTCTAGGGCCACATCAATTACATCACCTCTTCCACACAAGAGCCTTACAAATATGTGAAGAGCTATCAAGTTTCACCTAAATCTTCTGAGACACCAAATCAGTTGCAGTATTATGAAATAGGGAAAATAATTCTATTTTTTTTTTTTTGCTTTTTGGAGATGGGTAGGGCAGGGCAATTGGGGTTAAATGACTTGCCCAAGATCACACATCTAGTAAGTGTTAAGCATCTGAGTGCAAATTTGAACTCAGATCCTCTTGACTCCAGGGCCAGTGCTCTATTCATTGTGCCACCTAGCGGCCCCGGAAATAGTGAAAATAATCACAACTCAGCTTCTATCATCTAAAGAACTTTGAGTTTCATGAATTCAACAGTATGTAATACTCTGCCATGAAGAGAGCTTTTGGAAAAGTCATGACTCTCATTTTTATATGTTGAGCAAGGGAGAAATAAAATGATAGCCTTTCTCAACACCCCAACCAAGCCTGTAAGAAACATTTTTAAAAAATAAATGCCTCAATTCCCCCCCAATTTTGGGCAGTCCATAGAACTTCTTGCTTTCTCCAGAAAGCAGGTCCTATTTGGGAACATACTCTACAGTCTATAGGGTCTATAGACTACATGGTCTATAGTCTATAGTCAAAAGGAGCTTCTTAGTTTTGTGTTAATCCTAGAATAGCACTGGTATACTCCTAAGTAGAGGTTTTCCTATTGTGCTAGTCAGCTTCACATTTTCAAACTTCATCCTTCCAGGTCAGTTTTTCCTCTGTGGGTGACAAGAGAATTTTTAGAAGTATGAAACCCAAAGCAGACAATTTTATGGAGAAAAATCACAACAAAGAAATAGGCCTTGGCTGCCACCATTTGAGGGTTTACAGTGTTAGCTCATCCCAATTCTCCAGTCTCCCTCCTCACAGTATCATGAACCAACCAGAATTGGCTTTCAGATCTGTCATCAAAAGCACTTCACTGTTTTTTCTTCACAAAGGTACTTTTCCAGTAGGGTGTAAACTCCTTGGAGGCAGACACTATTTTCATTGTCTTTTTACCTCCAGTGACCAGCAAATAGAAGGTGTTTAATAAATGCTTGTTAAATTGAACTGTATTTTTTTTTCCATGTTGAGTCTTCCTTGTTCCAAGTGATATTGTCTCACTTTCCTTCCTATGTTTTGTTGGTAGACTTCTTGAGGAAATACTGACATTTCAGTGGATGTCTGACTAGGTTTTGGTACCTACTCATTTGGAACTGTTCTATGGGACATGTCTTGGTATCCTGTGCTCCTGGTAGAGAAAAAAGCCTTTTGGCTTGATCCATTGCAATGGTTATCAAGAAATGACATCCATAAACAATTGAAATCAATTTAGAAAGTAGAGGTAAGTAGGAGAGGTGAGTTGAGGGGAAAAGAACCAATGGTGACAGATTAGTTATTGAAGTCCACTAGCAGAAGGAGTATTGGTGCCATCCCAGAAGAAAGCATCGATAACTAAATTCAATGGTCAATAGCCTAAGGTGGGAAATGGGAGCACAAGTCTACAATGGATGCGGCGTAGTGGAAGGAGTGCTGAATTTCAAATCAGAGAATCTAGATTCAAATCCTAGTTCAGTCATTTATTGCTTTAGTGACTTTAGGCCAGTTGTTTAATCTCTGTGCTCTTTATCTGTAAAACTAAAAAGGCTGGGTCTATAAGGTCTTCTATACTGCTAAAGCTATACTCCTATGACCTTCAGATTGTTTTGTTGAGAAGATAAACTAGGCTTGTGGTCCAAGCACAGTTTAATTCATCTTTTTGTCATATGGAAGCTTACAATTAAAATTAAATTGAAAACACAGCTAATTTTATTCAATATGTATCATCTTCTAACATTAAGAGGTAAAGAGTTTTTTATTGTTTAAACCTTCTACTGAGTATGCTTGAGAATAAATGTAAAAGTTGTGGCCACATACTTGTTTGTACAAATGGAAATAAGAGAGAGCGACAAGTTTATTAGAAAGTAGATTTACTTTGAATCATTTGCTCCTGTCCTAAATAAAGGCTTTCTGCAGTCTTCATACTCTGACTGCCTCTATGCACTACAAATCAAATGTGTAATTACTTCTAAGCATCTTTTAACACAGAGGCTTGCAGCACATACAAATTCAAGTCCCAGAATGTGCCTTGAACTGCAGTAAAAACAATTTAAAACATTTGTTTTTCTTCTAAAAACAAAGTAATAGCATTTTTATGGTTGTTCCCACTCACATGCACTTAAAATGGGTTTGCAAAATTTTGTGAAATCCTTTTCTAAGTATTCTGAAAGAAATAAAATTCTGAAGATGACTTTTGAAATTCAACATGATTATTTGGAATTGCTTACTTCCTTGTGAGGATGTGTACGTGCAGTGGGTGACCAAAGAAGATGGAGACAAGATGACAAGATCATTTCCTTTGCAGAGAGTTCTTTTCTAACTTGTCTAAGACTAAATATGAGGTTAATATTCCAATGTTAATATCCCATGGTGCAGAAACAACTTGCTGAGATTTTGACTGATGAAATTGTATGACTTGACAAGTGGTAAGGATCATGATATACAGCTAAGGACCAGTGGATTATAGATATATTACATTCCTGAAGTTCTAGACTATATGTGGTTAGACAATAATCTCTAATTTATAATTGTCTTGGGGAGGGGGGGATTGTCATAAGACTAATCTTATGAGCTATCTGAATAATCTACTATATGAGGTGTCCCGAAAGTCTTAGTGCAGTATAAAGCCTTAAATCGCTTAAAACTGTACTAAGACTTTTGGGATACCTTGTACAATGCTCTCTGCTGATGCACACTCATTAGGTTTAGTGGGGAGATTTCAGGACTGGGAGTCTAGAGATCTGGACTCTAGTTTCAACTCTGCCTTCTTGCTGGCAAATCATGTTACCACCATGAGCTTTATTCCTTTTTTTTTCTTCCAGAAAATGAAGGGATTGAACTCCTTGACCTTTATGGCCCCTTCTAGAATTTCACATAATTTACTGAAATATTTTATTCAAATTTCAGTGCTGCTGGTGGTTTTTGGATCCAGTGAACCCTGATCTACCTTGGACTGCACAGTTTTGAATGTCCCACTAACTTTCGGATATTATATCCAGTGCATTCTCTTGCCCAATAATACAGCCATTTTATCCATAGGAGATTCAGCATATTGGCCTGGCATGATTTGTGGTTAAAGGCAAGCTTCTTATTTCTCCTGATTCCTAAATGATGGCCACACCACTTTTTGCACTCCTATTACCCACTCCACAAATCCATAAAGATGCGAAGGTTCAAAGAAAAAAGATAACTAACATCTTTCTTTCCTCCAAAGAGAGATAAAGAGTTATACTGCCAAGACAAATATGGAAAAAGATACTCACCATAAGTGCAAATCATTTTACTAGCCTCTCTGAAGAGAAGAATTCCATTAGGAGATGATACATCAAAATTCAAACGCTGGGACCTGAAAAATAATGTCTCCAAATTAGGCTACATGCAAAGACAAAGAAAGGAGATACGGGTTTAAAAAAAATCCAACAATGTCATCTATTAGAATACTGCAGTAACAGCATGGATACATCTTTAAAAAAGTGTCTGAATAATACATGTAATACCTAGTGCAGTGCCTTGCACATACGAGGTCTGCAACACCAGTCATTATTTGTTGAATAAAGGATATTGACCCTCAGTTGAACAAGCACGGCGAAATTTGAATGCTAAGTTCTTTCCTAAAGAAATGGAAGCAATTAAAGAGAGAAGCTGGCCTCATTTATTTGTTGGTTCAGTAATCAAATTCTTATCTGTCCCTTAATTTGGATGTTGAAAGAGTGGTGTTTTTGATGACCACAAACACTGCCACAATTACAAAAACAAAATTTGAAATTTTCCATATCCCAGAATATTTCTATCTTTTTTAATCTTAAGAAACACTTGGCTCTAAAATTCTCAGATTCCCAAATTGCCACAGTTCCTCCTTCTCTCAAAGGTTTTCACTTTGTTATAAGGACAGAACACTAAAATTTTCCTTTAATTCAGGGATTCAAATTCTGTTTTTATTCTTTACCTGCTGCACTACGTTGGCTTCTTTCTACTATTACCACCTTTGGGAATGTGGACATCCCCAGGTTAAATTGTATGCAAATGCTTTGCAGTTAATGAATGCAAACAGGTGTATGTGCATCTAGCCACGAGTGAGAACTATATGCTGTATGCTGTCTTTATTTACCTTCAATACAATCCACACTGCACATAGCATGTGTCACTTTTACAGATCCAAATGTGACAGATGTAAAACTCAAATCTCTCTTCAATACTGTACTTGCATAATAAACCACTTGATACCTAGTAACACACTTTAACCATGTAAGACTCCAGAGAAGACTGCAGTCTAGGATGTACACAGCTCTAGAAAAGGGTACCAACATCAGACGAAGTTCTCTAAAGAGAACACTGTCATTTCCCTTCATCCCATCAAGTGAAAAGTGGCTTGAGTATGGAAAGTTGTTCCACATGCTTCCTTGGCATGCCCTTTTCTTATTTTGTATCACTTGGTTTTAAGTTGCTTTGAATTACATTCTTATGCTTGTTGGTCATTAATAAAAACATCAAACTTTTAAATACATTATTAATTACAATGAAGAAATTGGCCAAAAAGAAATTTTATAGTTACTAAAGTAAAAGGAGAGATCTTTTTTAAAAGTGACAGTGTTAGGACTTGATTTCTTAGCTGTTCTGTCTTTTTTGTATCTATCAAATGCAATGGGATGAAATATGTGTATGAATGTGTATATATATGTATGTACAAGCCTTTTAGTTTGATTACAAGATGAAATTCCTTGTTAAAGAAGATTCATGTGTCTATGTATTTTTTCTTTCATTCTATCTATCTATCTATCTATCTATCTATCTATCTATCTATCTATCTATCTATCTATCCATCTCTTCAGATTAGAGACTTACAGCCTCACTAGCCTGCTTTAATATTTTTTTGAGAAAATCTCTTTCTACCAGCTATCCAGGTCCTAGAGCACTAAGATTACATAAATTATTTCTAAGCACAAATCCAAGTTCAGTACAATATAGAGCAATGATTTTCCCCCTCAATGAATAGAGATTTATTTTATATAATTTTACACATTAATAATAAGTAACAAATTATATGACTGAGCAAACTACTGAGATTTAATTGAGGACAAACATTGGTTAGGTTTTACAACAGAAAATATAGTCAATTTATCATGAACATTTGTAAGAAATCAATGAAGCTAGTTTATTTTAAAATGAAAGCCTTAAAGGAATTGTACTTACATTTTGCTGAGTTTTTTTGCTCCTTTTAGAGTTAAATATTTGAATTATTGCTCCAGACAATCCAGCATCTGATAGAAAATTAGAGCTCCAACGTAAGCTCCTTCCTTGTCTGCACATCTCCCTTCTAACATGCAGCTCACAAAGCAGAATTGATGAAACAGGATGGCTAAGTGACAGGTAATTTGGTGCTTAGCCACATTCACAATGACATAGTTTAAAGTGGTAATACCAATTATCATGTTACATTTTTTTCTCTCCTGTTCATTCAGCCATACCCTGTGTTGATATTTATACTGACAATATTTGAATATCTGATGGGCTACACAAATTACAGGATAGGTCAGGGGGATACTACGTGTTACAATGGGCTATTTAAACAAAAACTGTACGTGTGGCTAAATAACATGAATGTCTGAAGCGTGCTGTCCTGGCTTTGCTCCCAGTTCTGTCACCCTGTGACAGAAGGAGAATTATTTCTCTCTGCTTTAATTTCCCCATTTGTAAAATGAGGAGCTTGGATCTGAGTATCTCTAAGGTCCTTCCTGGTTCTGAAATTCCATTTTACATGTAGTAAAACAGTTGTGGTATTTTCACCTGTAGTGTTTATACACGTCCATTTTGAACTGCCTTAGAGTCATATTACCTCTATCTATCCTACCTCTCTTCCTTCTTTCCTTGCTTCTTCTTGCTCCAGTTTTATATCTCTATATTAACACGCTCCCCCTCCCACAAAAACCTCTGTACCCTGGAAAATGTTAAGGTTCACAATATAAAGGACCTTTTTTGGCTGTATGTTCAGATGCTTATTAGAAAAATTAATATAACTGAATTAGAAAAGGTATTTCTTCTTAATAAGTCAAAGACATAGGAAGGAGAATATGCTGATCTTTCACTCCAAAAGCACAAGTTAAATATCAACTTTAACCAACATACAAGACAGAAAGACTGTTTGCCAGGCTGTGGATTACAGTCACTTGTTCACTCTTGCTTCTCACCTGTTCTGCATTAGCTCTGCCATTAGTTTCAGGATGGGAGTTGTACATGCAGGTTCTTGGTACCACAGCTCAATAGCCTTCTGAAGAACAGGAAGGTACGCTGAGTAGCTTTTATAAAATAAGTTAAAGAAATACAGGTGTCAAATAGATATCATTACCTCAAATTAAATCACTTTTTAAGGGAACAGTATTCATTACAATCAATTTCTTAAATACAAATGATAATGTATACTAATATTTACTGGGTTTGGGCCTACGACTTCATCACTATGTGCCAGGCACTGTGCAATATGCAAACAATTACGTACAAATATATACCAGATAAAATGGGGATAATCTCAGAAGGCAGACACTCTGATGAAGAAGGCCCAGGACAGGCTTCTTGCAGAAGGCAAGACTTTAGATGAGGCATAAAGGAAGCTAGGGAAGTAGACAGTAAGGGTGAGGAGGGGGAAAGAGCCGGGTACCGGGTATGGGGGACAGCCCCTGAAGACCCCTGGACCGTGAGGAGCTCCCAGGAGGGATTCTGCCTCCTCCAGTGCACCGAGAGGCCCTCTGACTTGCCCATGGTTATACAATGAGTACACATCAGGGGAAGGACCTGAACCTAACTCTTCCTGACTCCAAGGCCAGTCCTCTACCCACTATATCATGTTCTTTACTGCAAACTGCATTTTCTTTTATTTTCTGTTTTACGTAAAAGATAATGTTCTGGCTTATCTTTGGCAAACATGCTCCTATACCAATTACAATCTAGTATGGCATAAAGTGAATTTAAGTTTTCTACTATAAGAAAATAAATTTAGTTCAAATTTTGCCATGAAGGCAAACAGAAACATGTCTGGATTATTAAAAAGGAAGGAAGCATAACTTAAACTAAAAATCAACTCATCTAGCAATCAGCCAGGTGTACTCTATGAGTAAATTCGTGATCACTGTCATCATCAAAATTATTACTAAACAACAAACGGATGTGGATGAGGCTTATACAAGGGAAGCTAAATGGATCATGCTCCAGGCCCTTAGAAACACATACCAACCGAGTCTAGGTTAAACAACGCTCATTAAAAAAGACAAGCTAGTGAAGACGGTGACCAAAAAAGTGTGCCAATTAGGCAGTGCTAATAATTTCTGGGAGGATGTATCTGGAGAGCTAGAAGAAGAACCCGAAGAAGGCTTTGTCCTCTGATTGCTTTTGGTGGAAGTGTTGATTTGACCAAATTCACGTTGTATGAGATCACACGGATCACTCTGGTAGGTGGTGAAGGTATAAAGGAAAATGGAAAAGGCCCCAGAGAATTTGCACAAACCTTCATTTCATTATCTTAAAATCCTAAGATTAGTTTTTTAAAAAAAATTTCAACCATCTCAAGCATATCCTTTTCTTTTGAATTGATCAAAACACAATTCCTTTTTACCTTGCCATCTTGCGAGCAGGGTGTTGTATCTCTGTATCTCTGACCAGAACTATAGACTTATTTATTTTGTTCTTTTTAATTGTGTTCTTCAGTATAAAGCCACAGGGAGTAATTCCCATAAAAATACCCATAATTCAAATACATAAAAACCCCAAATGCTCAAAAGCAGCACTCTTCCATAAAAGGGACAGAGATCACTGCCTTTTCCACTTGTGGATGGAGATGATAGACTAAGATTGTCTCCTTGTTGTCAGAACAATGAGCTGCAAAGTAAAAAATTCAATCAACATGGTTGTTTTGTGTATTTTACGTAATGGCAAACACAATAGCGTTGGATTGATTTTTTCCCCCTTGAATTGACCAGTTGCTTTATTAGACCTGTCTCATTCCCTGATGGCCAAGAATCTGGGGGCAGTGCTATCTAAATATAGATGGAAAAAAATGTTTTACCCAGGTTTTGTGGAAGCACAAATGCAGAAATCATCATCAGCAAGAATGCATCTCAATCTCTCAAACAACCAACAAACATTTATTAAGTACTTACTTATATGCTAGGCCCTGGGTATACACGTACAAAGAATGAAACAATTAACAAGGTATGCTTAGAGAGGGTCAACTCAGAGGGGACCAAAGAGACTGAGATGGCCACACCTAAAAGCAAGACAGGCAAACACATGCATATTTTCAAGATATCACGGAAGGAACTAAGGATATCATCTTTTCAGTGAACTTTGCATTCACTATGGGAAAAGGCCGGCGGATATAAGAGATGCTACCCTTTCTGTGAGGAATGAGACTGGTGCCAATTCTAATATTCTTCTGACAGAGGTGACTGCCACTAAGAAAAGGACTGATTATTAGAAAGTGGAGTAGAGACCTACTAAGCAGAGAGGTCAAAAGGGCATCAGCATGAATGCCAGACTCAGGTTACAGGTTGGGGATCTGAACGCATTCTAAGAGTTTAATTTTACAGCTGCCTTTAGAGAACTAAACTTGTGATATGAGGAAAGTGGAGCCTCCTAGGAAGATGCTGATGTACACACATGTAGCACAAAAATCAACTTGAGAAACCTGCTCTATCCAATAGGAGCCTTCCTTTCAATGGAGTGGAGGCAATGTATTTATAAGGAAGAATCCTGGTACTATTTTACATACCAGTGGGTAAATATAACTGTTGTCACCTGGATCTACCTAAAGAACTGCACAGCTCCACATCAGAGGATTTCAGGCCAAGGTTATCCAGGGTAATGAGGGTACACTCTAGTTTAGGCCCTCAGAGCCTGTCACCTGGACTGTTATAATAGGTTCCTATTTGATCTCCCTACTTCAAGTCTCCCCTCTCTCTCTAATCTATCTGGACAACTGCCAAAGTGATGTTATTAAAGCACAGTCCTGACCATGTAACTCCCTGAATCAGTAAGCTTCAATGGCTCCCTATTGCCTCTTGGATCATACACAAACCCCCCTGTTTGTCATGAAAAGCCCTTCACAAACTGGCTTCAATTTCCTTTTTTTTCCAGTTATACTTTCTCCCTTTCAGACACTCCAGAGTTAGCCAAATTTCTCTTTTTTTTCTTTGCTGTTCCTCACATACACCATTCCATCTCCTGTGCCTCTCCTATACCCGCTTAACTATGCACAGGCTGTCCCTCATGCCTGGAATTCACTCCCTCTTCAATTCCACCTTTTAGGATCTCTGGTTTCCTCCCAAGCTCTGCTCAACAGCCACCCACTCCCTTCCAATCATCTTGTACATACTTGGTATATGGACAATGTCTCCTCTTATAGAATGTAAGCTTACTGATGGTAAGGGCTGCTTCATTTTGTCTGTGTATCCCAAGCCTACTTAAGCAAAGTATGCAGTCATTGAATAAATTCTTGTTGATTTTCACATTAACAATGTTATGCCATACTTACAGGATGCTGTGACAGGAATACCAAAGAAGCTACCCAGCCTCCAGTCAGATTAGACAAAGTAAATGGAATCTTAAGAGGTCTAAACCCTTTGGTTTGGTTCCTTTAAAACAGATAACCCTCTAGTCATTACTTTTGGGTCTCTCTGGCTAGAAAGCAAAACACTCAAAGAAAGTACACTAAGTAATGGTACTTCTTGAGAAAACACAAAGTTTAATGATATATTCTTTTGTCACTGACTTTCAATTCTCATCTTCTCTGTGGTCACACTTTCTTATGTAGGAGATGAGTTTTACCTCTTTAACTTGTAAAGTTTATTGGTAAAGCATTGTAATAGTAATCTGTTTAGCAGGATACTTAGCACTTAGTACTAAGTGCTAAGTGTGGAAGGGGCAAACCCTGTCCCACTGTTGAGAAGGCATGAGCTCCCCTGTTGATGTGGAAGAAGGGGATTGGCTGAGGTGTGT
>CM053581.1:292453070-292463070 GCA_028627135.1 Pseudochirops cupreus
TTTTAGGAAGTCTTCATGTTTCTTGGAAGCTTTTGGTGTGGTTGTTCTGACTGTGTTGTCTTCCTCTCGTTCCATGCTTTGATCCTTCTTGTTCCCAAAGAAGGAATCTAGAGTTTGGTTGCTGTTCTTACTTTGCTTCCCTTGCCTGCTCATGATGGCCAGTCAATAATTTTTTAGCTCTGTGGAACTCTGCTTCCAGAGGGGAAAGCTCTGTCCCAAATTGCTGGGGTTTTCCCAGCTGCTGGAGCTATTAGGGGGCTCTCATTTTTTGCAGCCCCCACAAGCTTTGGCTCACTGAAAACGCATCCCAGGACCACCACCATAAACCATGATCCGGATCCAAGTTGCTCAGAGCGAGAGCACTTGGCCTCTGAACAATGGCTTGGCCCCTCTGTAGTTTGCAGGGAGCTCTGAAGCAGCTATGTGGAGGTGGCTGCAGGGCCTCCACTTCTGCCACTTCCTTGCCCTGGAGGCAGTTTGGCCAGACCCACTTTTCTCCCCCAATTTTAGCCGAGATCCACTGACCTTTCACTTAGTCCTTTTTTCTTATGGCTTGATAATTCTGGAAACTGCTACAGGTGCCGCTGATCTACTCTTGTCAAGCTCCAGCTGTGGCTTGGCTCAGCTTGTCTGGCCGCCCCCGGGGCCAAACCAAGGTTTCAGGCTGGGCTGGTTTCGGCTCCCAGTGCTGAGATAGTCCCTTCCAGCTGAGCTGCCTTCAGCGGGAAGTATATTTGTGTGAGTTTTAGAGCCCTAAAATTTGTTAAGAGTCATATTTTATGGGTATTTGAGGTGGCTGTGTGGGAGCTGCCATACCTTGCTGCTCCTATGCCACCATCTTAGCTCCGCCCTCTAAGTGTAATTTATTACAAAAACTGTCACAAAATAATTCAGATTCCCTCTGAGGTTGGTTTATAACAGAACAGATCTGTGAAAGCACCAAACAGAAGAGTCGATGAGGTCATGACTTACAGAACTCAAGGTGTAGTTAATGAAGCTGCTATTTTGGAGCCAAAAAGGGAAGGGTTGAAGGTATATGCTCCTCTATTGCTGCTATCCCTGCCTTTTCATCCTGGACCCCACATACTCATCCTGCTCCCTGCTGCCTCTCTGCTGTCATACCTTCTGCATTTTGTGTCTCTCACATCTAAAGCATACTTCCTTTCTCTTCTTTAAAGGCCAATCTCAGATGGTACTTCCTCCATAAATCATTTCATGATTCTCCCACATGAAAGTGATCTCTCCCAAAATCTTCCTAGTGTGCCTTTTCTGGAACTTTTCTTTGCCCTATCATGTTTTCCCTTACATTATACTTATTTGTGTACATTTGATAATGTCCACATAGACTTTCTAAGTTCCTTGAGGGCAGGAACTCTATCTTTAAAAAAAATCTGTAGCTTCATCATCTGTATTTTCCTTGCACAGTACAGTATCTTGTACATTTGTTGTTGTTTAGTAATTTTTGAGTCTTGTCTGACTCTTTGTGGCCCCATATGGAGTTTTCTTGGCAAAGATACTGGAGTGGTTTGCCATTTCCTTCTGTAGCTTATTTTACAGATGAGGATACTGAGGCCAACAGGCTTAACTGACTTGCCCTGGGTCACATGGCTGGTAAGTATCTGAGATCATATTTGAACTTAAAAGGTGAGTCCTTCTGACTCCAGGCCTGGTACTTTATCCACTGTACCACCTAGCTGTCTTATACATAGTAGGTTCTTAAAAAATATTTCTTGAATTGGAAAAAAAAACCTTTTGAAAACAGAAATAGTTTGCCAGGTCATATATACTGTAAAGCTATTTTTTCCTCAATGAATCTGTTGAAGTTAATGGATGCCTAATGTCCAAGAGCCAGAGGTTGCGTGTCATGTCACAGAGCCAACCACCTCAACAGGTGGCACAAATCACTGCTGCTCTTCTCAAAAGGTATGGGATCAGTGAGTTATGATAAAGCCACTTTGTATCTCTGTCCCATATGTCAGATGGAAGACACATTTGGCACAATACCAGCCTATG
The DNA here is from genome assembly GCA_028627135.1 of Pseudochirops cupreus. NCBI lineage: Eukaryota > Metazoa > Chordata > Mammalia > Diprotodontia > Pseudocheiridae > Pseudochirops > Pseudochirops cupreus. The sequence goes on from CM053581.1 coordinate 292,455,084, forward strand.
AAATATACAAAATTACAAAGCAAGGTCATTACCAAGTAGGGGGATTTGTTTCCTAAAGGAGATAGTACTTGAGTTGGGTTTTAAAGGACGGGTAGGAATTTACTTACTCAATGGAAGAAGGTACTCCAGGCTTTAGGAAGAATATGAGTAAGAGTATACATGTCTGAGAACATAGCGTGGGTTTATGGGATATGGTTTAGTTTGTCTGGAATACAGAATGCATAGACGGTAGTAGTGTGAGATGATTTTGAACTTGACTCAAAAGGAAAAAGGGAGTTTACTTGCGATCTTTGGGAAGGTGTGAAATGATCATATCCACGTATAAAGTATCATTCAGCATGAAGGACAGACTGGAGTGGGGAGAGCTGAGGAAAGAAAACCTATTAGGAAACTACTGAAATACTCCAGGTAAGCGGTTCTGAGGGTCTGCACTAAGGTGGCAACCATGCACACAGGAGAAGAGAATACATTTGAGACACTGTGGAGACAGAACTGACACAACTTGGTAAGTGGAGGAGAGGGGTAAAAGAGAAGTAATCTCTCCTAGCCTTTTAAAAATTTGGATTCTGAACTTATGATGAAAAAATCCACAGACTAAAATTTTATATTCAAGACCAATCCATCAATAAACATTTGTAAAGAGCCTATGTGCCAGGCCTTGTACTGGTATAATAGGATGTTATAATGACATAGATAAATATATGTGGCTTGGGCAATTAGTCTCCTTATTTTCTGGAGACATATCTTGTACATAGTATATTGGGCTATGTTTACCAAAAACAAGGCAACTACTCATAACAATGTTAATAAAAAGATAAGGAGTTAGTATCTGACATATATTAAGTACTTCATATGTTTTTTTCACTCACTGAAAAATCAGATTCATTATTATATTATATTCATTTTTAATTGTTCAGTTCCTTATGTATGACTACCATCATTAGTATGGTATCCTCTCTTCCTCCTCTGAATTCCCAGAGCACTATATTTGAGCTATTTTTATACATGTCCACATCCACCAAACTTACTGTGATATCTCTTTCTCTTGTAGCCTGGAGGTCACTCTGGATTCTCAAAGATTATGCCAGTGGAAAATAGACTCTGGCAGGTTCTAGCAGAGTGTTGGATTCTGGAGTCAGAAAACTTGAGTTAAAATCCTGCCTCAGACACTTACTAGCTATGTGACAGTGGGCAAGTTATGTAACCTCTCTATGCCTCAGTTTCCTCATCTGTAAAATGGGGATGGCACACACACACACACACACACACACACATACACACAGCTATGAAGTACTTCTCTCACAGGATTTTTGTGAGAATTAAATGAGATATTGTACATCAAATGCTTTGCAAAACTTAAAGTACTAAATGTTAGTTGTTACTATGTTCGAAAGGTTCTGAGTTCTGTCTCAGAAAAAGACTATGTCTATTTTCTCAGGAACAACGTAATTAAATATGAAGGATTCATAACTGATAGGCTGGCTGCTCAGTGATAAAATTTTTTTTTGGCCATGGCAACTCATGAAATAAAGAAAAATACCCAATGACTCTCAGTTGTGTGCTGTTTCTGCAGTAGGGCAGAAATAAAGTGGGAGAGGGCCCTGAGAATCATTGTCTTTAGTCTATGAATATCAGCTTAGCTATCAATACACGAAATGTAAGATCCTTGTCCGGGTACCAAAGTGTGGACATATTACTGGAGGAACTGAATCATGTCAATTTTGACATTTTCAGTGTAAGTGAAACCAAAAGACAAAAGCTAAATGGAAAGATGGTTCATGAATTCTGTTTCCAAAGGCAAGTAAAGTGTTTGACGGAGTTGGTTTTATTGCACATTCAAAGGCAACAAAAAATGTCACTTCATGGGACACTTTGTCATTTCACATTGCAATGTTCATGATAAGTGTTTGAAAAAGGATCAGCATGAAAATAGCTGCAGCTTTTAAAAGCCAATTTCTGTTGTAAAGTTGAGGAGGTAGAGAAATTCTACGACCTCAACAAAATCCTACAAGTTAAATCAACATATACTTTAATACTTGGCAATTCCAATGCAAGTGAGTATATGAAAGTGGACATGGAGAAAGATGATGAAAAATATGTTGGAAAGCATACTTCAGAAGTAAGGAAAGAGGCCAATGGCCTAGAGAGAAACCAGAAACTTCATGACTATTTATTAAGAATACTTTCCTCAAGAAAAGAGCTAGAAGGCAAAGGGTATAGAGAATACCAAAAAACATCATGGAAAAATAAATCTGATTTTAACAGAAAGGAAATGATTAGTTACTGATGTTGAAGTCATAATTATATCAGTTATTTGTGTACAGTCAGACCACTGACTTGTCAGAACATAAGAGAAAGAATATTTTTAGATGAATAAATATGAAATAATAAAATTGAGGCAATTCTAATTTGATCTGCTTAAACAAACTCTTGATGGGAAATGGATAAAAGAATAGACACTGACATTGACACAGACTATTGCCACTTCCTTTGCATTTTACCTAATATAAATCAACTGCCATAATAAGTAAACCATAAGAGCCTAGAAACACCAAGTTTTCTAGTTCCAGTATAGAAACCTTATCTGTCATTTCTTCTTTATCTTTTTATGTAGGAAGTATTTATTAAATATAGCAAAGTATACCAAGCTGATTAATATTAATGTTTATTAAGTACCTGCTACATAAAATGCATTATGAGGAGGTTGCATAATACGATAGTCCCTGCTTATGATTTAGTGTAGGTGATATACATGTAAACAGATAAATACAACACAAATCAGCATATAAGTGCATAGATTTATTTTTTACTTTACATGCAATTAGCAAATTATAATTTGCATTCTACTTATCTGTGTGCATATTTTATGTTTTCAAGGAGGCAAGAGTGGTTGATAAAAATCTGGAGAATGTAAGGCAGTATCTTTGTAAGACAAGGTTCCAAATGACATAACAAAAGAAGCGGCTATAAAGAAGACAAGGATGATGTGGAGCTGAAGAGGGCAAGTCTTGGTGGTGGGAGGGAAGGGATGAGAGTTCAGGAGAAGGGAGGAAGTATATGCTGAGGGACATGGTATAAAATAATAGGGATATGGGAAGAAAGGTCAAGGAATGTGTTTGATAAAGTAGAAGGCAAATGACTGATCACTCTCAAGATTCCAATTAGAATTCTGGTATAAGGCCAATGGGGGAATGGCTAAAAACGGCTAAATGGTAAACATGGCACGTGAATGCATTGGGATATTACTGCGCTGTAAAAAATGATGAGCATGATGAATACATTTAGGTATGGGAAGACTCGCACGAACTGATAAAAAATGAAGTAAGCACAACTAGGAAAACAATATACAATATCATGGAAATATACATGGAAACAACAACAACAAAACAGTAGAGACTAAATGCTGTTGAATCAAGTTTTGTTCTACAAGCAGGCTATGAGAAGGCGCTTCTATCAGCATCTTGCAGAGGGAGGGACGAGGGGTGAGGAATACTGCATATGCTGTCAGAATTTTTTTATGTCAATTAGTTTTGCTGAACTATTATTTTTCCTCCTTTTAACTTCTTGGTTATAAGAGATAGCCCTGTGGGTGGTGGAGGAGAGAGATGCATTGGGAAATGTAAGGGGTGTAAAAACAAAAGATGTTAAAGTTTATTGTTTTTTTAAAAATTGGCTAAAAGGAATATTAATGCACGTCCCATAGTGGGAGAAAGAAGAGTTAAAGAGCCTGTGGTCCGCTTTCCCCAGGAGTTGTACGGACGGTGATCAAAACTTCTGGCAGGCCTGGCTGCTCTCATAACCAGATTCTGAGAGTTAAAAAAAACATTCTGGTGCTAGGAAACTCCACTTCTGTTCTATGAACAAGTATTTTTCACTTTCTTTTTCAGTTTTCCTTTTGATTCTTCATTGCCTCAGTTCAACTATGACCCTGGAGAAGTTTACATGAGGCTTCAAGATAGGTAAGACTGCAGCGTTTCATTGGGGAGTCATGGAAGTTTGTCAGCTATTTCATACTTGTTGAGCTGTGTAAACAACTTATCAAAATAGTGCTTATTCAGTCTCAAGTGATTTAGATTTGGAAGGACAGAGTGAGAGCAGTGTAGTTTTGTGTGCACAGTTAGTAATCTAACATTTCTAGAAATGTTTTTGAATTAAATAGCTTAACCAGCATTTTATCAAATAACCCCCATTAATAAAATGTCTTTCGATTTTACAGTAAGATGACATGTTCTGACAGGATGTTTCCTCTGCATGCTAAAGACTGCATAACAAATTAAAGAACACGCATTTCTGTGGGTAAAAGGCAAATAAACTTTCCATAGCAATAATGTGGGAATCATCATTGACGGTTTGACATATCAATATTTCAGGAAGAATAAATGACTTTCATATCCAGGTGATGCTCTTTTTTTTTTTTTTATCATATACTTATTCATTTTGCATTACTAGAATACTTTCGGCAGAACCTGTACTTTATCACCTGAAACTGCTTAAAGTATTTGGAAATATTTTAATAAAGCTTTTCAAATCATCAAATAATATAACTTTTAAACAAATTTTCCTATTATTATAAATATTTGCTCTTCATCCCTTGCCCAAAGGAAAACTATAAATCTTGTCTCAACTGAATGAGCACCATTTATCATATTCATTTTGTTGTCAATACAATTATGAAAAGCCTTTGGCCTTTTTCCAAGGAGCCTGATTTGCTACTGAAACTCAATTAGTATAACCAAGACAGGTTCAAAACCACCCATTTGGCAATCTAATACAGCTCTCTGCATAACTGACACTTTTCCCTTGACCTCTGGCCCTAACAACAACAAAAATATGGTAACAAAAATATGGTAAAATTGAGAAACAACGGTTTTCAGTCAAGAAAACCACACTAAGTATTAAGAATCTCTTTCTGCTCATGTTTGCCATCTGCTGGACAAATGCTAAATTTCAAAATGCCACTGTAAAAAAAACAAAAACCCCTCTAACTTTCCTTCCCCTCCAAAACAAACCTAAGTGAAATCAAATGCAAGCTTAATTAAAAACATATTAAAACATCTTATTAATATTACAGATAAAATTTTGTCTGTCATGAGATATCTTTCCACTCTCGAAGCTTAAGGTAAGGATCTTACTATGAACAAATATTTAATAGCTTTTTAGAGGTCCATTTGTTTGAAAATATGCCTCTTGGCTAATGATACTGAATAATCAACTGTCAATATTAGATACTTTATGTCTGATTATTTTAGTTTCAAGATCAATATTAGTTCTATACCTGACACACCAGACTTAATATTTTGAAGTAAATGAAAGTGTTCATTAGTTATTAAATATTAAGAATGAAGATAGTGGTAGCTGGCCTACTTAGGGAGACTGATGCAATAAGAGAATTTAAAGGCATTCCTCATAGTCAAAGCGAATGTCACAAGCTTCTCTGTATCAGAATGTATATTCTCTGTACATTCATATTATGTGCCCAAATATATGTGCTATCTCAATGAAAGGGAAAAATTCTTATCATTGCCCTTCCTGTGTGAATACAATGCTGCCAAAATATTTTGATAACAAACAAAAAAGGTTAAGTCACATGTTTACAGCTAGGGTGAAATTATTTTTAAAATGTACAGTTTTTATTGAAACACACCCAGAATATTATAAAGTCCTTTGTCATTTAACTACAACTATAGTCTTTGTGGTTGAAGATTATTATTTTCTCTTAAAGTTAAGTATCTTCTTTTGTAATCTGGGTAATCAGAGAAGTTTGGGGAGGAGTGTTTCAAAAGTACAAATTATGAGTATACACATCAAAACACTTTATCTTTAAAACTACAGGACTGTTTTTGTTTTTTTTTTTTTTACTGATGAGAGTATTAATATACACCAAAGGTATATACATCTTTATATGATTGACTGTAAACTATAATTCATTTTTGGGATTCATTTATTGGTTGCTGTTTGGAATTTCTGCTGTCTTTTTTTTTCTTACAAAACAAATGCTGGGAACTGGCAAAGGAATCCAGTGGAATTCCCGATCATTTCCTTTTTCTAATTCCATTAATATTTTTATTGCCATGAAAATCTTGAGCATGATGAGCTATTACCTAGATAGTTACCACGAGATAAAATGCTTCTTTCTAGACCTTCTGCTTGAGATGAAGTAGGGATATTAATCCTTTTTAAAAAACCAAGTAATGGTCCTTTCTTTTCTGTGTTACATATATCAGGCTTTCCACATAATACCCATGTAAATCATTATTTTTTGGTGTGATTCCTAAGTTATCAATGTTAATACCACCAAAAAAAGTGACTTCTCTGCGCTGTCTTTCCAAATGCTGTATTCACAGTTAACTGCACTGCTGCCACTGTGCTGTAATTTTTAGCTGATTACACATTAGTTCATTTAGCTTTGTTTCCTCTTCCCTACTGTGCCATACTATTAAGCTAATGCAAGGGGCCTGGTACCCCTCTGTGCACAGAGCTGGTATTGTCATAGGGTAATAAGGATACATCCAGTCAAACAGCATGGTGTAGCTGGTCTTTGTGTTCAGTGCAAAGGCAATCCCTCGAAGATCTCTTGCCAGCCTGATCAACATACGCTGTCAGTGGGAAAGAGACACAGTAATTGATTTTCACGTTAGCATAGAGCAGATGGAGTAATAATCAGCCAATAATGACCACATATCTGATTTTGATTCATTAGCTAAAATGTCTTGCTCAGATGCTTTTCTACAGAAAACCGTAGACTCTTTACACAATCAACCAATCAAATGCACTGAACAATTCCGCCTCCCTCTTGACAAATTTAGCCAAGTAACAATTCTATTGGCTTAGGAACATTTTTAGTTACTTGACATATTGCATTTCTGAATTGTGCCAAATGGGAAAAAATTAGCTAATAACACATATAAAAATGCTTACTGTCTAGACATTATTTAATAACAACAAGGGAAAACTGCTTATGTGAGGTTGATGACACAGCATTAATAACTGAATTATGTGCATAATCTTACATGAAAAGAGGACCAAGATATAAATCTTATTCACATGGGAAACATTCTGGCATTTAAAGGTATATGGTAAAGGAGGATGGATGCACATGTTGTACTTCATGCTATCAGTGAGTAATCATGGCAGTTCAGGACTAGAGTAAGGCTGGCCAGGTGACTTGCTGGTACCACCACACGAATTTTAGCCACTTTTTTCACTCATTGGTACAGTGAGGGGGAGACACCAGTACAACTTTCTTTAAAGAGAGGACACTTGATACTTTGGACCTGTAATTAAGCTATGCTTGAGTTGAGCCTGGGAATAGCAAGAGAAAGTCCCTGAACAGATGCCTGGTGTGTCAAAGCAAAAGCACAAGTAACCCCCCCCCCCCACTCCAAACATGGATGCTGGTTTACTGCTGGCAGCCCACGTGCTTTCTGAAGCCATTGTTTCAATAGGAGTGTGTTCTGCTTACTGAACCACCAAAGCACTTCTGTCTTTATGGTGTGTGCCATTTTCACTAGTCATGTGGATTCTGGAAACACGTGGAGGTTTTTCAGATAGGTAGTGCCTGCTACCATTAAGGATGATGCTAATTTTCAAGGTAAATGTAACTGCTGTGCTTGATATAGCCCTATATCCCAGCTCCTTTCTTCAAGGAACTCAGTTCTTTAATCTCATTTTAATTTCTGAATAATATATTTTAGGGCTAGTAGGTGACAGTTCTTCACTTGCTTGAATTAACCAGTTCCCACCAGCAATTATACTTTTTCATTTCTTAAAATATTATTTTTATAAATGATGAGCTAAAATGCTAACTAAAGAAATGCTTGTAAAATATTTTGTTTCTATGGTGTCATTAATTGAAAGGAAGATAAAGATCACAAAAGAATCCTTACTTTTTGTTCTTGTTTCTCTCAACCAATTTGCCCCTTTCCTTCTCCCTTCTCCCCAACTTCCTTTTCTGTTGTTCCCCAGGAACAACATGGGAAACATTCTG
>CM053581.1:292468070-292487252 GCA_028627135.1 Pseudochirops cupreus
GAAATAGTAAAACTACTTAGTAGCAGTTTTTTTTTTTTCTGACTCTGTACTGCCTCAGACAGACTCCTGCCTCAGGCAGCAGACCCCGAAGCCTTTCAGAGGCCCCAAGGGAAGATACTTCCAAAGCCTCAGGGGAAAGGATCCATCCTCAAAATAACCAGGAGTGACTTTTTTTTAGGTGCCAAGCCCCTGAAGGGTTCTCAGACCCAGGTGCCCAGACTGTTGGGCAAGTTATTATTCTTTTTTGTTTTCTTTTAATTAATTTTTTAAAAAAATAAATGTACAAGAAAGCTTTTCTTTATTTATCAAATAGAACACGGTCCTGGATGGGTTCTTTCAAAAGAATTCACCACAACTACGTGGGAGACTTGATCTAGGGTTTTTTTCTTCATATAAGAAAAGCAAGGGAAGAAAGTAAAGTCTGAAGCTCATCTCTAAGAGTAAGCAAGCAGTCTGGAGACATTTACAATTCATTCTTATTTTAAAGGTGAATACAAAAGTGTCCACGGATCTCACAAAGCAGCAGTGGTAATAATTTTCATATACATAAAAATATTTTGTACAGTATCATTTAAAACACCTTGATCTACATTATGGCCTCATCTGAGCCTTTCAAGGATCCTTTGATTTCAGATAGATGAAATTTAATTGCCCCTGATTTAGGAAAGGCTAAGTGACTTGCCCAAGGTCAATGATAATTGGTGACTACAATGGGTTTGGAGCCCAAGCTCCATGGAAAGTTCTTTCTGTTATATCATACTCTCAGCTTCTTTTTCTAACCTAGTTTCACATAACCTATAGCAGAAAGTTGCTGAGGGGTCTGAAGGAAAAGGGGCTCATATTTTCACCAACTTGTAGAGGAATGAGACTAATGCTTTTCCTATTATGCAGTTCTGTCCTGGCTTTATGATAGCTCCATGTGCTCTGCTGGAAAAAGGACAAGGTGAAAGGCTGACATTTGGTTTCCAGTCCTGGATCTGCTGCTAATAGTAGGAATAAGAGCAAGTCATTTGTAGACTTGTAGACTTTTAGAGCCAGAGACCTCAGAGCAGAGGAGATTATACTTTTTGTGCCCTGGTCCCCACCTTCAGCAGTCTGGTGAGGCCTACAGATAGCTTCTCAGAATAATGCTTTTAAATGCATAAAATAAAATATATTATACTACAAATGAAATAAATTATACTGAAATACAGTTATCAAAATACTTTTTAAAAAAGTTTAAAGACCCCAGGAGAAGAATTCTTGCCTCAGAGGCCTTCTAGCCTATGCCTTCTTTTCTCTCTCTTTCTCCCTCCCTTTCTCCCACACCCCCTTGCTCGCCTTTACTCTGTAGCTCTCTCTTCTCCCCAGTCTCTAAGTCCTACTAGACCTGCCATCTGTTAACTAATGATAACATACAATGCAATCTTAGTCAGATTTATAGTAGTCATAACAATGATTGAAATGGACTAATGGATTAATATGCACTCAAATGTTCTCTAAATTATAGAACAAGTATAATTTTAAAAACCACAAATGAACCACTGAAATCATACACTCTTTGATGAAATACTTTCCAAAAATGGCTTTATTATTCCTTTTCATAATTTGGAGACATGAAACATAAAAGGTCTTTCTTTAGGAAACTTACAGAACATAAACTAAAAACATGTGGTCTGAGCAGAGGCCTCATTAATAACTCACTGTACAAGTGTCTTAAAAAAAAGGATACCTAAATATTTACTAATAGTTCCATATTACAGAAACAAGAAGATACTATTTTATCACTACATTCACTATGAAGAAATTAGTGGGTCAAAAAATGTCTTCCTCTTAAAAGTGTTATGAGAAATGGCATCATAGAAGATATAGGAAGAAACAGTAACTATTTTTGTATGCTGGTGTCCACCACTTAGGACATGTACTCTTCTTCACTCTTTTGTGTATCTAATCAGCAAGTATTTATTGTGTCTACAATATACAAGGCACTATGCTAGGTGTGTTGAGGTCATGCACACACATACAAAGCAGTAGCTTTCTCTCAAGGAGTCTGTACCCTATAGAGAGAGACAACATATACATATGTAAGTACTTAGGAGACATATGCAAAATAAATACATAAATATAAGATAATTTTTGGGGTGGAGGCAAAGCACCAGCAGTAATACACACACACACACACACACACACACACACACACACACACATATATGTATAAATTGTGAGTGCATACTAAATACTCTCATCCATTTCAATCATTTCATCTCCAGGGTTCTCTTCTGAGTCCTCTTCCCTCTTTACACTCTCTTCCTTGATATCATTAATTTCCATGGATTCAATTATCACCTCTATCAATCAACAAGCATTTATTAAGTACATAGGGTCAGTGTTGATGGTGGCTACAGTTGGTCCTGAAGCCAGGAAGACTTGGGTCCTAGTCTCATCTCTGTCACATATTAGCTGTTTAACTCTGGTCAAGTCACTTGTCCTTTTAGTGCTCTGGGCCACTCTCTAAGACTATGAGTTGTAGAGAGGGTGTTGACCTGCAATAGCAGCGGCAGTTTCCTTAACTGGAAATACTAGATGCCAATTAAATTACAAGTCCAGTCACTTACCTTATCAGCTAAGCACTGTGTTAGACATTGGCTATATGCAGATAAAAATGGAATAATCTCATATATATGAATGAAAATACATATAATTAGCTCTAACCTCTCTCCTGACTTTTAATCCTGCCTTTCAACTTGCCCCAAAATGAACTCATTACCTTCCCTTCTAAACCTGCTTCTTTCTACTTTCCTATTGATGGCGACATCACTGCTGCGGACACATAGATTTTAAACTCTGTATCATCTCTCACATTAATCAGTGGCCAAATCCTATAGATTCTATCTGTACAATAGCTTTTTCTCCCTTTCTCTCCACTCACGCTGCCATGAGCCTCATCCAGGTTCTCTCATCACTTCTCAAAATAATTTCTTAATTGATTTTCCTATCTGTAGGATCTTGCTTCTCTAAACCAAACATCCTGCACATAGCTGACAAAATAATCTTCCTAAGAACAGATCTGACAATGTGATCACCCTGATGAAAACCTTTCAGTGGCTTTCCTCTGCTTAAAGAATAATAATAAAAGATTCCTTAGCCTGGCAATTAAGGCCTTTGTAATCTTTCTCTAACCCACCTTTTCCAGCTTTATCCTCTCATGCACCCTACATTCTAGCCAAGCTTGGCTAAAAGTTGTTCTATAAGCTTGATGTGTCATCTCCTGCTTCTCCATATTTGTGTGACCATACCCAGGTATGGAATGAATTCCCTCATCATCTGTATTTTTCAGAATCTTTTTTTCCTTCAGGATCCAGCCTAGCTATCACCTGCTTCATAAATCTTTCCTGATTCCTCCTACTAAAAGCATTCTCTCACCTTGTCTCCATCACAACGCCCCTCTTTGTATTATATTTATTTATATACACGTCTATGGCCCTTCCCCCTCAATAGACTGTGTAAACTTCAGGACAGGTACCATAATTTTTTATTTTTGTATTCCCTGCACAAAGCAGACACTTATGTACTTACTGAATTAAACACATATTTTTGGGGGGTCCTATTTCTTCTAATTCTACCCACAAAAAGTATACATATATATATAATATACATATCACATATGTATACATATACACATATACAAACTGTGTGCAAAATAACTCCTTCTCCAATTCTAGTGCATGAAGATTAACATTAGAGAGATTTATAGAAACAATTAGGATTGAAAGCACCTTAAATATATAAACTCCTTATTGCTAAATCATTTAAAATTGTGTACTGTTTTTAATCTTAGCCAACTTCTATTTGAAAGGAAATGAAAATTCAAGAAGCATTGTAACAGCAATCAATTTAGCAGATACTTAGCATTTAGTAACTTAGGGCTAAGTATGGAAGGTGTGAACTCTGTCCCCTGTTGAGAGGGCATGAACTCCCCCTGTTGACATGGCAGAAAGGGATTGGCTGAGAAAGGAGGCCAGTATGTGTATACAAGAAGAATTTTAAAGACAGAGAGACAGAATCAGAAATGTTCTTCCTGGTGGCTCCTGTTGGAGGAAGCAGGATTGTCCCAGCATCTGGGAGCTGGGCTGCTGGACTGAAAAACTGAGTTGGAGTTTTCTTGGGGGGAGGGGCGGGAGAGCGAGAGAGAGCGAGAGAGTGCGAGAGAGAGAGAGAGAGAGAGAGAGAGAGAGAGAGAGAGAGAGAGAGAGAAAGAGAGAGAGAGGGGGGGGGGAGAGAGGAGAGAGAGATGAAGAAAAGGCCTCCCCTTGGATAAAATTGAGGTTTGCTGGACACCGAGAGGTGGAGGGTTTGTGTGTGTGCGTTTTTTTTAATGATTGTATCTTGTGATTAATGATACATAGTGACTGACTGCTAGATGAGTGATTGATTAAGGTATTGATTTGCCCCGTGAATGGAAGATTGATGAATTGTGAATTGTATTGTGAATTGACTGAATGATTAAGTAAGGAGGGTTTCCCCTTTAGGGAAACCAGATGATTATTGTTTTGTTCCTTGTTCTAAAAATTGTGGTCACTGTAGTGAAAACTGTGTGGCCATTCTAATGTTAAGCTGTTGTGAACACTATATCGTGATTTTCTGGGATAAGATGTAATGTTGTGAATATTGTACTGTACCTTGATTTGTTGTGAATATTATGTTGTGATTTGTTGTGAACGTTTGCCTTGATTTGTAATGGCATAAACAGAGTATTCACTATGCTGTGTAATCCAAACATTAAAAGCTGTTCACAGTAGCATGCTTTTGGGAATCTGCTGGTGCATGGCGTTACAAGCATTTACTGAGTATCATCTGTGTGAAAGACACAATGCTACAATCTAGTAGGGGAGATAAAAACTATCCACAATATAAAGTTGGATGTGTTACATATCACACAAATTGGCATTTTATTATTTATTGCCTTATTCTCTGATTTTTCATGTGTATTTGACTTGTTTTCCCTCAAAGCCCCTAAGTTCCTATAGGGTAGAGATTCTGAATTACACCTATACCTTTCACTGCCCAATATAGTTAAAGTAGTGCTCAATAAGTACTTGTTGACTGATTGTTCTTTGGGGACAGATATCATGAGTATGCCTTTTCAAAAACACAACTGTTCCACTTGCATTCTTGCCTGAGCAATATATACTTTAGAACAAAGGCGTCAAATTTACCAACCACAAAACTTCCGAGTTCTTTAGAAACAGATTAAAATATAATTGGAAAATGTTTTAACAAAATAAATATACAACAGAGATAATGTTAATTTGTGATTTTCTAAGTCAATATGTGACTGGCAAGGGATCCATTTCTATCTGAGCTGGATAACACTGCTTTCAAATATAGCTGTTGTAGAGTTATTGTAACTAGCAACTACCCACATGGCTAGAAGTCAATTTCTAGAGTAGCATCTGGTTCCCTCTCCCCTTTGTTCAAGGTATGATACAGATCTACTTTGTATCTTTGAAATAAAATTAGTTACATTTCCTTTTATTCACAGATATTAACTGTTGCTATACCTAAATCTGAGGGAGAGATCTAGATCTGCCTCAATTGTTAGATTTGCACTTCTAAATGGATTCTTCCAGTGATGTAACATCAGGAGTAAGTTAGGAATAATGCTACTATGAAAATGGCCCTGGTCAGTAGGCAAAGGATATAGATGGCTATATGCAAACTGTCACCATTTAATATATTGGCCTCCAAGCATCATCAAATAGAATGGAGATGAATATTTTGATCCTCTTATGGTCATTAAAACTAGTGATTTTGGCACTAACTTCTAATAAGATTATAGGTCTTGCTTAAGACACCATGGACTAGAGTCGAAAATGTGTTTGTTCTTAAATAACAGGTTATGAATGAGAACTGACTGAGAAAAATCCTTTGGAATTTGTGTAGGGAGACTGTTGGCCATTTTGGTGAAGTAGAAGAAGCAAGCTGGGGTCGGGAGTACCATGAGAAAACAGAAAAGCAACTGAGTAGAAAAGGATGCTCCATTCAAGGTCCTTGGCTATGGAAGGGAGAGAAATGCAAGTGGAACACTACATGTCCCCTTAGGAATGGTAATGAACCATTCCTAAGGCAGTTCAATGGAAGGGAAGGAGGGCTGATCTTCAAATCAGAAGGGACTTGAATTTGAATCTGTCCTCTGACTCCTATTATTTGTGTGACTATGGATGAGTCACTTAACTTCTCTCAGCTTAGAATTCCTCTTGTACAAGATTAGGATAAGTTGGTCCCTGTAATACCTATCTCACAGAGTTTTTGTAAGGATCAAATAAGATAATGAATGTAAAATGCTTTGTAAACTTTCAATGCTGTTTGAATAGCAGTTATTTATTTTCAACTGAACATGTATCTTTTCATGAGCTGATGGAAGGTGCAAGTTTTCATTCTTGGTTTCAAGAAAACTTTCATTTGAGGGGAAAGAAGGTATTTTTTTAAGGGTTAGTTTAGGTCTATGTGATTTATCATTCTGGGCCCTCTAATTAGATTGGTAATTTTAGAACTCAAGTTGACGGAGATTTAATAGGAATATATTAATAGTGAGAAACAAGTGTTTAGTGCAGGACCACTCTCAGCATCCATCAAAGATGCCTGGCATATTCAAGTAATGGCTCTAATTGGCCTTAAAAACCTGAGTGAAGGCAAGATGGTTCTGGTTTGTGCAGAATCACAATAGACAAGAGAGCTAAAGGCAGTGCAGAACACTGACAGGCCTAAGGGCTCCTCAGTCCGAGGTTTTCATGTATTGTACATTGCCCATTGCCTTGAACATAGTAGGTGATTAGTAAACATTTGCTCATTTATGGAGGTACAACTAAAGAACTGGCCAGTACAAAGATTTCTAATTATAACATAAGAAGGCAGAAGGGCAACTAAGTGGCTCAGTGGATAGAATACTGGGTTTGGAATCAGGAAGACTCATTTTCATGAGTTCAAATCCAGCCTTAGATACTTACTAGCTGTGTGACTCTGACCAAGTCATTTAACTCTGTTTGCCTTAGTTTCCATTCATCTGTAAAGTGAGCTAAAGAAGGAAATGGCAAACCACTCCAGTATCTCTGCCAAGAAAACCCCAAAATGGGGTTATGAAGAGTCAGACATGACTGAAACTAATGAACAACATAAAAGCAGAAATTTCCTGAACAGTTATTTTCATATATGAATTCACAGGAGAACATTGTACATAGTAACAGCAACATTGTGCATTGATCAACTATGATAGACTTAGCTCTTCTCAGCAATACGCTGATCCTAGACAACTCCAAAAGACTCATGACAGAAAATGCTAACCACATCCAGAGAAAGAACCATGGAGTCTGAATGCAGACTGAAGTATACTATTTTCACTTATTTGTTTTTTTGTTGTTTTTTCTTTCTCATGTTTTTTCCCTTTTGTTCTGATTCTTTTTTCACAACACGACTAATGTGGAAATATGTTTAATATGATTGTACATGTGTAACCTATATCAGAATGCTTACTGTCTTGGGAAGGGGGGAGTAAAGGTAGGGAGAGAAAAAAGTTGGAATTTAAAATTTTATAAAAGTGAATGTTGAAAACTTAAAAAAAAAAAACAAACAACCACCACCAAATTATGCCTCTTCCATGTTGTAAAAAAAAAAAAAAAGGAAAAGGAGTTCAAAGATTTGGCTTCAAGTCCTGGCTATGCCATTTACTCAGTGGGAAGTGATGCTAGCACAAGAAAAGAACATGAATGAAACATTAAAAAATAGGATTCACACTCCATGGTTCTTTCTCTGGATATAGGATAACATCTGCATTTCCTATTACAAAATGATGTTATAGAAAACACTTTGAAAAACTATAGCATAAATATGTAAATGTAAGTTGATATTAACTATCACCATCATTATTATTCTGTATGCAACTGAGGAGGTACTCTGGCATATGATTGAGTATTTAAAGCAGGTGTTCTTGGGGTCTGTGAACTTTAAACAAATTGATATTTTAATATAATTGACTTCCTTTATAATCCTACATATTATTTTACATATTTAAAAACATCATTTTGAGAGTGAGAGGGGTCCAGGGCTTCACCAGACTGCCAGAAAGGTCTATGACACAAAAATGGTTCAGAACCCTTGGTATAGGCTAGGTTAAAAGAGCAACAAAAGCCTGTGTTTACAATATTTACATCCAGGATTTTCCAATTGCTGGAATAGGGGAAGCTGCAATTTGATATAATCATCAAAGACTTTCTTGTTTTTATACCCATTTTGTAGATGTGAATGATATTTTAAATTCTCTCTTAAGAAATTGATACACTACATTTTAAAGAATCTAAGGAGCCAAAATTGTTGGTTCAATTTCTAGGAGAAAAGTTGTTGACGTCCACCTTTGCTGCTTACCCCTTTTCAAAAGCCCAGTTCGAAAAGTGCCATCCCTAGAGTTTCTTATTCCCTTGAGCACAGTGAGCTCTTTACCCTTAAAACCAGGTAAGTTATTAAATCTGGATCTCAACTTAATGGGCTACCTTATGCCTACAGGGCCAGCTAATTAGTCTTAATTATCTCATTATAGATTCTAAGTATCTCCAGCTGTTTCTCTACCTTTTCCTCCTTACTGTTTATTTTGCAGACAGTCTCAGCCAACTGATGGACACAGGTGAGATGTCCATATTGAGTCTTCATATCTATCAACTTCATTCACTGTTGTTGACCAGGATGCTTATTTGTTTAGTTTTGCAGGTACAGAGTTTGGGAATCTAGAAGGTTCTTTATCTTTTATTTGGGGGGGGAAGTATGTTGGGGGTGGTAGAGAGAGGATAAAGGCAAAACCTTCCATTTAGGGTACCTTTTGGCACTAGTTGCCATAAAAATAAAGCCCCAAATGATAATGGACTCCTATTTTTCCATTTGCACATTTGAGAGTATGATTATAGTGTTAAACAGTAATCAGGAATCTTCTATAATTTCAGAGCCTTGAAAGTCTGCTTCCCCCCTCTACAACCTGACTAGAAAACGAATCAATCAAAAAACACAGAATATTTCTTCTACAATAAAAAAGAGGGAAGTTTGCTAATGATTAAGAAAGAAGAACAATACACAGAAATATTGGGACAAAAGAGAGAAGTGATTAAAAAATGGAAACTTTCCCTACTGTCTTTACTTTGTAATTTCCACTTTCCTTTATGTACTATGGTCACTTAACCCGACATCTGCTTCCATAAATATAAAATAAGAGGAATACCAAGTATCAATGTTTTTTGGTGACAAAACCAAAAGTTTCTGGAATACCTTGCTAAAACAAAGGCAGAAATATCACTTGTCACTCTAAGAACGTATTTTTCTAAAAAGAAATGGTACTGTTTTGTCTTTTTCCAAAATTACCAATAGCATAGAATTTTATTTTCTGTGGAAAACACTAGTCCTACTAATTCTAAATATATGTTCATACTGTAATCACTCTGAATCAAAGTGCAATCTCATAATGTCCACGAGATAAAAAGTTAATGGTACCAATCAATACTGAATTCACAACTAGTACAACCTCAATTCACAATTAGTACTATTAGGCTCTCCATAAGGAAGAAGAATCTCCTTGTAGCTATTTTCATTTTTCCCTTTGCCAACTCCATTCGCCCTTGTTCATATTAAACTAAAAAGAATGTTTCTATCACATTGAAGGGTTTTATACTGAACAGCACCCTAGAGATTCTTCATTGACTGGCTTGGGTAATACTATCTTTCCTTTAGTTTATTAGTTTGACAAAGTTAATTTAAAAACAATCTAGGGAACCTGAAGTGATTCTTGGAAGGGTGCATGGATCTGCCCATGGGTTTGGTCGCCCTGCTTGGTTTGCATATACAGAGTCTCCAGAGACAGTGTCTGTCTTCCTAATTGAACAATTTCTTACATTACAGAAAAGGAAGAAAAATGGAAATTGTTGAAAATACAGACACATTTTCCAAACTTTGAAAAGGGAAAATATCTTGATGACTTGTGGTAGCAAGAGTGCTGATAGTTCTGCTCTTTACACAAGTGGAGAGTTCTTTTTATTTAGCCAAGGACCAATCTGATAAAGTGGCATGATTCTTTATCGCCAAAAAAAGTCCAGTTTCATCAGAAATATAACCTCGGGCACATCAAATCTAATTAAATTCACAGAAAGTACAAATTGTTGAATAAAAACCAAAGTGCATTTCGAAATAAATACCAATTACCATGACGCCCAGCTCCTTTCCCCTTTTCTAATCACTCCAGTGAGCGCGGCTCGGACATAAAACGTATTCAATCTATTTTTTCAAATTCAATTAAAACTTGTTTTTCATTTTAATCCAAGAATCCTACCCACTGATTAACTAATAGGTCAGGCAAAAATTATTTTGACTTGCTTCTGCAAAAGTAAATCAGTAATATGAAAAGGCTACCTTTGTTCCCTCTTAATTCATGAAGGCTTTTTGTCATCCATTGATTTAAATGAACATTTTAATACTTTAACTTGTCCTGTTCAACAGTTACTCATCCTGCATGTGAATAAAGTTTCCATCCAAGAGGGTTATTTAAAAGAATAGGTTGCCTTGTTTATTTACTATTACTATTTAAATAAAAGTATGAAGTCATATTGCTTTGCTTAGTAATGTAGAGAGTGCTGTTATATTCAGCTTAGTAGATGAGACAAACTTTCAAATAATATTTGTGTTCAACACAATTTCACAAAACAACGTATTTTACATAGAGTTTTTAGACCAATGAATGGCTGAACATTCAAATGACTCGGGGAAAGAATTCCCTCTTCAAGATGCCTATCGCCAAAGCTGTGTGCTTCTGGGTACTGGCAGGTGCTGCTGGTTCCGTGGCCACAATGATGGGATGATTATGTACCACTCGACTGTGTTCTGTGATTATTCTGAACAACAGCGGCAGCTTTGGGACTTAATCCATATGTAATGAAAAAGGGAGGAGTTCTGACAATATCCATTAGGAACCAATAATGCAACTTCAAATTTATAAAAGTAAGCATTAATAGCATCAGCATCTTATGTTTGGATAACACTTTATTGTTTATACACTTACACATTTTCCCCTTTGATCCTTACAACAGTTCTGTGAGAGAGGTAGAGGGCAGGGATTATTCCCATTTTTTAGTTAGGGAAATTAAGCAAAACAAAGTTGAAGTGACTTGCCCAAACACACACAAGTAGCAAAAACTCAAACCCAGATCTTTTATCTCTAGTATAGTGGAAAGAGAACTAGATTTGGAGTCAGAAAACCTGGGCTTGAGTCTGTACTCTGTCATTTACTATTATGTCACCCCAGAGAAGCTGAGAAGTCACTCGACCTCTACAGGCCTCAGTTTCCTCCTATACAAAATGAAGAAGTTGGACTAGATGATCTCTGAGGTCTCTTTTCACTCTAAAATCCTATTATGCCAAGTCCTTTGCAGGAATAAAATGTTTAAGATGAAAAAAAAAGATACTAATAAAAAAGGTAGTGACCAATGTTAAAATTTTCTTTTTATTATAATGTAATCTCTGTGAGTGTAGGGGTCATCTTACACTTCTTGGTATCAAGCAGAGGCTAAGCTCTGTCCCTCACACACTGCTTGTGAATATTTCTGGTGATGAAGATGATGAATGACAAAGAATATGGGGTTATTCTGCTCTCCGTGGATACCCCATGCCCCAGAAGCCTGGAATCGAGGCCAGTGTGGGGGTGCCAAACTGTCACTCAGTCAGATGTTCTATTGCTGAGGGGCACCAGATGATCAGGGTTTGCATGCATGGTTTACACTCTTCAAATATTTATAGACAGTTCTCTTTGCCTCCAGCCTTAGTTGTCACTTAGCCAAGTTATACATACATAGTTCTTTTAATCTTTCCTTAGAAATCAATCCCATTCAGCTCCTTAATCATTCTGGACACTTTTCTCTAAACTTTCTGCAGTTTGTCTTTCTCATAATTTATTCCACTGAATCACAATGAAATGCTTCCTGTGCTGAAGCATCATTACCTATATGAGTGGCTCTGTCATGTTTCCATTACAAAGAACAATCCCTTTACATCAATAGCACAAAGTTGTTTGTCATTCTTCCTTTTAGTATTATCACACTAAAAATTTCATATTTAACCTGATAGATCAATCAATATAACACCATGGAAAGGAAGAACTAATTCTCATCATCTGTATTTCAGTTTAATGGAAAGAGCCTTGGTTGTAGATGTTGTTGTTGAGTTGTCTGAGTCATGTCTGACTCTTCCTTGCCCCATTTGTGGTCTTCTTGGTAAAGATACCATAGGGGTTTGCCATTTTCTTTTCCAAGTCATTTTGTAGATGAGGAACTGAGGCCAACAGGATTGTGACTTGCCCAGGATCACACAGCTAGTAAGTATCTGAGGTCAGATTTGAACTCAGGTCCTACTGACTCCAGGGCAAACACTCTATCCACTCTATCACCTCAATGTCAAAAGAGTCTTGGACTGTGAGTTAAAAGACCCCAGGTTCTGTTCTCAGCCCCGGAGTCTTAAGCCAGTCCCTCCCCATTCTGAGAGTGATTCTGTGTCTGAAAAATAAGGGCACTGAATTGAGCGATCTTTAGGCTCTTCAGGCTCTAAAATTTTGAGAGCCTTAGCTACAAATGGCACATTCACTGACCTGATCCTCTGATTCAGCAAAAACTGAAGTACAGGCATTCAAGTTGCAATGCTTCCTGGGAGAGTACTAAGGAGACAATGACCCAGTTGCTTCCTTTGGGAGAGAAGAAGGGTTCTGAACTTTGGTTTTCTCTCCACCTGTTAGCTTCTCTTATTATTTCCAAAGTCCTGGTTACAGGTATTGAGGTGAGAGGTAATGAAAGGACTCATGGAGAAGATAAATGTAAGCTGCCTTTCGAAGATCATTCTTCTGAAATCAATATTAGCAAATGTAAGCCCAGAATTTCAAGAGCGCCTAGAAATGGCCTAAGATGGCAAAAATTAGCAAGTCAAATATCATACTACAGAATCAGCAATTGTGAACTTGAAGGGAATTGAAAGGTCATCTACTCCAAGTCCCTCATTTTTCAGATGAGGAAAGCTAAGGCCCAGAGAGTTAAGCAACTTCCTTCAAGCCACACAGGAAGTAAGTAGCAGAGTTTGGATAGCTAAGTCTTCTACTCATGTATACCCTGATTTCTAAATTCAGATAAAACTCTCATTTCCTTATTATCAAGCAGATGTTAGTAATCTTACCTAGATCAACCATGAGGAGGCGAGTGAGAGCTGTGTAGAATGTTGTTCGACACCTGAGGTCACTGAGATTGTAGCCTTCACTGACGCCCAGAAAAGGGAAGTGCTCACTCTAACAAAAATAAAATGGCATCCAGAGTTAAAATCCTGCACTGAACTATGAAGAACACTGAATTCACTGATAAGAGAATAAGACTTACAGTATGGTTTTGAAGCATGAATTTCACAGCCTCTATTTTCACCAGTTTTTTTAAAAGAATATAAGTAATAGCAGTCAAGGATTTTTTTTGGGGGGAGGAATATAGTTTTATTTTATAAGAATGTAACCAAAACAATATTCAACTGTATAATACTGACTTTTTTTTCCTTATGAGGGATAAACATTAATCCTTAAAAAAAAGCATACATTTATAGAAATGTCTTTCACTGTCAAAGTAATAATCCATTATTAACCAGTGCAATTACTTTTCATATCTCATATAGAATTCTAGTCATGAAAAAGAAGAATGAATTTTACAATTAAGATAAGAATTCTCTTAGTATTAAAGTCTTGATGGTGGAAAATTAAAACTGACCCCTTTTAAATTTTGGATGTTACTTTAGACTTTCTTTTTACTTAATGTGATTTTATCATAAAATAATTATCAATGAGCCATAATGGAGAAAAAATTACTCAACTCTAAGAAGCAATGAGTTCTGCCAGAAAAATTATAAGAAAATCCTGCTCAGAGCAGGGATTAGAAAGCTCTCCAGAGAGTTCAGTACATGATGTGCCATCTATTGATGAAATAGCTCAGCATTTCTGGGCCACTGTGCTTTGAGCACTAAGAGCAGGGGAAAAATGGGGTGAAGAAAGGAGTTTTGACCATGTTTTGACCAAAAACTCAGCTACTCTCAAAAAATGGGCTAATCACGGACTCCTGAATTCACCCATCAGTGACTCAGTATTTTGCTTTTATCTTTTAAAACACCTCAATTTATGTTTCTGCCTATTTCTAAAATATAAATCTACCTATTCCATCTTCTATTCACTCCTAACCCCTTTCTTCATCTTGTGAGCTTTTTTTCTATCTCTCTTTGCCAACCAGTATAAATATAGCATATAAGCTTTTACACCCTTGAAACTTGGTTCAAGACACTGTCCAGACTCAGTCTATCTGGTTCCATTCATTTCCCAAAGGTCCACTCTTCTGATTCTTCCAAATTCTCCCCCAAGTTATATTCACAGAATAAGAAAATGTCAGACCTAAAAGGGACCTCAGAAATCATGTAGTATAATCTATATCTAAATAATAATTTCCCCTTAGGAGAGAATCTCTTCTCTCTCACATTTCCCAAATGCTGAGCAACTACAGTCATATCTCTCTATAACTATATTGGTGCTTCTAATTTTATGTTTCAGACATTTATGAAGCGTATGGTGAATCAATCAATCAACAATCATTTATTAAGAGCTTATTCTATGCCAAACACTATGCTAAATGCTGATGATAAAAAGAAAAATCAAAAAAGCTTCCCCATCTATGAGAAGCCTACATTCTAAATAAGTAAAGTGCTCAGGAGTCAGTAGACCTTATTTCTATTTCTGACTCTGCCAGTAACTAGCCCAGGGACTAAGTTCTTAGTCTCTTTGAGCTTCAGTTTTCTCATCTGTAAAATGGGGATGACAATCCCTGCTGACTTATCTCACTCAGACGGTTGTTATATGACTCAAAGAAAATAATGGATGTGAAAATGTTTTTTTCCAAGTGTTAAGGGCTACACATGGATATGGCATTATTGTTATTCTTGTAGGTATCTGTAGTATTTAAAATATGTCTTATCCATTAGACTATATACTTAGAGGTCAGTTCATATACTAATTTCACACAGAGCAATGTTCTGTTCATAGTGAAGTGCTTGATCAACAAGGTTTACTGATTGATCGACAGGCTGATGGGGGCAGAAGCAGTGCTGATAAATTGAAAGTCCTTCATTGCCTACACAGCATGGAAATTGGATGACTTTACAGTACCACTCACTGAATGGAGGAACTGCCACTCAAGCTTCATATGGCTAATAGGGGGAAAAAATCAATAAACTAAGAAATATCTTAAGTAATTACCATATACAAATTTTCTTGCAGTTGCAAAGTTAAAAGTGACAGGGTCTTTGGGAAATAAGAATGTTGCCATTAATAGGAATCTTTCTGTCAGTGCTGTTAATAAACAGCAAGTCATGTTTTGACAATAGAATATTTATGGTAGCAATAAAAAGAACATTCACAGGAAGAAATCTACCCTGCCAAAGACAAATTTGCTGCAAAACTGCATCTGTGCACTTTATACCAAGGCCAGCCTTAGTGCCTTTTAATTACATTCTAAAGAAAAAAAATAATTAAGAATGCATTTTTTTTCATTTTGCCAATAAATAATAATAAAACAGGTTCATATGCATAAATACTATGACTTTATATTTCCTCCCAGGAACCCAAGGCTGGCTATGGCCATAAAAGGAAGGTGTACTGAATCAAAGCAAACAAAAAACGCAAGAAGAAAAAGAAAGAGGGTCAGGACACATATTCTTCACTTTTAACTCATTCTTCTCTGGGTAAGTAGGCTCTTAGAGTTTCCTTCATTCCGTCAAGCCAATCAGTGAATAAATTATTATTAAGAGCCTAATATATGCCAGATACTGTACTAAGCTCTGAGGAAACAATGAAAAAGAAACACAAGTCTCTGCCCTCAAGGAGTTTATAATCTAATGAGGGAAAGATAGCACACAAAAGGAAGTTGGAAAGGAGAAGTACCTTGCATAAGTATTAGATTACTGGTGAAGCAAAAATGAGAATAAAGGAAGCCCATAAATGAGAACTCAATTGTATTTGCTCTATCACTGAATGGGGAGTTGCTTTTCAGTTAACTCCCAGTCAGGCCATATTTCTATAGATGAAACAGAATAAAAATAGAGAAAACAGTGTACTGCTAGATTCATGTCCTAGCAGAGAAAGCTTCCTAACTTTTTGCAGCAGGGAATAATTTACTAAGAGGATGTATGGGAAGTTTTCTAACCTGGCTTCCAGTTCTATGGATAAATTTGGCTTCATGGCATAGACAAACATGCAACTGGATTATTGCAGTTAAACTGCTGAAAAGTTTCTTTTTCTAGATATTCGGTTATGAAGAAGCTAGGCAAGAAATGCTAAGGTTGGTATGAGAAATTACTAATAGATAGCGAAAGGCTAGAGAGAAAAAATGTTCAAGGAAAGAATGAGAGAATCTTATGAATATTGTGAAAACAAGTATCGATGATGGTAGTGATAATAATTTATGTTTATATTTTAAGGTTTACAAATCACTTTCTTCACAATAACCTACAAGATAAGTGGCACAAGCATTATTATCTACATTTTACTAAATGGGATGAAAATGTGTTGGTTCCTTAATGTAATGGAATAGCATATTGTTCCACAGGGCCTAGAATACTTCTCAGTGAGTAAAAGAGTAAAATAAGTCAATAAATGCGGAGTGGATTATGACGATGATACAGTTAAAGAAGAATATTTACAATATACTCAGGAAGGCAGAGCCAAATGATGGAATAGCAGCAAGAAGTATGGCTAGGTCCTTACTCATAAATTCTAACAGGTCTAGAAAAGATACCAGACCAAACCATGATTAGAAAATTCAAGAAAAAAATTCACAGTGAACATTTTATCTATCCTATTGTTGACAAAGGGAGAAAGATAGAGAAGTATGTAGACAATGGGGATGGGATCTGGCTGGAAGTATGCTACACAAGACCATTCCAGGGCAGGGAGAGGTTGTATATCAGGGCAAGAGGTCCCAGGTTCACACAAAGGGGCCTAAAGTTGTATAGTTTGCAGGAAGAGGTGTCAACTAGTATCTCTGTAGCTCATTAGGTTAGTTTTGGGTCACAGATCTAGGGTAGAATATAATATTCTGGAAGAGAAAGGCTACAAGCTTACAACCAAAAATAACTTACCCAGAAAAACTGAGTATAATCTGACAGGGAAAAAAACCAAACTTTAAATAAACTAGAGAATTTCTAAGCATTACTGATGAAACAACAGAGTGGCATAAAAACAATGAAATACAAATAAGGGAGTCAAGAGAAACATAAGATGTAAACATGAGTGAGAAATCATATGAGACAAAGCAAAGACAAACTGTTTACTTTCTATCATGGGAAGATGATGGGCATGTGGGTGCCCTCATTCTAATATGGGCACATAAGTGCCCTCAGAACCCTATCATCATCAAGGGATATAGAGAAGTTTAATAAGAGGAACCAATAGTAGTTCTGTTATGTTCTGAAAATCTTAAAAGAAGAATGAAAAGGGTGGGTAAGAAGAATATACTAGAAAGCAAAAGGGATAGAAAGGTTTAGGCAAATTATTTCACATAATCAGATTGTGCAAGCAGAAGTCTATATAAACAAGGAGGAGAGGCAGATGGGGAGCTGCTGATAACTGAACCTCACTCTCATTTGAACTAGTCAAAGAAGGGAAGAATACAAAAAAAATCACACACACAGTTGGGTACATAAACTTTGTTGTTCAGTTGTTTTTAGTTGTGGCCAACTCTTCATGACCTCATTTGGGGTTTTCTTGGCAAAGAGATTGGAGTGGTTTGCCATTTTCTTCTCTAGCTCATTTTACAGATGAGGAAACTGAGTGAAACAGAGTTAAGTGACTTGCTCAGGGTCATACAGCTAGTAAGAATCTGAGACCAGATCTGAATTCAGGAAGTCCAGGCTTAGTGTTCTATCCACTGTCCCACCTGGCTATCCCTGGTAACATAAATACATTTCACTAAATAGAGAAACAGGAGAAAGAAGGGAGAAGGAAGAAAGGGGAATAAGAGGGAGTGTATCATAAGAAAGAGATTAGTCCTAAGTATTTAAGGATGTACCAAAAATATTTATAGCAGCTCTTTTTTTGCAGTGGAAAAGAGCTGGAAACTGAGGGGTACCCATCAATCAATCGGGGAATAGCTCAACAAGTTATGATATATAAATGTGATAGAATATAATTGAGCTATAAGAAATGATGAAAAGGACTGTATTAGAGAAAATTGGACTTATGTGAACTGATGCAGAGTGAAGTGAGCAAAGCCAGGAGAATGATTTATACAATAAGGACAACAATATCATAAGGACAAACAACTTTGAAAGATTTAGGAAATTTGACCAGCGTAATGACCAACCACAACTCCAGAAGACTCATGAAGAAACATGCTACCTTTCACCTGGAAGAGAAATGAAGAACTAAAGAAGCCAGAGGGCGGAGCCAAGATGGTGGTGTAGGAGTAGCAAGGTACAACAGCTCCCACATAGCCACCTCAAATACCCATAAAATATGACTCTAAAGAAATTTTAGGGCTCTAAAACTCATACAAATACACCTCCCACTGAAGGCAGCTCAGCTAGAAGGGACCATCTCAGCTCTGGGAGCCAAAAGCAGTCCAGCCTGAAATCGCGGCATGGCCCCAGGGGTGGCCAGACAAGCCTGGACGAGCTGAGCTGCAGCTGGAGCTTCAGGAGAGTGGATCAGCCACAGCTGTGGCAGTTTCCAGAATTATCAAGCCATAAGAAACAAGGACTAAGTGAAAGGTTAGTGGATCTCAGCTAAAACTCGGGGGAGAAAAGCAGGTCCGGACAAACTGCCTCCAGGGCAAGGAAGCGGCAGAAGAGGAGGCCCTGCAGCCACCTCCACATAGCTGCTTTAGAGCTCTCAGCCTGCAGACTGCAAGGGGGCCAAGCAGTTGTTCAGAGGCCAAGTGCTCTTGCGTTGAACAGCCTGGATCCGGATTGTGGTCTTGGGTAGTGGTCCTGGGGTGCGTCTTCAGTGAGCCAAAGCTGGTGGTGGCTGCAAAAAATGAGAGCCCCCCTAATAGCTCCAGCAGCTGGGAAAACCCCAGCAATTTGGGACAGAGTTTTCCCCTCTGGAAGCAGAGTTCCACAGAG
>CM053581.1:292487752-292577922 GCA_028627135.1 Pseudochirops cupreus
TTTTTCTGTTTGTTTGTAACTTCTGTTTGTATTCTCTGAAGTTCAGGGCGCTGACTTTTTCCCCTGAACTAGGTAAATGATATTTGATTGATTAAAGTAAGATTGTTAACCCATTTTGAGTTGCTTTCCTTTAGAAAAGCAGATCTAAGAACCTGTGCTAGTAGCCGCCCTAGGTATGCTAGGGTGCTTGCTGTTACAAGCACCTAAGTGGCAGACTAGATAGAGTGCTGGACTTGAGTCAGGAAGACCCGAGTTCAAATTTGGATTCAGACGCT
This sequence comes from Pseudochirops cupreus, assembly GCA_028627135.1. Lineage (NCBI taxonomy): Eukaryota > Metazoa > Chordata > Mammalia > Diprotodontia > Pseudocheiridae > Pseudochirops > Pseudochirops cupreus. The sequence goes on from CM053581.1 coordinate 292,488,028, forward strand.
TACTAGCTGTATGATACCTGGCAAGTTGTTTAACCTTTGTCTGCCTCAGTTTTTTCATCTATAAAATGGGGATAATAGTACTACCTTTCAGAGTGAGGAAGAAATCTGATAATATATATGAAGTGCTTTGTAGATCTTAAAGTATTTTATAAAAACTAGTTATCTTTCTTTTTTTGGGGGGGGGGGAAGGTAGGGCAATTGGGGTTAAATGACTCACCCAAGGTCACATAGCTAGTTTTTGTGTGAAGTGTCTGAGGCCAGATTTGAACTCAGGTCCTTCTGATTCCAGGGCCAGTGCTCTATTCACTGCACCACCTAGCCACCCCAATAAACACTAGTTATCACATACACATTTATGGATAATATTTTGAGGACAGAATTATACCTTATTCAACAAATGGGGCCAATTTAGCCCTAAACCTTAAGTAACATACCATACACTTTGCCACGTACCAACACATGTGGAAGCCTGGTAAGCTTGTATCTGGGTAGGAGTTAATGGAGGGGCCAGGATGCCCCTGCTGGAGTACATGCAGGTCTTATTTCTTGTCAGTTTATTGTGTTTTGATAAAAAAGCCTTCTAATTAGCTACTGGGATAGAAATAAGGATGACCAAAAAAAAGTATGGAGTAAAGATCTTCCTTTCTCTTCCCTGACAGTAAGCTACACCAGAACTACTACCCAAACTACTACTAACCTCTATGTTAGAAGGAGGGGCATTGAGCAGTTCCTGTCCCTGGCCTCCATGTGACTGTGAATGTGAATGCATAGTGCCTTCTATTGATTCTTCTTAATCTTAGGTGAGATGGAATGGTCCAGGTAATCTTGTGAAGCTCAGAGGTCAGAAAAATCATCACAGATCTCCTTAGCAACTGGAGCTGATGGCAGCAGCAAGAGAAAAATCTACTGTGAAGGAGCCTGCCCCAGGAGTTACCTCCTTGACAAAGACCAGCAGAGAGTCAACCTGGTATATGAGATGCTGTATCCAATAAGCACTTTCCTATGGGCTGTACAATGCCCAGAAGTGAATTTTTGAAGAAAGGAATCCCAGTGCCAGGAAGTTGTAATGGCAAGCAAACAAAGTACTTAGCACCTTGTTTCAGCTGAATCTTGCCCTTTATTATGTCAAGTCTTTTGTTAAGAAACAGAACTTGTTAAACCCACAGTGGGAGGAACTTGCTGTTGCAAGAAGATGGGGTGGAACAGGGAGGAGCTAATGACCATATATAAGGAGACACCCAAGCTGGGAGAGAACAGAACTGAGAAGGGGAATGGTTGTGGAGGCTGGCACTCTTTCTGTTCTGTATGTCGATTTTTGTTTATAATATTTTGTACAAAAGCTCTGGGACCTTACTGGAAGCCTTGAAAGAGGACTTTCTTGTTGTCTGTTTATGGAAGTCCTGGAGGAGGGTTTCAGAGGTGCTGGGACCATACTGATGATGTGTGTTGAGTTCTCAAATCTTGTTGGTGAGTCTGTGTTGATTTCATAGGCAGAGAGTGAATTGATGATGGTGCCAGTAATATGCATGAATGTTATTGTGGCTCTGTTAAGCTTTGTCTTCTCAGAAACAGAAACTGCAAAGGACTTGAGGTGAACTGGACACTACAAGCTTCAATATGGAACTGGAGGAGGAACTGGATGAGGAGCTGAGAGATGCCTATCTTTGAATCCAAGTGACAGCTGGGTAGATTCAGGCAGGAGCTGGACCCATGGAAGAGGAACCATGGAATTTGGGAGCCAGCCTCAAGTCAAGATGAAAAGACCTCTGCTTGGGTACTTAATACTGACTGAGAAGATCATGATTTACTGTGGCTTAGGGGTGGGAGAACTTTGTACTCTGTACCTTTTACCTCTTAAGGATGACTGAGTTAAGGATGATTGAAAACTAATCTCCAATCAAGAAGAAAGCAGACTTTTTGACTGAGAGATTAAGACAATGTGACCCAGGGGTGGAGAACTTTGACCTTTGTACTTTGTGTTCCTTAAGGAGGATTGCTCCTTAAGGATGACTGAGTTAAGGATTTACAAATGATATCTTTTGCTTAAAACTATGTGGCCACTTTGGTGATAAGTTGTTGTGTTATATCATTGGGAATGCTATACTTTGGTTTCTGTGAATATTTTACTTTAGTTTACTGCTGAATAAATAGAGAGTTCACTATACTATGTGATCAAAACCTTAGAGCTATTCATAGCAGCAGTCCTCTGGAGAGCTGCTCTTGCTTGACTTTACAGAAGTATCTCTCTTGACTGGATATCGGGGGAAGGAATGCTTCACAGCAACCACTTTAATTTTGAGTTTACTCTCTCCAGGGAGTAGGTGTGTAGAGGGGAGGATGCATCTCAGAGTTTGGGGAGATGTTGCTGTATTTCAGCCATTGCTATAATTTCTCAGTAAATGTCTCTTTGTAAAAACCCAATTAGTTAATTAATATGAGGAAATGCTAACTGGTCAAATGGTCTTTATTGGGAAATACTGAATAGGGATTATCCCTGCAATAATAACCTCACCTAGGTTATTCCTAGAACTCAGTAAGTAGATGGAGCAGCTGATCTCTGGGAACCTAACTTGCTGATTCAAGGAAGGTCAGAAGAGTGAGTCCAAAGCCTATGCTATATTCATAGAAGTGAATTTGTTATCGAGGCAATGATATGTTAGAAATCACTGAAGGGTGATAACGGCAACAAACATGGTTGAAGTGGTTGGTTGTTGTTGTGACTAGGCTTGGGCTTTCATTAATATAAGGATGGCTTGGTTAGGAATTTCCTCTTTTTTTTTTTTTTTGGTACCTTCTAGTCCTAAAGTCTTGCCTGGGTCACTAAACCAGGATGTGCTAGGTACAGGTCTTAAACTCAGGTCTTTCTGCTTCTGTGGTGAGGTCTCTAGTCACCACACTGCTGCTTCAGAGAGCTTAAGTACAATGACAAAAATTTCAAAGTTCTAAGATTTCCCTTTATCAGATCAGGCTGAATTATACACAAAGAGGAACTGGATAACAAGGATATCCTTCACTCAGACCTCTGACTCACTAGAACTTGTGGTCTGATGAAAAAATTTAGTCTATCAGCCAGATCAAAAGCAACATGCATTGAGCATCTACTAATTGAAGAACATTATGATAGACCTTGCGGGAGATTATGCAAAAAGAAAAAAAAACATGTTCTATCCTTTGAGAGGTTTATAACATAATGCGAGATAGGTTTACCAAAGAATAGTTCATTCTATTAGAGAAAGATAAATACTTATGTACTAAATATTCTTGGAAGTAAGGAACAAAATAACAGGAGAGTATACCACAAATTAGATGATTTTTAGTCAACACTTTTTTAAAAAAGGAATCACGGGATAACTCTGGAAAGGATTTATGAAGGAAATGTCTTTAGTAGAATTTTGAAATCTAAGAGGGACTTACTGGAAAAGACATTCCAAATTAAGGGAATGGCATGTGATGTCTCATGGTTAAAAGATGATAAAAAATGTAGGATGAGAAGGAAAATATATTTGCTAGAGTACAAAATAGGGCAGAGAGGCAGATCAGAAGGTTAGTTATGGGGATAATGGCTGAAGACTGTTTAGTCTAATATGCATGGTTGGAAAAGTAAGGTAGGCCACATGTGTAGGAAGAGGAAGGGATAGTTGATAAAATAGCATGAAGGTTGCACTGGTACCCAAGGAATATTTAAAAAATCTATACCAGAGGTTCTTAATCTGGTGTCTGAGAATTTCTTTTTTAAAAATATTTGGATAATATTGTATGTATTTCATTATAGCTGTATGTATTTCATTATGGGATACATTTATAATAACTGGTTTTCTTTGCAAGCCTAAGTATTTTATGCATTTAAAAACATTCTCAGAAGATTAGACATATCTTAAATCTTACTGAGTCAGGCTTTACATGACTGCTAAATGTGTCTGTGATACAAACAAGGTTAGGAAGCCCTGATCTTGAGGAAGACTGCCAATGCATTAGGCAGATCCTCTATTACGGGTTTATGGCAGTACCTGGACAAGAATCACACAGGTTGAGGCAGGATTTCAATCAACACAACTGGAGGGACTACTGACACTAATGAAATAATGGATTCATTAATGTACTCAAATCCAAGATGAGAAATTTTATTTAGGCATAAAAACTGATTGGAAGTAATTGTGAGTTTTTGCAAAATGAAGTGACATAATAGAACTAAGATCTAAGAACTAAGAAAGGTAGTCCTTACAGAGCAGGAGGATGCTAACTAAGAATGGAGATGAATGACAAATGCTGTGAAGGAAGAATTGGCAGGACTTGACTGAAGGAGAGTTAGATGATGGGGCTGAAAAAGAGTTAGCAATCAAAGCTGATTTCTACCCAACATTCCTCACTAGAAAAAAAGAGGACCCATGGAAGTGTTTGTCATGGACAGATGAAGCCAGGAAATAAAAGGTGGGACACATGAACTATTCTCTGGAGAGAGAAATATCGATATTTACATAACTGAAGGACCTTTGCTGAGATAATTTTCAGAAATGAAGAAAGTACATTAGTAAAACCAAGTTTGCTGATAATGCTAATAAGACTTCCATGTGGTAAAATTCTGAACTAATGGATAAGCCACAGGGAGATCACATAAAGCTGTATGTGGGCAAGATGAAAAGTGGTAGATTAGCTCCATTGTGGGCAAATATAAGGTAATAATACATCAAGGTAAAAACAAGATGGGCTATGTGTATAAAATCACAGATTTTGCTTTAAATTGTAGCCTAAGAAAATAAGTTTAGAATCATGGTTGATTTTCCCTTGAAGATATCAACTTACTCTACTGCTGTGTCCCTTTAAAAGGTGAAGAAAATGTTTTGACTAATCACAAAGGTCTTTGGAAGCAAAGGTTTTTTTTAAAAAATCTTACTTTTGTTTAAATATTGAAACTAGAATAGTATGCCATTCTAATTCTCATACCTTAGGATAAAATAAAACTGGATAAGGTCCAGGAAAAGACATGCAAAATGATCAAGATAAAAGGGTTTTCATGAGAATAAACAAAAGGGATGCATTAGTGTGTTCAGAAAAATGACAGAAGAGATGACTATAGTTTTTTATCAACACTAATGGTCAAGATTAACACAAAGTTATTTACCAAATTACAATGTAGCAGAACTAAGCAACATTCCTTTGGATTCAAAGAATGTAGCTTGAAAGGAAATAAAAGGATTATTTTTCAGAATAGAATATAATAAAAGTGGAAATATAAATGGGCTTAAGAAAGGCTTAAATAAGTAAATTCAATGATAAATGAGTCATGTTGGAATTTATTACAAGGAAGTTAGGAATGTTTCTCTTATACCCCTAGTCTTTGAGGATGTATCAATAGTAGCCTACCACAATACTCTGCAATAAAATTCTCAGATGCCACTGAATCAGAAAATTAGGCTACTTAAATTAAATGTTTGATCATGTATAAGATCTCTTATCTTATTAGGAGTGTGAATTTTGATGAACAAACTATGAAAAAAAATTCCATTACTTATTTAAAACAACAACATGGGAACTGGAAGAGAAAACTCAAACAAACAAATTCAGATGAAAACCAAAACTCTTCTTCTTTTCCTCCTTTTTCATTAATTAAATAAATTACTTTATTCTAATAGAGAGCTCACATGCCACTGGGTCTCCATTCCCCAAAATGACTGCCTGTGTTAACCACCGGAACAATCTTGGATATTCCTGCTGTAGGTAAGATAACCTTTCAAAGAGGTGGAATCTATTGATTTTAATTGGTATACCATAGAGAAGACATTTCACAGTGACCCCTCACAAGGATGCTCTTTTTATCAACATACCTGAAATATGCAAATCAAACATCTGATTCCACAAATTCCTAAAATTCAGTTTTGAAAATGTTGAGAACAGAAAAAAATTCAAATGTATGATAAGTACAATATAATAAATAAACTGGGGAAACATAATTCTTTCCAGTGGTCACTAGACTTTAAAGATATTATAACTTGACCAATTTGGAGAGTTGCACATTTAGCAAAGAGCAGCCCTAGGGTGAATATGACTGGCTAGCTAAAGTATATGGAGTTCTGAGGTAGTAACCTCACAGATGTAATTATTTAGTGATATTATTGTATTGTCACTGCAAAAGTCAATTCGACTATTTTCTAAATAGGAAAAAATCCTTCTGAGAGTAGCAATAATCATGCAAGTGTGTTTGGGGCACCTGACTTTTTGCTTTAAGCCAAATAACACAATGAGAGTCTCTAATTACCTTAAAGCTAGTAGGCCTTCCTAAAAGGAAGGCTATCTTTTGATATATCAATACCTAAAGGACATATCAAAAACCAAAAAACTGAAACAAGGAGACAGCAGGGTTTCTTAACCTTTTTTGAATCACGGGCCCCTTAGATAGTCTGGTGAAGTCTTTGGACTGTCTCAGAATAATGTTTTTAAATACATAAAGCAGTACTAAATAAAGGAAACCAATTATACTGAAATACAGTGATCAAAATATAAAAAAAAAACCCTAAGTTAACAGACTTTAAGTTAACAACCCCTGGAATATGCCATAATATACAGATTAAGGTCAATTCAGAAGCAGGTAAAAATGACCAGAGCAGAAGCAACTCTAAATATCTGGAACAATCCATATCATGAGCAATAAAATTTAAGATTTCATTTTAGACTTCACTATAAGCAATCTGCCCTTTTGAAGAGGTCATAGTTTGGAGTGGAGGAGGGCTGTTTTTCACTTATTTACTGTTTTATTATTTTATGTTTTAAAGTTAGAAATATTTTTAGCTTATTTATTAAGGTATCTAATTAATAATGGGCTTCTGGCTGGTAGTTTCTACCTTAGTGCATTTTTTTTTTACTGTTAACCAAGGCCATATTTTTGTAAGCCAGACAGTTGTTTATTGCTCTAAAAATAACACAATTAGGATTAAAAACACATTACAGTAAAGATAATGATTGGAAACAACTAAACACACATTAGGGAACACCATGACTACACTGACATAGCTGCACCAGTCACATATTCCATTATGTAAATGAATTCAAAGATATTTCATGACTGATCAGCTGGAAGCGACATAATGATTTATAATTCAAATAACTGAGCACTGAAATCAAATTGAGCTAATATATATTTCTAAATATGCAAACCTGAAATAATTGTTAAAATAATGTAAAACAATGCATACTAGTGGAAATCATTTGTATCCCTTTGTTAAAGATGTCATAGTTTCTTTTAACTTTTATATAATAAGTTTTCTGGAATAATATTTTAAAAAAACTTTCAGAAAACTGGTCAAAAGCAGTAAACATTTTGCAAAATAAAAGGCAACATTTTCTGAACCAATTCATGAGGAGCTGAAACCTACGTGATGGAAAAATGCAGGAAATGGTAGATGAGTGAATGGACAATTGCTAAAAACAACTGTGCAGGTCAAATTAATTCTACTTTAAAATTAAAATTTGATTTAAGGCATGGAATAGATTCAACCCATAAGGAACATTCTATAAAATATCTATTTTTTTCTAAACAATTTGCACAAATATTTTAAATAAATTAATTCACTATGAAAAAGCTGAAGTTTGAAAACCCAGGAAGTACTTATAAAACACTTCATATGTTAGAAATAAGAAGTATTTCAGTATTATTATTAAAAAAAACTATTGCATGAGTTTTTTTAATAAGAAAAAAATACATATCTTTAAAAGCCAAAATGACCATAGAAATTGGGTTGTACATCACTTTCCAGTAAAAAAGAAAAACAGCCTCGACAGGTGTAATTTATCATTTTTCTGATTTAATACCAAAGAAATATATTAAAATAATAAAAAGAATCCTGAAATCCTCAAAATTTGTAGTGATAAATAGCCCTCCCTGTCTTTATTGCATTATACCTACTAACAGAAATATTGCATGGTGGATTTTGCCAGACAAGGACGATTATTTTCCAATAAAAAGTTGCATATTAAATTCCAGCACAAAAGTGGGTGTCTAATACTTTGGAAATCTTTTATGGTTTGCCAAGGAACACAATTTTAAACTTAACTAATACAAACATATTACTGAAGTGAACCTATGTTAAAGGTTTCTCCAGACAACCCCAACTATTGCTAGCAGAAGCCACTATGTTCAGAATGTTATGCTGAAATTAAAATACCAACTAATACTGAATATTTAACTAGACCAATGCTTTTCATGTCTTCTACATTTCTCATGGCTGATATGCAAAATATTTTATATATATTTGGCCCACATGTGGAACATGACAACATCAGTAAAATATAAATTAACAGAATATCTAATTCTCAATTAAAAATAAAATATTAAAGGCATCTGTGCATTTTACATGTAATATAACATCTCCTATTAAAAAAATCTAGGGGGTTGATTTTGTGAGGGTTAGAATTTCAAAACTGTACAATAAAGCTTACAATTTGATCTCGTCTTTTCATTATCCACTCTTTCTTCATCCAGTGCTAGTTTGTTTCCTTTTATTAGACAAAGGGATGATCCTGAAGAACATTCAGAGCACTTGTTTCTATGACTATGGTGCAATATTTTAAGACATTCTGATATTTAAAAAATAAAGTTGTAATTAAAAAAAAAAACAAAACCAAAACCAGCTCCTTGACATATTGCAAAGAATCACATATCCATTACTTAGTTTATTGTGCATGGGTTTACTTGTACAAAAGAGACCTTCAAAGAAAATCATGCATTAGGCAGTATGGTACAGTAGAAAAAGTCATGGTTGAGGTGCCATAGGAATGAATTCCACCCTCTGCCCCTTACTACCAGTGAGTCATTTTACCTGCCTGGGTCTTAGTTTCCTCACTTGTAAAATGAAGGAACTGGACTAGAGAGAGGATCTCTGAGATCCCTTCAAGGTCTAGGACGATGATGCTGTCTGTGATCTTGGCATTTTCCCTGTCCCTTCTGCTCCTTGTTTACTGGGGACTACAGAATCTGAGTGAGAGTTCCTGGGTTTGAACGCAGCTATGCCATCTTGGACAAGTCACTTTTCTCTGGACCTTGGTGCCTCCTCTATGTTAAAATGAGGCAGCTGCACTAGATGCTTTGTAAGTTCCCTTTCAGAAGTAATTCTATAGACAAACAAGGAAGGAACCTATACACGAATCTATTTTGCTAGGACATAGTGCCCTTGCATTAAAATATTTTTTCAACCCTGTATTACAGTTTTGTGTGTGTGTGTGTGTGTGTGTGTGTGTGTGTGTGTGTGTGTGTGTGTAACTACATCATTCCTTCTATTAGAAAAGAAGCTCCTTGGTGACAGGGGCTATGTTGTTGTTCATCTTTCAATGTCTTCCTAACACAGAGCTGTGTCTTACAAGTAAGAAGCGCTTAATAAATGTGTGTTATTTAGCAAATGGTCCTAAAATGTTAAGAGTCATATCGTTGTAGATCTGGAAGGTACTTCAGAATTCATCTAGTCCAAATCCTTTCTGATGTAAGAATCTCCTACGCAGTAATCCTGACAAATGGTCACTTAGCTTCCAATGAAAACCTTCAATGACGGGTAACTTGGTACCACACAAGATTGCCATTTTGGCGGAGTTTACGGTGATATTAATAATGCTGCATATGATGTATCATGCTACAGTGTATACACGACCAGATACACAGCAAAAAGGATATCCAACAGAAAGATCATTTAGGAACTGCAGAGTTCTTGCTATCACAGGGTCACATCTTCCCCAGTATTTAAGGTTTGTAACACTAGAATAAAAAAATTGACGATAAGTGATATACTTTTTGTAGGAGAAACCAATATATATAGACTTTAAACAAATTTAATTAAGAAGCTGGATGATTATTATTACCACACATTTCACAAAATATAAAACCGTCCCCCCAAAACAAATGAATGTTTGCCACTCCGTTCTTCTTCAGTGACATTAAAAATCTCAGTCATCTTACAATGTATATAGTCATTATAAGTTGATTTCTGTACATTCCATAGCTCTCTCAATTTTTATTAGAGTAAACTAGGTTTGCGTTGACAATATACCGATTAAGGTAAATTAAAACATAAAAGGAATTACAATATGCTAACTCCACAATTCAAAATTCCTGCAAAGAAATTATTGTATCTATAGCTACAAATCACTTTCCTCATGAATATAAAATTTTTAGAATTCTCTAAGGTAAAACCATAGGGAAAGCAAGGGAAGTTAGGTCTATTGTTATGCTCAGTCTAGAATGTTAAAGGGTCCCATGAATTTGTTCTCTCAGGAAGAGATGGAAAGAAGAACTCTAATGCTTACTTGCTTTTCTTCTTCCCATAAACTTCTTCTTCCCAAAAACCTAATGGGTTTCCAGTTGGGGCCCAGAATATTTTTTCAACTGTTTCGAATTATTGTATAAAAAATTAAAATGCATCAAAGTAAGAAGTCACTGCATTTGTAAGCTAAGCTACATCTCATAGCACTTAAAAATATCATAGACTTTACAGTTGAAAGAGAACCAGTTAGTATGATAATCTTCCTTATACAGAGGAGAAAACCAAGGCCCAGAGAGGTGAAGGGACTTTCCCAAGGTCATACAAAGCTATGAGATGAAACTGATTTGATTAGGCTCATGTGTTCTTTCTTGCGTACATCATCATCTCTCAACATATGGATGATCTGACATAGCAAGATCTTCTATATGATTTATGGGTTTAAGAAATAACCCAACTTATAGACTGCTGTGCTCATATAAAAACCATAATGGGAACATTCTAGACACTAAAATAGGATTAGCTATAATATCAGGAATTTTGATAAAGTAGTTATATTTAAAAAAGGAAGGGTTAAGAAATCAAAGTATTAACTCACATTTTTGTCATAAACGTTTCCAGAACATGGTTGTCATCTGTTATTCCCAAGACCTCAGACATTCGGGCATACACCTAATAGAAACATTTTTACAGTTACAAAGGGCATTTATCAAGAAACATTCTTAAAACACATTCGCCAAAGGAATTGTTTCAAATTATAATGTATTTTCCACTTTTACAACCAGTGAACGCTGCCCTTTCTTGGGGGCAGAACACTTTACGTTCCCTCCATCTTTCAATTCCTCAGGGCATTTCTGCCTCGTCATAACACCTCTACTCAGAAAGCAGCCTCCCCTGTCCATGATCTCTGCTACTGTTAGTCCAGGTCAGAAAAGACAACAAAGAAAACAGCAGCAATAACGAAAACCCAACCAAAGACCCATGCAGCGTTGTCTGGCACCAGAAGGTGTGTCTTGTTTTTAGAAGCATATTGGAAATTAGGGGCAGTTAAGTGGCACAGTGGACAGAGTACTGGGCTGGACGGAGAAGGAAATGGCCAACCGCTCCAGTATCTTTGCCAAGAAAACTCCCAATAGATTCACAAAGAGTCAGACGCACTGAAACAACTCAACAACAACAAAAACTGGAAACAACCTGTGACTCTCTGTGATATGCTCCAATACTGAATTTTCTAGGAACATGTGCAAAAACCACAAAAACAATGATTACAGTAAGTACAAAAGGCAGTAAATCATTTCAAGGAGTTCTCCTCAACCAGCCCTTGCCTATGTTCTCCTAAATAGAGACATGTCTTGCTTGTTTTGCTGAATCTGAAGTTCTAAAAACCCAGAGACCCTCCTCTGAGAACACCTGGAGCCTTCGAACTCAACTTCACTGTGGGAAAGTGAGCTGAAGAGGCTTGAGGCATAGCTCAGGCTTCTCATCATCCAAACCATGCCAGGCTTTATAAACACACCCTATGGCTAACACCCCAAGTGGGAGAATTCCACAGATGGCCAATGGAATGCTCTCTGCAAGGCTGGCAGAGCTAAGGAGGTGGGCTAACACCTCCGCGCTCGTCATGACACTTTGGTGTGATTCCAGGTTATCCTATGTTAATCTAGGCCATTGCCAGACACCAGCTCTATGGGTGATTTCTTGCCTGTGATTTGATCCCCTCTGACTGTTTATTTGTTGCCTCAATTTCTCTTGGTCTGTTCTTTCATATGGCACGGTTATTTAGCCTATGTTTTCTATACCTTCTGTTGTTTATAGGGAAACAACGACCTAATGTATTTCCACGGGTCATGAGAGTAGCATAAAAGTCATGGGGCACTACAAATCACCCAGAGTTATGGAGTGATACAGGGAGGTCAAGCTGTTCATTGCAGAAATCTCACACTGGGGTTTTAAACAGAATTCAAACCAAAGAGTCTCCTGTTCCAGGGTTTTGAAACTAAGTTTCCTTTGTCCAGATGGTTCCTATAGCCTGGAAGAGTGAATCAGAGAATGAGAGAGGGTGATATTTATTTATATTTCTTTTTCTAGCCTCTAAACCACTGTGACAAGCTTTCTATATTCCTTTAACCGATCTTGGTCTACCTTCCATTTTCAACTTCTCTGAAAGAAAAGTCTAACTATGAAGCTCTGACTACTATTACAAATGCAAAAGACCCTTGGGCTGTGCCCTACATTCAACAATATTGAGAGCCACTCATTGCCAGCCCTTAATAAGGAGAAGCTTTAACACAAGTCACTACTTGTGGAGATGGTAAAGGGACAGAAAACAAACAAACAAACAAAAAACAACCCTCTCTTCTTCCATTTCCTCACAACAGTCCTTTTGTTAAGGTTGGGTCTACTGTTTTATGAAAGCAACATAGTTTAAATGTCAGAAAGTTTTATATGTCCTGCAAATATTCACTATACACTCAGCCCTAGCCAATCACTTCTAAAATAGTTCTGTATAGTCCTATAAAAGTGAGAGGTTCTATTGAAGAGATCCATGCAAGTTCATCCTAGCTATAAGTCATATCAAATGGTCTACTGATGGTACATCATTCTTAAAAATGGACTCTGATACTAGAAATCTCAGTTTCTGATAAAGCAACTTCTAACATGGATATAGCTTTTGAGGGTCCATAATATCACACATCACTACTTTTTCTTGCTTAAGTTTCTTGTCCTGAACAACTTCAACACTTCAAGATTTTACCAACTTGTAAATCAAGGTAACAAATCTGGATCTTTTTGGAAAATAATTCATATTCATTTAAAAATAATCTTCATTACAGCTTTGACAACAATCAACAAACAGAAACCTTAAAGTAATAACAAATCATCATTAAATTATAAACTTCCATCATTTAGTTTATAAATAAAACACATAGATAAGCTTTAATGGAGTAATGCTATTTTACCAAATTATTATCTTGGTAGTTTTTTGTTGTTGGAATTTCTTGGGTTTTTTAAATATCATTTGCAAGCTGATGTATTTTAAATTTTCTTCTTTGTTAATGACTATTTCCTTAATTTCTTTCTCTCTCTTTTTTTCGTCTTAGTGGTCTAGCTAGTATTTCTAAAACTATTTTGAGGAGTAATAGTAGGGGTAGAGTCCTTGCTTTACATTTGTTTTAAGTAGCTTTGTTTTGCCATTACATATAGTGTAGTTCTTGGTTTCAAATAAATAGTCAAGGAAAAAATCAACACAGTCTTATACTTTTTAATGTTCTTAGCATATTGTATTTTATCTGTGCCTGTTGATAAAATAATTTAATTTTATGAATTTTATTAATAAGTTTATTGTTATGTGATTTTAATGGTAAACTATTGTTGAATTTCAGCTTAACTGATCATAGGCATACTTTTTGAATTACTGTTATATTTGAAATGCTAGAACTGTATATTTTTTACATGGAAATTCATGAACAATATTCATCTCTGCTTCTCTTTCTTTACTTTTACTTACTATTACCAGGTCATATTTGTTCTATAAAAAGAGTTAGGTACAATGCTGTCTTTATGCTTGCAAATAATTTTATATTACAGGAATTAGCAAGTCTTCAAGTGCTTTATAAATATTCAGCATTAACTTGCTCAACTAGCTAATTAAATAATTATGTTCAAGGAACTGTCATAGGTGTTGGGATGAATTCAGAGATAGATAAGACATGATTCCTGTCCTCAAGGAACTTATAATCTAGTTTAAAAAAATAAGATCTTGTTACCTTTTTATTTCAATGTTCAGATAGTATATTTTTATTTTAATAAAGTTAATTACAGTCAACAAGATGTGTCTTTTAAAAATATGACTATTTTCCTTTTTGATGACAGACTATACTGGAGAAACTTTTCTTGTCATTTCTCTGGTGGGTAACAGGGAGGAAAGAATAAACTACAAAAAGCTTTGTACTATTATTGTGCTCCACTGTCAAAATAGTTTCGCACTGCATCAGATTTTACCCAATAAAATAATGGAAAAACAGTCAACACTGCCACATGGCAGAGCTTTAATCCACAGTTATCTCTGTAACCTATACTCTTCCTTTTATCATCCATTAGCTTGGATTCTCATCATCCCATCCAGAACCATGTCAATGCTTTTGTCCCTGGGGATTCCTCTCAACTACTAGAATCTGACAGTCAAGCTTTAGTACTAAATAGGATCATTACCTCTTAAATCCACTTATCTGATCCACTGAATAGTAAATTGAAAAGCTCATTAACAGCAACAATCTGATTTGTTTTCACGTGTGACAGGGTCATTTAAAATCAATGTGTGACTAGAGTGGTTCTTTTAACAGACTCACACACTTTCCAAGGCACCCTATAATTCATGAAGCATACAGATAATATGAAAATGTCCACAAACATTTGAAATTTAATGATGTCTCAGAAAAAACCATCATGGAATAATTTGGGATTGGAGAATAATTTGTTCACGAAATATATATCTAATAGATGAATGTAATCGGTTCCCTCAAGGAGTTCTAAGATTTTCTATTATGGAGAACATGTCAAAAAGATACTTTTCTGAAGTCCATGTACTGTTAAAAGGCTATTTCAATTTAAATTCAGCAACTGAACAAGCATTTATTAAGTGCCTTTGATAGACAAGGCATTTTGTGCTCAGTTTGGGATACAAGAGCAACAAGAACAATAAAAAACAGTGCCCTTAACAAGCTTACATCAAACCGGGAGATATAACATAAAGAAATAAGTAATTAGAAGTTAACTTGAATGAGGTGGCAAGAGCACTAACAGCTTAGAAGAATGGGGAAAACCTCCTTTTAGGAGTTGGCACTTAAGATAAACCCTGAAAGAAGCTAAGGATTCTAAGAGACAGTGGTGAGGAGGGAATACATTCTGGAAAGGGAAGAAGCCCTTGTAAAGACCCAGAAGTGGGAGATGAAATGTTGAATCCAGGGAACAAGTATGCTGGTTTGGCTGGAGCAAAGAATATAAGAAGGGAAAGAATGTGAAATAAATCTGGAGAGGTAGGCTGGAGCCAATTTGTAAAAGGCTTTAAATTCAGAGGAGTTTGTATTTTTATCTTAGAAACATCAGAGAGCCACTAAATATTGCTGAGCAGGAAAGCAACGGGGTCAGACCTTTGCTTAGGAAAGGGAAGGGAACAAGCATTTATTAAGCACTGTGCCAGGAGTTGTGCTAAGTTCCTTACCAATATTATCTCATTTGATTCTCACAACAACCCTGTGAGGTAGGTGCTATTATGATCCCCATTTTACACGTGAGGTTTAAAATGAGGCAGATGGAGACTGAGGTGCCAGTGCCAGAGCCAGCAAATGTCTGAAGATGGATTTGAACGCAGGGCTTCCTGACTCCAGGCCCAGTGCTCTGTCCATCACACTGCACAGCTCTAAGGTAATATTATTTTGGCAGACATGTGGGAATTGGGTTGGCGAAAGAGAGCTGAGGTAGAGAGGCAAGTCAGGAGCATACTGCATTGGTACAGAAGAGAGTCCTTGGTGAGATGGTGTAAATAAAGAGAAAGGGAGAAGGGAGAGAGGGAGAGCCAGCAGTAAAGGAGAAGGAGTCAAGAACAACTCTTAGATCATGGGGCAAAGAGTGCTGAATATTTTTTAGGGCTCCTTTTCTCTGTTCTCTTGTTTGAGGCAGCAGAAAGGGCCTTGTAAGGGTCACAATACACGTCCTACTAAAGGTAACAATGAACTTCGGCACTGAAAAGGTCTCAAAGGAAAAAGGAATTAAAATTATTTATATCTTAAATTGTAAAAGTCACTTCACTTTTCATGGGCTTGTTGCTCCACAGAAATTGGACTCTGTGCCAGTCTCCAAATATTTTCCTGCCTTTGCTCTCACTGTTCCTCATGCCTGGAATTCCCTTTTCTGTACACTGAATCCTCTACTCATCTTTTAAAACCCAGATCAAATGCCATGTTGCCATGAAGCCATCACCGATCTCCCTGATACCATCTAGTTAGTAATGGCCTTCCCCCCTTGCTCTCCGTACACTGAACGTGGACCTCCCATGCATTATTTTGCTTTATTTCTTGATACCATGCCCCACCATTAGCTGCTAAATGGCAAAGACTGTTTTAACTAAATGTTTTGCTTTCTTAGCACAGAGTTTATGCACAGTAGGCTCCCAATAAGTGCTTATTTAATTGAGCACAATAATGGTAAGAAGGACTCTTATGAATATTATTTTATAATGTAAGTTTCCTGAGGGCAAATATTACTTTATTTTTCTCTCTGTATTCTCAGTACCTAGCTGGTGCTTAATAAATACTTGCTGAGTTGAATTGATTAGATACACGTTATCACCTAGCCCTGGTCTTTCTCCTAAGTCCCAGTACATTTCCAGCTACCTCCTGGACATTTCTACCTACATGTTCTGAAAGCATCTTAAACTAAACACGTCCCAAAACAAAATTTGTCATTCTTTCAAACTTCTCCATTTATGTAGACGGTACTGCCATTCCCTTAGTCGTGCAGACTTAGAAACCTTGCTGTAATCCTTGATTTCTTACTCTCCTTCAACCCTAATATCCAGCAAGTTATTAAACACTATCATTTCTATTTTGGAAATATTTTTCCATTTATGGTAGATTGGGCCTGACTCAAATTGGTCCAATGCTTCAGATCTAGGACTGGAACAAAATGAGATAATAGCAGGCTATCCTAAAGTTAGTTGACCATAGTACAGAAAGAATTCTATGCTAGTCTGTAACTCTAGTTCAGGTCTCACTGGTTTCCATATGGAATGCATCTAGTTAGCAGGCTACATTTGGGTGTGGTAATAGTGGAATATTCATCAATCCGAAGGGAACTGGTTCCTCATGGTATGGTCATTTATGTCCCATGTAACCAGGAAGGCATACTTATGCCACACCACCCAAATCCCTTCCTTTATCTGTATACTACCATCTTCCTAGCTCAGGTCTCACTACCTCTGCTTGGACCATTCTAACAACTTCCTAACTAGCTTTTCTATTTCAAATGTTTCTCTCTTCTAATCTATCCTTCAGTCAAAATAATGTTTCTAACCCCATGTCTTTTATGGCACTTCTAAATCTTCACTGACTTTCTGATCCTTACCAACAAAATAAATAAATCCAAATTTCTCAGCTTGGCATCCAAGGCATTCCCTGGTTGCAACTGACCGTTTCAATCTTACCTCACGGTAATTTCTTTCTTACGCTCTATGTTCCAACTAAACTGGAATACTTGCTATTCCCCAGTCTTGTTTTGCCCTCTCCTAAACTGCCACATCTGAACGTGCCATATTCCAGGCTTGGAATAGATTCCCTTCACCCTCACTGAGACAGAAATCTTTCTTATTTAAGGGCCAGCTCCTCTACCACCTGGTCTATGATGTCTTCCCCCGATCTTCCTAGCTGCAATAGATCCTTTCCCTTTGACTCTCTTATATATCTGCGAGTGGTTTGATTTCTCCTATGCAATTAATTAACTCCTAACTACTATTACTGTTGCTTGTATATCTGTTCTGTACTATTACTAGGCGGTGAGATTTCTTTAAAGTTAGGTCCTGTGTTTGTTTCATTGTTGCATTCCCCATATCTAGTATAGGGCCTTGCATGTAGTATGTCCTTAATAAATGCTAATCGAATTGAGCTGAATCCTTTAGAAGCAGTTAGATACTGAAGAAATGCTGTGTAAATTTTGCCATAAAAATAAAATGGATTTTTTGAAAACTCATAGGCACAGTTATCAAAGTACCAATTGAAGAATAGGAGGATATGTGAAGGGATAGATATGAATATAAACATTTTCACTGGTATCATCGCATTGATTCTCTATGCACAAATGTCATAGTGGTGGGTCTGGTATTTAGGGCCTGCTGCTATTTAATATCACTCTACTTTTCCAGCCTAATCTCATATCATAGTATGGGATACTATATGTCTATATATGGTATATTTCACATGCACTATCATATTCTAGTCAAACTGTAGTATGTACTGCTACCAGTACATACCCTATATTTCCCATATTTGTGACTCTAATGCTCTTTCTCCTTTTACCTCCCTTGTATTTCTGACATTTTGTACCTCCCTGATGCATTTATGATGCATTATTTTGTATAGCTCATATGGGAATAAGGGGAGAGAGGGACACTACGTTTTATCTAAAAATATCCTCCAATGCTAAGCAAGTGGTCTGTATGCAGGAGGAGCTTAATGTTTGGTGAATTCAGCTGGTATCCTCGTGTTAAATCACACCATATCCATCTTTCTATTTCCATGGTGCTTACTTAGCTCAGTAAATAGTAGGTTTTTAATAAAAATTATTGAATAAGTAAATGAAACCCTAAAAATTACAGCTTTAATGCTAAAATTCCACCCCCTTTATGATATCTTCCCTGGTTGCTCCAGCCTGAAGCAATCTCTCTCTCCTTTGCTTCTCATATGTACAGCTAGGTCATCATTAGTAAGAATGATGAATCCTGTGAAGTGGGTGAATTATTCAAATTCATATCACATATTTCCATTGGGCTGAAATCAATTATCAAATTGCACATTACTATAACTTCAAATAAGGCTAATTTGAATACATATGACCACTTTATGTGATTCATTATTTGCATTAATCAGGACCTGACTATCACTCATTTGTCAATTATCACAATCTCCCCTATAAATATCCTGATTTCTCCGAATGGATTGCAAGTTAAGCTACTTGAGGTCAGGGACTATGCTAACAATATTTAGGTACCTTTGTATATCCTCCACTTGCACATGGAAGGAATTTGATAGCTCACATTTAATAGTCTGCATTGATATGGTTCCTTACTGTTTAAAAAACTTTTTTTTATAACCTATTAGGTAAGCAGTGCTATTATTCTCTCCATGTTACAGATGAGGGAAATAAGGCTCAGAGAGACTGACTTGTCCCAAACCATGCAGCTGGTGGCAGAGGAAGGCCTGTAGCCTGAGTCTTCCAACTTGAAGACCAGCACTCTTACAGCTACACTAGTCATGGCAGTGGTTTAATATCTTCATGATACAGAGCCAACAAGCAAAGAGTACTTATTTTAAGGATTTTTACATTAAGTTATATAGAAGAAAAATTCCTTTAAAAATTATGCTGCAGTTTTGAACTTCCACTCTACCCTCCTGCCTCAGTATTCTGTGAAAGTACTTTAGAGTCTGAGCATCAGTCTGGAGTGTGAGCTCTGGTTGGTTCTACTGAGCTGGTAAGGCTTAGTTTATATCTGGGATTCATGATGGATTAAGGATAGTTACTGACCAGGCCCAGCAGGAATAAAAATTAAGAGGGCTGGTTGGCCATGAGATGATAAACTATTTGGCTAAAGCAACTTGTGGTGATCATCTACTAAGGCTAAGCTGGGTTGTCATGCAAATTGGTCCATATGTATGAAACCAACTTTTTTTTTAAGCACTAAAACAAAGCTCTTGAAATCTCATCATGTATTCCAGGTTAATTAATATATTCTATTTCTAAGCAAGAGCAAGTAGATGGTACAGTGGATAGAGAGCCAGGCCTAGAGACAGGAAGACCTGAGTTCAAATCCAGTCTCAGACACTTACTACTTGTGTGACCCTAAAAAAGTCACTTAGCTCTGTTTGTCTCAGTTTCCTCATCTGTAAAATGAGTTGGAGAAGGAAACAGAAAACCACTCCAGTAACTTTGCCAAGAAAGCTCTAAATGGAGTCAAAAAAGAGTCAGACATGACTGAAATGACTGAACAACAATAATAATTTCTAAGCAGTCAAAAGCATCTTTGATTTTAAGTATAACCACATGAAACAACTGCTTAGAAAATTCACATAAAGGGACCAAAAATTTTAAAAGAAAACAAAGTATTTTACTTTTAAAACATTGTGCTTTGATGCCACTAAATGCGTTTATTTTAATCATTCATCCAACTTCCAATAGAGGTAATAGTCATATAACAAATGTGTATGGAACTGTATTCAAACTAATTTTCCAATTCAACTATTATACCCTCAACATGAAATAGTGAATGTGAAAGCACTTAAAGAAATGCAGGTTGAGGTGCAAAGGTCAGTTATCAATACAACTTTGAAGATGAATGGTAAAGCTCATTAGTACATGTCACTGGTGAAAAATAGCTGTTTCTTCCAAGGTGTCTGCCTCAGAACAGTTTTGATTTGCTGGCAGTTCATGAGCCTTTGATACCCATGATATGATCCTTTCATCATCACGTACTTTGTAGCCATGGTGCTTATAAATGTACAGAGAAAAGCAGCTGGCTATATAAGTAGCCCCTCTGACCCAACAGATACTATAACTAATCAGGTAATACAATTATGTAATGCTGTATGTGCATTTGCAGGTAGCTTGAATTATCTTTTATATGCTACATAAGAGAGAAAACAGATGAGGAAACTAGACAAGGGAGTAAATACAGACAAGACAGAACATTTGATGCTGCAGGTTTAATTTAACAGAAAAAGAAAAGCATGTGCTGTAATAATCAAATTTTTATTGTTCTATTTCTCCAATCCTAATCCTCAGTCCTGGGTTTTTGTAGCTTTGTTCTTGATACTCTAGTTATAACTTTGAAGAAGCTAATTATGTCAATTCTTAAATTTGAAGTAGATTATAGAACTGGGAAACCCAGAATATTAGTTCCTAAAGGTTGTATGGATATATAATGACAGTCACAGAAATTCAATAACAACACTGTATGAAATGCACTCAAAAGCACCACATGAAACAAATTAAAAAGAACAATGAATCTCTCATACTGTGCAAATAAGAAAATAAAAGAAAACACTGCTTCTATAGGTTTTCATGAGAGCTGTTATAATGAATTAAGGATTCTGATAATGAATCTTCAGAAAATTACAGTAAAGTTAATACCCTTAGGCATACTATAAATGTTTAAGATCTTATAACTCCACAAAAGCTCCTTAGTATACTGTGAAGAGGCTTCATGCAGAAAATGAGTACTGTTAGAAAAATCAACAGTCAATTTTTTACTATCAGAAATATACAAATATTATCCCCAGGGTAATTTGTTCTTAAAAAATTTACATTTATAACTGCAAATTTGTGATACTAGATTAAAAAAAATAAAGCTGATAAGAATTTCAAAGTATTATTTTAACCAATTGCTACGAATCATAGCTTGTTTTAAATTGGTTTTGATTTGGTAAGTAAAATGTGTAACAACAAAGGACTGTACATAAATCTGTCTGAAAACATTAAGATTTCTTAGTCAGGAAAAAGAGCATAAGTTCACTTACTAAGGGTAGGGGCCTTATTTTCCCATCAATTTTGTCTTGGGGTTCAAGTGTTTTGGGGGTCAGTGGAACTCCTCAAGTGAAAGAGAGCCCTCAAAGAGGTAGGAGAATAAGAAGAGTATGAGAGGGAGGTAATAAAGCATTTAATGACTTGGACCTAAACCATTTGGAACTAAAGATCCTGGGGCCTATTAACCTTAGCAGGAGAATAAAACATGATTATCACCATTAACTTATTGTCATATAAATAGGATAGAAGGCATAAACATAATGATGCACATTAAATACACTTCAAACTTAATGACACTGAATAAATTCATGCTTTTCTTGGATGAATAGTTTTTTTCCAAATTATAATATAAAAAATTAGGAAAATTCAGGATTAAAATTATATAAGAAAATAGTTAGGCAGAATTTTATTATAAAACAAAAATTTCCTTTTGGGTCAAGTAGTTTAAAATGTTAGAGGGTTACAAAACAGTAAGATAGAAAACTTGATACAGAGGATGTAACACTGAAATCATGGAATAAATATTAGGTGTACTTAGATTTCTGAATCCCCTATATGAATCCACAGTCATTTTGCTAAAGAGCCATCTATCTATTCGGCATAAGAAAATATTATCATCCAGACTACAATCTGCTATAATATTCAATTGTATTCATAAGGAAACTTTGGCCCCACTTTTCATTTGCTCCACATCCTGTGGCTCAAGGCAAAAACCCGGCAGGCTGGAGCCCAGGGTTGCCGGCTGCCCTGTGATAATCCCCTCTCCCAGTAGGGGCCTCCACTGATGCATGGCTAAGAACATGCTTCCTCTTTTTCCTGCAGACAGCGGGGTGTCATTCTTAACTCGGGATCAAATCCAGACTACTGAGTAAGGTGGAAGTTAGAAGGTTCCAGAGGCTGCCAGAGCTGTATCCCTACCACTTTATCGGGAAACTTTTGTTTAAAAGGGAAGTAAGGAAAACACTGATAGTTGTCAAGAATACCAAAGTTTAAGCAATTTTTCACCCCAACCAGGGACCTAATTACCACCTGTTCAACAAAAACTGGAATCCTGCCCCGATCCCCTGTGGGGAGCCACTAACTAAGGATCTCCACCAATATGAACTTAATGTCTCCCGACAGGCCTTCACCGGCCAAGAGGGACAAGGGTCCACTGCACAAGTCACTGGTCATAGGATATACAGCCCATCTAGTGTCTCCTGTGGTGCAACCAGATGAAATCTAACCACAGAAGATGGCATGTGTGTATCTACATACATTCAGGCACAGCTTTGCTCCTGCAGGCTGCCAATTCCCTCCATGCCTGGGTCCAAACTTCTGTTATTGGTCTGCCATGGATGGAGTAGAGGTGGCACTGTATAAACAAAGGATCTTCCCAGGACCTCTGCTTCCTTGTCTGTACAATGGGAATAGTAACCCTGACCTATGCCCTAGAATAATAAGGAACAACACTTAATTCATTGTGGAAAAATGCTCTGGGGCCTTGACTTGGAGAGTCATGAAATGGAGAGACAGAAATGCAGTCATGTATTTACAACTACCAGCAACAGTAAACTAAAATATATGAAATAAACTAATTACATTTAGTAATGTCCAAAGCAGGATGAAATATGGGGGAAAGATAGGGTATTCTGGTAGAAGTTAGGGATCAATATTTTCTATTTCTTCTACAGACTTCCCCATTTGCACAAAGCTATTGGTTGTTTTTTGTACCACTGATGAAGTTCTTCAAAGACACGGAATATAAAGGATAAGTATATTCCAGATACTCCTCAACAGCAGGATAATGTTCAATAGTCTCTGTATCATGGTCATTATTCAGTGGAAGTGAAAAAAAGAAGAAAATACTATCCCTTCAGATGTGAGGAGTTTAATTTATCATATTAATCAAATTAGAGGCAATAATCAAGTTAGGATACAATTAAATATGTGCTGTTTTCTAGTGCTTTAATTTCAAAGTCACTCGGGCTCAAAACTTTAGTTTTCTATGACCCTTTCTTTGTCAACACCTTCCCACTGAATAGCCAAGTACTGCTTGATCCAAGTTCTAAAGTATCTCTTTCACACATCCCTTCCTTTCCACACACATGACCATAGTTCAGCACTTCTTACTTCATACCTACACTATCATAATGGCCTATCTCCTTGACTCAAAAATTTCTTCTCTTTAATCCAGATCTGGCCAAACTAATGTTACTGATGCATAGGATTATCACTGCCCTTCTGGAGAACCTGGGACTTAAAAGCTGCCACAATCTAGTTCCAGTTTACCTTTCCAGCTTTATTTCATTCTGTTCTTCTTCATGTACTGTATATATTGGTCAGAGTGGAATACTAATTATTCCCTGATCTCATCCTGCCCTCTCCTGCCTTATATGCATTTATGCAGGCCATCCTCCATACCTAGAAGATACTCTCTATTCATCCCTGAAGGTTCATCACACTGTTTTCCTTCAAAACCCAGCTCAGATGTCACTTGTTTCAAGCCCTTATTTTCCCTAGTTCCAGGTAACCTCTCCTTTCCAGGATGAAATGGTGCAATTGTGATATAGCCAGGCATAGTGGCAAGTATCTGCAGTCCCTGAGGGTATAGAAGCAAAAGGTTACAGCCAAGAATTTAGGTAGTGTGCAGAAGAGTGCCAGAGCATCGTACTATGATGTGGAGAAATCAATTTGCATAGGTAGGAGAGGAGAAGCAGACAGGTATAAGGTGGGCATGCAGAGTCCATAGTGTAGAATGTATAAAACAAACAAAAATCAGAACAAGTAGGTCAGTACAAAGTAATTGCAGAGATCCTAGTTTTCTGCTCCCCATAGTTCAGGTAGTCAAAGGTTCACAGTGATTGTCTGGGGAAAGTCAGACTTCCAAAGGTATTATTAGCTTCTGAGGGTTTCATTAGATCAGGGGTGGGGAACTTGTGGTCTTGAGGTCACATGTGGCCTTCTAGGTCCTTAAGTGTGGCCCTTTGAATCCAAACTTCACGGAACAAATCCCCTTAATAAAAGGATTTGTTCTGTAAAACAGACTCATTCAAAAGGCCATACCCAAGGATCTAGAAAGCCACATGTGGCCTTGAGCCTGCAGGTTCCTCACCCTTGCACTAGATAATTCCAAAGACCCAGTCCTATTCAGATTCCTTAAAATTCTTTCCTTTTGAAAAATATAGTTGGTGTGCTTAGTCACTGTTCTGCCCTTTGGTGAGGTCTTTGTTCTGGCACTGATGTCTTCCTATACAGTGAGTTAAGGCCCTAATTGCATATGGACGCTGGGCTCTTCAGAGAGATGTAAAGAATTAGAGAAGGGATTCAAGACGGAGGACAATGCAGCATTAAATAATCAGGCTGACACTGTAAAGCCTTCCAGGCACTTTTTTTATAATCTGTAGGAAATGCACATTTGAAACAAGGCAAGAATATAATATAGCAGGCATTGTTTTGGTTCCTTGCCTTTACTGTTGCATTAATATTTCCCCTATGTAAGAAGTAGAAGTACTCATGTATTCATTGATGATGACTTTTTAGGCACAAATGATAAATGACTGACTTATGAAGCCCTTTACAACCATGTCCCAATCCATCTTTCTAGCTTCATTGGACATTATTTCCCCTTCCTTATTTGATGACACAGCCAAACTATGCTCCTCTTTGTTCCTCATGTGTGACTATTTCCTGTCTCTGCCTTTGTCCTTCCTTCTCAAATGAGCTTGTATTTATTAGTAATTTTTATATTATTCTACATTTACTTTTTTGTTTTGTTCCAGGACAGAGTCTCCCTACCTTGTCCTTGGAAATTCAGTGGCCATTCATGGGCCTGATTCCAATAGCTTTGACTTGCTCTGTTTCCAGGAAGGACTGATTTACTCCTTCTTAGGCAGCCTTCATGCCCAGGAACTCATCATATTAAGGCTAGATTTAGGGCAGACAACCTGTCAGCATTAGTCATACTGCAGTTTAAAACTCCCAAATTCAAACTATTCACTACTCTTGGCCTCCTAGGTAGTAGGAATTAAAGACATGCATCGTCATGTCCAGTCTGTATATATTTATATATGTTGTTGTCTCTCCCGTTTGAATGTAAGAGACTTGAGAAAGGAATCGTATCTCTGGGCTGCCTAGCATAATACCTGGTACATAATAGGAGTCTAAATTCCCTTGTTAAAGTTAGTTCTTTGATGAGGTGTGAACTCTCCTGACACTACTTATTTTCCTGAAGTCAAACTGATGATGACTGATTGATGGTTCATGGCTAGTTCACAGACTTGGTCTATACTCTTGGGTACAGGTCTTTAAAAGAAGGTTGGAGGTTGGCTGATTCGAAAGTCCATCAATAACAGTTCCTTCAGGAACCAATGGACCTCAAGGATGGCAATGGAAAAAAAGAATAGTAGAGTAAGAAGATCCTAGACCAAGTCAGGGGCTCAGGAATACCAGCTGACAAAAACAGACTGATAGTGGCAAACCAAGGAGTGGATGGAAGTTTCTGGTGTAAGCCTCCTGGACCTAGGACAGGAGTGCTTGGATCCAGCAGAAGCTTGAGTTAAGAAGCAACAAAGGATAGAACTACAACATGGAAGAGAGTTGTTTGAAGTGTGAAGGTTCAGAAAAACATATATTAACTCTCAATCATCCCTGGATGCTAATCCTTGAATGATAATGGTAGGACACCCAAGGTAATATTACAAATCTAGGAATTATATAGGTCTTGACAGGTGCAGTTTACCAGGGGAGGGTTTACGAGGAGAGTTATTTTAACTGTTTATGGTTTTAGGTGTGAGCTTTTTGCAGTTTTTGTTAGGTTAAATAAAGCCTGTTCTATATTCACATTTTGTGAGCCAGCATGTTTATTTACATGGGAGATGATGGCCCTTTCCCTTTTTATATAGACTTAGATGCAAGCCAAATTCTGATACCCCCAGGAGAACACCAGGTGGGAACAAATATGAGCCAAAAAGACAGACTTTTGTGAGAAGTTTCCAAGACTTCATGAACCTGGTCTTTGGGAGCCCAGAGCTGTGGTTCTGGGATCTAGGTTACAAAAAGGAAACGGAAGCTGAAACTTCTCAGGGAGGCTAAGATACTACAAAACATGAGAAGTCACACTAACAATGCTAGTAATTTTTATTTTATTTATTTATTCATTCATTCATTTATTTATTTTATTTGGTTAGGGAGAATCTGATCTCCACTGACACTAGTCTAGGTGTTTGCTCTAGATGACTAGCACACCAATGCTCAGACTCCCAAATATCCTCCTCCATGACTGCATGACTGTCTTTAACTTGTAAAAATCATTAGACATTATCTTCTTTATGCTACTGTTTGCCTTTTAATTTGTGTCACATTCTAGTCTTATGGTGGCAAGTTTAACATATTCAAAACACAATGTCCCTGAAATTGGAGACTAAAATCCATTTTCTATAGGTGTGCTAACTTTTTAAAATCATCATATTCAGTTCTGTGCTGTTTTTAATTGTACTCAGAAAACATATAATGAATCTACATGCCACCCTAAAATTAACCAGGACATTTCTAAAATTTGTTCATTAACTTCTTCAGCTAACTTTAGCAGTAACACTATGGTAGAAAGATATAACACTGATGTCAGTGGATTACCTACACAAATGAAATCATGGATCTTTTGAAGCATTTTTTTTTAAAGCAACAATAATGTCCAAGTAGAAAGGAATTACCTAGGTGGAAAAAATCAATATCTACAGTTTCCCCCAATTATTTCCTTTCTAGATTCCTTAGTTTCTGTTTGCTCTAGTTACACTGGCTTTTTGTGGATTGCAGAGGTGGAGTGGTCCTGTTGCAATCAGTATACCTAACCTTAATCTTACCTATCTTTAATCACTGAATGGGCATTAGCTCAGACAAACTGAGACTTGGGAAAGACCTTAGCTCAAAAGGCCAAGGTCTCCCACTGCATCCAGGGGCCATCTCCAATCATCCTGATCTGTCTCGCCACTGAACCCAGATGGCTCTGGAGGAGAAATTTAGGTTGGTGACTTTGCACAGTTCTCCCTTACTTGAATCTAATTCACTTGCAAGTCAACACATCATTTTCGTGGTGTCATTGATTGTCTTTGAAAACAAAGGACAAACAACAAACAAAACACCATTGTATCTGGCCAACAGGAGAGCCGTGATGTCCCCACATATCAGACTGTTAATGCTCATTTATTCCTTGTTTAATTCTCATTTATTCCCCTTGTTTCACAGATGAAGAAAATGAGACCCAGAGAAGCTAGGAGATTTCCTTTAAGGTTCCCCTTGGCCAACGTTAGTGGTGTAACATGCAAATGTAGAAGAGTTTTTCTGTGGGTTAAGTGAAATGGTTTAACTCAGAGACCCAAGGCCACAGCTTTGGTCCAATTTAGGCATCTTTCTCTAAATGAGCCAACTGGCCAAGACTACACATAAGAATGAAATGTGGTTTCTTATGACAATCTCTAAGGACTCAAGTGTTTTTTTTTCATTATACAGTAGACTTGGTATACACAATTTTAAACTTTTGGTGTTTGCAAAGT
Source organism: Pseudochirops cupreus (assembly GCA_028627135.1). Taxonomy (NCBI): domain Eukaryota; kingdom Metazoa; phylum Chordata; class Mammalia; order Diprotodontia; family Pseudocheiridae; genus Pseudochirops; species Pseudochirops cupreus. The sequence continues at coordinate 292,516,085 of CM053581.1, forward strand.
AGAGAATTACTTTTAAATAAAGTAGAACTGTGAACTTGAGGTAATAAAAGATTAGATAACATCACAAAATTGGCAACAACATCTACTGGTAAAATATGAAGTTCAGGACTCTTTTTTTTTTCTAGAAGTTATAGATCAGATAAAAAGGGATGTAGAGTTACTGGAAAATACCTATGAAAGTAACTCTAGGCACTGGGTCAATGTATGGGATAGGAGCTGCTGAATCATGAGAAAGTGACAGGAGACAGAAAAATGTTATTGGAATAGGAGATGTGACCTCAAGTGTGGTATATGGAAAATAAAAAAGTAAAAAACTAGGTGATAATTTCAAATCTGAAAAGAGATATAACATACGGTAGCTAGGTGGCACAATGGATAGATAGGGTGTAGGACCTGGAGTCAGGAAGACCTGAGTTCAAATTTAAAGTGTGTGATCCTGGGCAAATTACTTAATGTCTCTCATCCTCATTTTCTTCATCTGTAAGGTAAGCAGCACTTGCCTCCCAGGGTTGTTAGGATAAAATGAACCATTTATAATGTACTTTGAAAACTTTAAAGTTCTATATAAATGCTAGTTGTTATTATTATCATCATCTCTATAAGGTTTACAAATATCTTTCATATCATAGTATTGGCCATCATTGGAACATTTCCCTCACCCCCAATTTCTAACTCAATTTTTTGGCAGATATTTTCCATGGGAATATATCTTCAATTTTGCAATGTGAGTCAATGGGAAAATGTGGTTCACTTTGCAGAAATTCACTTAATAGTCAACTTTGCTGGAATGCATCTGTTCTGCAAAGCCAGGGAGATTGGCACAGGGGAGTAACTTGGGCCTAGAGGGAAAGCAAAACTCAATAAGTATGCTGAATGTACTTTCGAGAATCCTTCCACAGAAATGCTACAGAGAGATAAAAATTAGGAAAACATTGAACTTAACTAATTCAACATGTTGAAAAGAGATTTTGCATCTAAGTTTTATAACCACGTACTTTTCCCACATTTGTCCCAAGGCAGCAAATGAGGCGCTATATCCACCATTGCTAATACTAGCAATTTGAACACACTCTTTGGCAAGCCAGAAATAAGATAATTGTTCAACATAGGCTGGCTTTTCTGAAATACTGGAAGCATTGCCTGTAATTATAGACATCTGTCACTGCTAGCCACTCAGTAGTAACCCTGACATCAATATACAACTATAACACTAAACTGCCTGCAGGCATAGCAATGGAGACCAGATAGGAGAGGCAGGCAGGCAGGCAGGCAGGCAATCATCTGCTTCATCCAAACTATCTGTCAAAGGTTTCCAACCACAAATAGCTCTTACATTTTGTATCCTTAGGATAATATGTTGATTTATTTTAGATTCTCTAATATTTACAATCCAGGCCATCTACTAAAATAAAGAAACAAACCTTATGGCTAATGGAAGCAGTTACTGTTCACAGTCATCACAAAAGGTCATAGCTCAACCCTCAAATGTTAAAAATTGATGGCTCCTTTAAAAACGTCCCATTGTACATATGTTTCCCTTTGTATATGCAATTATTTTCAGCTGCAATTCAAAATGGTAAATACAATCTTTCATCAGCAAGCATGTTGCCATATTTACCCAATAGAAATGTTCATATTTTAAGCCTTTTCTGTGAAGCTGATATAAGTTTCATGTGGAGTACTTAAGAATCTAGCATGTCAGATTTGGTTTAGCTTTGCATGTAACACCTGATATGTGGGCATCCTTTACATATACAAATAATGTGATAGCTAAAGACTTGAAAATGATATAGAAGGATAAAAGACCTGGTTAATATACAAGGAGGTGGACATATAATTTCACTAGGTGTGGGCTGATAGAAATTTGCATGTGCAAGTACATTCAATATTTTTTAAAAGCTCAGCCACTCAGAAGTGCGCTCTCTCTCTTTCTCTCTCTCTCTCTCTCTCCCTCCTAAGCATCCTGAGAAGACTAAAATTATTAGTGGTTTAAACTAATTGGAAATTAACAACCTCACAATTATCATAATTTGTTACCAAAAACCCAGGTATTTCTTAGTATGATCACAACAGCCTATGCTGAAGAAAAACTATTAATTACTGACAGACAGTTAGCTTACAAGTGAGCTGCATTTTAAAAACCTCCTTTAAAATACAATTGCTAAATGCCTTACAGTGCTGTAATGTGAGACAGGTTCAAATCTTATTACTTCACTGAAATTAAAACCTAAGTTTTAATACTGTTCAAGTCGAACAATGATTCCACACTTTATTGCTTTTGAAATCCCTTGATGATCATAGGGAAAAATGCCCCCGAGAAAAAAAGACTCTGTTTTCGATAAACAGAAAATACAGTTTGCACTCTTAGCCTCTTTGTCATCACAAAAAAAGGATTTAATGCCAATTCTTTAAAAAAAGACTTTTTTTCACAAAATGTGCACCTTGTGTGCCATTTGTAAAATCAGTTCACTTTCTTTTATTTATTACTGTAGCGCAGCAAGGCAATAAAGCAGCTACCAATAGCTAATAAATTACATGCCTTTTAAAACAATTCTCTAGCTACAAAAACATGTAACTACAAAGGTTTTCATTTACATGGTACATAACACAAAATGTCTATATTTGTGTCCTATTAACTATTTTGGCAAAATGTGGCCCTTTATCAAACAGATAAAGGGAAAACAAAGCTTCATTCACACTCTATAATGTGCACATACAAAAACAAATACAATACATATAAACACATGTATATGATAAAAGACTTCAAGAAAATTCTTATATTGTTTTTATCCTATAAATATGTTTCTCTAGAAGTTGGCATTTAGGTTATGATTTGTACAAATAATCTGTTGTTACAAAAAAAAAGTATTCAAGGAAGTTCCATTCAATTAGGAGTATCTTAACATTAGCTTAACAAATGTTGATAAATAAAAATAAGTCTCTTTTACTTGTCTTATGATCCTTTTAACATGTAGCTACTTAGAAATCATGGTTGCTAGCAGGTTTTCAGGGTAAATTACAATGATGATAGCTCACATTGCTATAACACTTTATGGTCACAAAGCACTTTCACAGACTAGTGGAGTGGATTCTCACAACAAGCCTATAGGTAGGTGGTACAATACACAAGCCCATCAAATGAGAGTCAAAATCCCCCATCAGCTCAAAGACCATCAGAAATATTATCATTTTAGAAAGAACTTCAAACATGGTTTATTTTAAATATATGTATATCAAATATATTTTCATTAGTTGATACATTTCTTTTCAAAAATGTTATCTCCTCATAATCACAAGAAATTGCTTTTAAAAACCTGAATATGGAATTTTTTCCTTCGTTGGTTTGTCTATTTACAAATGAATTCTTAAATATTTGTACTTTAATTCTAGGATTAAATTGTCAAATTAATGAGGGTGTTCTCTTAATGTTTCCACTCTTATTCTCATGATAAGGATGTATTTATGAGCTTCTGTACTTGCTTTTTATTATTAATTCCCTCCATTTCCTGTAATAGCTACAATAGTTGTGGCTTTGGTACTTATCTTTCCTTTTTTTTTTGTTTAATACCTACAAAATATCAGCTTGGTTCAATTATGCATGATGAATAATGCTTCTATTTCCCAGACACAAACAACCTTGCATTACATCTGAACGTAACTTTATGTTGATGACCTGTTATCCAAACAAACAGCAATGCCTCACTGTGTAGGTCACTCATCTCCCTCCCTTCACTTAAATTTACCTTCTTCAGAAAACCTACCTTAATTATTAGTATTAAGGAAAAAATTATTGCATATTTCCCTCTGAGTTCAAAAACTCTTTATCGACAATTTCATTCACCTTCACAAATGTTTATATTTGAAAGATTTCAAGAAGATATAAAATCAAATCATGAGGAATAGCATATTGATAAATTTATCTAGATATTTTTCCAAAATTAGCATTTTAGGAAACTATAATGTTTATAGAACTGTTGCCTTAAAAATTCTAAATTAACCAAAATAACCCTAAGTTACAAAAATGTCTACCATACCCTGTGACCTCTTTCCATTTCTTCATGAAAATTTTATTTCTTTTACTCATCTTTAATTGCTCAGATTACTCTTTTTGTTGGCTAATTTTTATTTATTCTCAAAAGGTCTCTGTGAGATATTATTAGTTTGTAAATTATAAAGCAATATATAGACATGTACTATTATTACTCCTATTGTTGTTGTTGTTGATATGTTCATTTTTTAAGATGTGGAAACTGGACAATACTGAGGTTAGAAGACTTGTCCAAGCAAGTTAGTTTCAGAACTGGTACCAGAGCTAACTGTCAAGATTCCTGGCTCAGGGATCTCACTACTTGACCATGTTATCACGAGGCTCTTAAATATAGGAAACATATCTTCCAAGTGTGATATAACAAGTCAAATCAAAACAAAAAACCTAAATGCACTCTATCTCCAAAATAAAATTTACGCACAAGAAATAAAAGTAATTCTGTCTTTATAGTCTAGGAACTGAAATAGCAATTCAATGAGCTGACTGCTAACACGTAGCCAGTGAACTAGCAGAGAAGGCTACTCACTAGCCCATAAGAAGCTCATTCAGCATCCCTCCCCTGTGTCCACCAGTTCTGCAGGTGGGCTACACAAGCTAACATATAAGCTTTCAACATATCATCTCTACTGCTCCTCTCTCTCCTAGTGCAGCTGAAATCCAAAGGACAGAAACTTGTTTGGGCTGTGAGAGCAGTGGGGCAGTGCTGTGTGCCACAACAGAACTCATCCAGAGAACTAAGAACCAGGTGGAACTGGGGCAGGACTTAGGTATAGTTGTGTGGCCCTCCACTAAGCCTGATGGAAAGATTTCAGCGATCAGCTAGGGTCAGTTCTGTCCCCCCAAAAGTCAGTTTGGGACAGAGATCAAGACTCAAGAACTATGAATTGTCTATTGTGGGAGAAGACTGAGACAACTTTGAGGTCCAGCTAGCTCCCAGAGAAAATGTCACCAAAGGGGAAGGAGTCAAAAAGTGAGTAAGAGGGGAAAATAAAGAATAAAAAGACATAAATTACCAAAGATCTCAAGAGAAAGAAAATCAAAGACCTGAGCATAAGCAAATGCTTTTGCAACAGGGAATATGTTAATAACAAAAGAGACTGTGCCCTCCAGATCAAGAAAAAGAACCTAGACATGTATGAAATAAATATTGTAAGGAGTAAGGAAGGAAACATGTATTTATTAAGTACCTACTATGTGCCTGGCACCATACTAAGTGCTTTACAAATATTACCTCATTTGATCCTCACAACAATTTTGGGAGGTATGTGCTACTATTATTCCTATTTTATAGCTGAGGAAACTCAGGTAGACAGAGATTAAATGACTTGCCTAAGGTGACTCAGCTAATAAGCATTTGAGGCTGGATTTGAACTTAGGTCTTTGTGACTCCAGGCCCAGCACTCTATTTACTGTGCTGCCTAGTTGCCCAAAAGAAGATAAATTGACACCTGATGAGGAAGGAGATCCTATGAATTCCCAAGATAGTAAGGAACCACGGTAGGATGTTCCTGAATAGTTTTTAAAAGAGAAAAAAAGCATTGTGAAAGCAAAATTTATTGCCTGCATAGCAAAAATAATTGGTAGAAAAGAAAAAACTTGAATCCATCATGGCAAGTCTCACCAAAGAAACAAAAGGGAGAATGAGTGGGAATGTAAATATATGGAAGTGAAGGTCAGTCTGGAAGAAGAGAAACAAAAGGCAATAATATCAAAAGAAAACATGATAAAACCAAAATATACTTCTTGAGGACAGGATGTATAGAAACAACTTGAGGATTATAGGTCTTCCTGAAGAACACAAGTAAAAAAAATCATAACACTACACAGTCAGATATAATACAAGAAAACTGCCCAGGACTTTTGAACACAGAAAACAAAACACCAATTATATACAGATTGCCTCAAGAAAAAAAAAAATCTATGATCCAAACTCCAAGACACAGAGTACTTAAGTTTAACAGTTACACTAACAAACAACAAATTCTGCAAGCAACCAGGAGAAAAACCTTCAAATATAAAAGAGGGGAAATTCAAGTAACATAAGACTACCCTAACCCACCAAAAATGCAGAAGAGAAATGAAATAATGTGTTCTATAGAAGGAGCTGAAGATGCAACTCAAGTTAATCTAAAAATTTATGCCTAACCATTAATAAAAAAAGATGGATATTTTATAAAAAAAGGGGGGGTACACAAAACATTCCTAGAAAGAAAACTACACCTGAAGAAATTGTTTGTTTTTCAAAAACCCCAGACAACAGAAATACAAGAGTAAACAAATACAGCGACCAAGGACAGTTAACAACAAAATAACAGAAAGACCATTAAGAGATTTCTTTCTAAATGTACACAAGGAAATAGGCAAAAACAAAAGTCAAATAGAAGTAGTGGTGGAGAACAGACATAAAACATCATGGATACATTGTGGATTAAACGTAACAATATCCTGCCCCAAAGTGAGAGAGAGAGAGAGAGAGAGAGAGAGAGAGAGAGAGAGAGAGAGAGAGAGAGAGAGAATGTGTGTGTGTGTGTGTGTGTGTGTGTGTGTGTGTGTGTGTGACTAAATTACAGAAAGCCAAGGTGCCTAAAAAGGGAGAAGGGAGGAAGAAGAAAAAGGGAAATATATAATGTACCTATACGGAGTTAAAGGCAAAGAATTATGAAAAAATAACTCCTTTAGTGTCTTAGGAAGAAAAGAGACTTCTAGAGAATGGATGAGGTGGCAAAGGGAGGAATTGACAAAAGAAGAAATTCAATGAAAATGAACTCTCCTGGCTTCCTTTGTTCCAAATGCCTAAGTCCTACTTTTAGATCACCTCCACTTCTTTCCTACTCTGTTGCCTACATAAATACAAGCTTATGATAAAAAAAAAGACAAAAAAACCCAAAAAACCAAAAACCACTGACACTGTTGTTCTGGACCTAGGGATCTCTGTTTTACCTAGTGGAAAAACAATTTTACTAATTCTTCCTGAATTACATTCTTGTTCACACTGCTACGTTCTGATTTTTAGCCCTTGTCTTAAGGTTTGGTACTTACTTACGTGAGATGATTATTGTCATCATATGGCATCTCTTCTGACTGCTTTATTATCCCCCAGGAATATGAGAAGAACCAGAAGAGCACATTGTCTTAGAAACCTGGGAAGCAAAGAATGTTCACCACGCTGTGGTCAACAATGTCAAAAGCTCCAGAGGCCAAAAAGGATGAGGACTGAGAAAAGGTCATTTTTTTTTTTTTAGCAGTTAGGAGATTCCTAGTAACCTTGGAGAGAATAATTCTATAGGTGCATAGGTATAGATTTAGAAGAGACTTTGCAGACCACCTGGTATGATGCCTTCATCTTACAGATAAGAAAACTATGGCTTAAGAAGGTTAAATGACTTGTCCAAGGACCCCGAGTTGGTGAGCATCTAAAGATAAGGTTAGAACCCAGTGCCTCTGGCTTGAGATCCATGGCTATTTCCACTGTATTCAGCTGACTCTGCAGGAGAGGATCAGAAGACAGACTTCCAGGAGCTCACAATTATGTGGGAGGTGAGAAAGTGGAGGCAGAGTATAAATAGTTTTTTCTAGAGTTTGAAAGCAAAAGGAAGGGAAGATACAGGATAATATATAACTTGAGGAGATAGCATGGTCAGATGACAACTTTTTAAGGGTGGGGAAAATCTGGGAATACTGATAGGGGGCAGGAAAGGAAATAGGGTATGAAAGAATACAGATTGTATGATTACAGGGAGAGAGAAGTTTCTGGAGGAGATGGGCATTTGCCAATTTGATCATTACCATCCACTAAATTCAGTCAATGAATTAACTGATAATTATATTTGTGGAATCCTTACTCAATAGAGAACTGGATCCAGAATTTTGCTAGATAACAGTAGTGGCATATGTAAGAAATATAAGACTAGGGCTAGGAACTGGACCTATTATTTCAATCATTCCCAAGTGGCAATATTACCTTTACCAATGATAGTAATCTAATCACTCAACTGAAATAGCTCTCTCCAAAGTTAACTTAATTGCCAGTTCTGATGGTATTTTCTTAGTATTTATCCTCCTTGATGTATTTGTTGAATGTCTGACATGGCTTACCACTCTCATGTCCTGGATATTCTCTCTTCTCTGGGTTTTTGAAACACTGTTGTAACACTATTCTTCTCCAGATTCTCCTACCTGTCTAACGGCTCCATTTCACTCTCCTTTTCTAACTCATCATCCATTTCATGTCCCATACCTGCGGGAGTTCCTGAAGGTTTTGTCTTAGACCTACATTTAATTACATCTCTAGATAGTGACATTTATCTACCTATCATCTATCCATAGCCATCCCTAGTCTCTCCTGAGCTTTGGTTCTGTATCACCACTTTAAATTGTATGTCCTCTAGACATCTCAAACTCAATGTGTCAAAAACTGAACTTGTTCAGCCCTCCTCTCTTCCAAATGTTCCTGTTTCTGTTGAAAGTGCCACCATTCTCCCAGGTTCATAGCCTGGGTGATTCTCTTGTGACTCCTGATTCTCACTCCACATGTCTAATCAGTAGCTGAATCGTGCCATATTTACCTCCACATTATCTCTCACATCTGACACCTTTCTCTCACACAACTACCATCCTTAGTTAAGGCCCTCATCATCTCTCACCTGGATTATTGTAACAGCTTTCTAACTGATCTCCCTGTCTTATGTATTTCATCACTACAGTCCATCCTATGCAGTACCACTGCCAAAGTAATTTTCCTTAAGTGTAGCTCTGACCATGTGACCCATTTAGTCAATCAACTTCCTATTGCTTCTAAGATAAAATATAAACACCTCTGCTTAATTGTTAAAGCCCTTCAAACCTGGCCCCAATATCTTTCCAACCTCAGAGGCCATTACTCCTTCTCCTACGTTCTGTGGTTCAGCAAAACTGATCTATCTGTTCCTCACACATGATACTCTATCTCCTGTCTTTGTATCGGCCATCTTCCACGCCTGGAATATACTCCTTCCTTTATTGTTGTTCAGTTGTGGCCTTCTCTTTGTCACTTCATGGACCATACTTTCCCTGCGGTTTTCTAGACAAAGACATAGGAATGGTTTGCTATTTCCTTCTCCAGTGGATTAAGGCAAAAAGAGGTTAAGTGACTAGCCCAGGGTCACATAACTATTAAGTATCTGAGCCCAGATACAAACTCAGGTCTTCTGGATCTATCCGCTGAGACATCCAGGTGCCTCTACTCCTTCTTTACTTCCACCTTACAAATGTGTTGACTTCCACAACCATGGTGACTTCCACACTATAATGTAAGTTCTGTGAAGCTACGGATTGTTTCATTCTTTGTATTCCCACTGCCTAGTAAAAAGCCTGGTGTTACAGAAAGTACTGAAGAAATGTTTGAATGATAACTGCCTAAAGCACTGAGAGGTTAAATACCTTGCCCAGGGTTGCACAGCCAGGATGTATCAGATATACGACTTAAAACCCACTCTTCCTGGCTTCAAGGCCAGCTCTCCAGGACACTCTGGTATGCTGTCTCCTATCAAATTAAATTATATAAAACTGGCAACTAATACTGGAAAGGGGGTAGGGAAGTCAAGCCTTCATTCTTCTTGCACCCTCAGGTCCAGGAAGGCATTGATGATAACCATTTGATCCTTTTCAATACTTTTTAAAAAATATCCTTAAATCTAGGAACATTCTATTTTCCTGGCTTTTATCCATTTTTAATCTCTTCTGTTAAATATTCTCTCACCACGGTTCAAGTGCAAAGCTTTCTAAAGCTTGGTCAAGGGCTCCATAACAAATAATCCTTCGGGGAGCTCATTTGTTCACAAGATTTCAATTGTTCTATGTCTTAAAAATGACTCCACATCTACATCATCTGCCTGCTTCAATTCTATATAGTTCCTTATCAATTATCTATAGAATATCTGATTTGTATGCTTAACTGTAAGCATGTAAGCAGATCCGGAACTAAATTCAGTATCTTTCTTATTAAAATAATTACTTATCCCTACTTCTACAATACCAGGAATGGTATTGCTAACCTTTGGTCCCAGTTTTAAAAGTATTCGAATAATTCTGATTCTTAACTCCTCGCTATACTTCTAAATATTTAATTTTACCCTACTTCCACTTCTGGCTCACCTTTATCCACTAAAAATTTTCTGACCATTGCCACTAAATCTAGTCATCTCAATCATTCTGCCATTTTTACTTGGTTAGTTCTATGACCTCACTAACGTGGGGAATCCCTCCAGTGATTCAGATTGCTATTCACCCACGATCTCTCATCCTGTGCTATTCTTGTCCATGCCTTCCCATAAATTCTACCTAAGAGGTCCTACCAATACACTGTGGCACTTCCTTTAGTTCTTCTGACACTGTATGGATACCGATGGAGTATAAAGATATTGTCCAAATATCAGCCAAGTGTGGAAAGGTTCATTACTAGAAGGTTGGTTGCTAGGGGGTGAGTTTTTATTTATTTTTGCCACAGCAACTAATATAGATTATTTCCTAAAGTGTGGAAAGGCTGTAATGTGTATTGGTGGAAGAAATAACCTCAGACATGAAGTGATGGATCTTTTGAAGCTGAGATGTAAAATGTACCTGTCATTTAGCTCAACTAAACTCAGCATGTTGAAGCTTCAAGGGGACACATGTAGGTCTATCTTCCATACCACAGTCTAAGCAATCTTCTTAATACACTACTGAGCATATTACTACTATATTAAAAAACTCAGAGTTGCTCCCTCTTGCCTACTACTTAAAGCATAAATTTCTAATATTTAGCATTTTCCATAGTCTGGCTCCTTATCTATCTTTCTAACTTTATCTCTTACTTCCCTTCAAGCATTCTGCATTCCACAGGATTATAGTTCTAGAGCTATAAGGTACATTGAAAGTCATCTAGTAGGCGTGGCTAGGTGGTGCAGTGAATAGAGCACCAACCTTGGAGTCAGGAGGACCTTTGTTCAAATCCAGCCTCAGACACTTAACACTTACTAGCTGTGTGACCTCGGGCAAGTCACTTAACCCCAACTGCCCTGCCTTCCCCCCTCCAAAAAGGAAAAAAAAAAAGAAAAAAGAAAAGTCATCTAGTACAACCTCTCATTTTAAAGACAAGAAAACTGAGCTCCAGAAACATTAAGTGACTTGCCCAAGGTCACAATGCTGAACTGAACTACTCTCCATTCCCTGTTATCATCCTCCATGCTATTGCTCCCTGCACCCAGAATAAAGACTTCCATAACCTCTCTCAGATCCCAGGTGAAAGTAATCTCTTCCTCCTCCTCAAATTTCTCATAGCACTTTGACTGTCTCCTTGGAACATATTTCAATCTCTCTTGTATCTCAATTATTTCCATTTTTCACTCATCAGAACACAAGCTCCTTGAAAGCAGAGTTTATCGCATCTTTGTTTCCATCCTTTAATGCCCAACATAGTACTTTACACACACTAATTGCTTAATAAATGTCTGTTGAACTGAATTCAAATAATTCAAAATTTACTGACCTTGGCCAAGTTATCTATTGTCTCATTTCCTCATTTGTGAAAATAAGGTGATTCTAGATCTAATTATTTTATGGTTCAATAAATTATATTTATCCTCTTAACCTTCATCTTTCCAGTCTGAAAAGTTTTTCGGTTTTAGTCAATCATGTCTACCTATTAAAGGATGCATAGTCAGTTCTAGAAAAGTAGCTGGGTAAATATGGATTGTGACTATTAATACAACAAAGGAGCTGAGCCTCTGTCTATCTAGCTTCTGTCTAGCACCTCCCACATCTTTGGCTATCAATGAAAGTTAAATAAACCATGACATAGCCATTCAATTTAACCACAATATCCATTGGCCACTGAATGTTGCCAACCCAGACAATTCAGTAAAAATAGATAATACAAAAAAGAAACAGGACTGGGGCGGGGGGAGAAGGGGAGGAAGGCAAACTCCTGAAAAGACATTTGGTCATCTTCTTTTTCTGTATTCTCAAGTTAGAATGCACAAAAGAAACCCTGAAGGTGGAATGCAGAAAAGAAAAGGCCATTAATTCCTTTTCAGTTAAATTCACAAAATGCCAGCACTGGGAGATACAGAGACAAAGACAAAAATAAAAAAGGTCTTGTGCTCCAAGAGTTGGCATTTTGCTACAGCACCCAACTAGTAAATATTGGGAAAAGAGCAGATGGAATCAGGAAGAGCCTCTAATAGGAGGGAGCACTTGAGCTTAGTTTGGAGTGGTCAATAAAAACTAGGAAAGTTCGTTCAGAAGGGTCTTAGAACATAATAAATAAAAAGTTCTCATTTCAAGGTCTTTTCCTAGACCATGAATCAAAACTTTTGAATCCCCACTATTTGATTTAATAAGATAATATCCTAATCATTGGCCCAGAATTTCTGATATGATTAGACGGCATTTATAGCTCAAACATACAAACCTAAGTACCTTTTCTGAGTGCCTAGAAAATTATTTGAAGGTGGTATAGAATGGTGAATTTTCATGGTTTTTTTCTTTTTTTCAAATAACAGGTTACTAATCTGTCATTTACATTTGATCATTATGCATCTGTTGTTAATGTATTTTGCTATGGCCACGTATCTATTTGAGCAATTTAAATTTTGATGTCTGGACAAATAATTGGGAAGAAAAAAAAGCATTTTAATTGTATAACATATCACATACTGCACCTAAATTAAAAAACAACAATACTCTTGAAGATTGAATGGGGATACCCTAAAAGCACAAGCTTATTAAAAGTGAATTGTATTCCTAGCTAACTGTGAAAAATTCCCAAATACTTTTAAAGCTACGAAATGGCTGACAGTGGATAAACAGAATATAAAAGCAGATGGTTCAGATGGTCTAAATACAAAGCAGGTGGTTATCAAAACATGAGTTTGCCAGTTTGCCAACACTGCTGCCTTTTACCCACCCCAAGCCCCCCAACATCTGTTTTCTTGATGCTCATATGATACATTTATGTAATTTGTAGGACGTAAATCATCAAACTAAAAACCAAAAACATATTGAGAAGAGAAGCTCTGTATTTCTGAGTGAGACTCCTTCCCAGGAGCTGCTACTCTACTTTGCTCATTTCTCCCATATTTGTATCTCAAAAAGCTGGAAAATTAGCTTTTCTCAAAACTGACACAAGGGATTATGTTTATCTTTTATCTTCCAGAGCTTAGGACAGTGCCTGGTAATAGTAGATGCTTAATAAACGTTTGATTGATTGATTTTGCTTTTTAAAAAAAATACTTAAACTAGTGACAGTTTTGAACATGAGAGGAATTCAGAGCATACCACCAGATTTCATTATGTACAATTTATGTATAAAGAAAAGAAATGATCACAAAACAATTAGTTCCCTGAACCACATGGGATTTAAATACCACAAAATCTTCATCATTCACAGAAGTAAAACCTACATTGTATTAACTCTCACAAAAGTTGATACTTTCAATTTCTCTCTTTTCTCAGCCAAAGCTGGAGTGATCTAAAAGGATGTTACAGTATAATTTAAGAGCCTGCTGAAAATAAAGTTTAAAGACTAAAATAACAATGCCACTAAATAGATAAGAAAAGAACTAGAGTTTTCACTCAGAATCTGTCACTGTTGTGATACAGTACACCTTAGGAAAATTATTAATCTTTGTGGGATTCACTTTCCTCATTTGTACAAGTTGAAGACTGAACTCGATGCACATGTTATCTACCTTAGTGGAGTGTAAGATCCTTGAGGGCAGAGCCTATTTAATTTTTGTTTTTGTACATCCAGGCATTTAATAATGTTTGTTGATGAGTGATTGCTTAGGGTCTTTACTCATTCTGACATTCAATGTAACTATGAATCAATGAAATGGTTCATCATTTCTAATGTTGGCTGTCTGAGACAGTACTCTCCTAGGGGGTGGAGCATATGAAAATTAATTACATTTCATACATATATACTGTGTATACTAAGCTCCTTAAGAAGCTGCATTTCTATTGCAATCCTAAACACTGGTTTGTGGGCATTTTAGAAAGAATAATTTTAGGCACATGACAACTCTCATCACAGGAGGATAGACAGGTGAACCCCAAAGCCATACAGCTGCAAGATGAGGATGCTTGATGTAATCAGTGACTGATAATGCAAATTTTAGCATGTTTTGCTGACATCTCTTTTCTACCAAATTAGATAACTAAATCAATATTTATGTCAAATACTACAGAATCAAGAAGTATTAGTAGATGTTGTGTTGTCTGAAATCACATCAGATTCTGCAAAGGAGCAGGGTTTAATTTTTAGGCTGGGATCTGGTGCAGAATGCAATACCACAAAATGAAGGCAGGGAATTAAAGCTTCCAAGTTGGTTAAACGCCTCTCTAGGTCTGTTCTGTTCTAGCTCGTAAGTTTGAGGAGCAAGAAGTTGCTTTCTCTACTCCTTCTAATTTTGATCTCCAGTTTCCTGACCGTGGTTAGTTGGAGTTTTCAAGAACCAAAACATGTGTTAAAGGAAGCATGTTGGCTAATCCCTGAGGCCCTCAAGAAAAAAAAAAGTAAGAGATAGTAGTTAGTGAAGGACTTAAAAACATCTGAGAGGTGATTACATGAACAAAACATCCCAAGTTCCTATAGCTCCTCACTTTTATCCTACTGGTTCCTCAAATTTTAGTTCATAGGCCACTGGAAACTAATTTTCTAGGCCATGGGCACTACCATCAGTAGTATGAATCTGGAAAAGCTCTCATTTCTACTGTTGCAGGAGAGGGTAAACTGGGCAAAGCTGACCCCCCATCCTGTAAGGTCTCCCCCATTGGATTATGAATTTCTTGAGAGCAGGGACTATTTTTGCCTCTTTTTGGATCACCAGTACGTAGCACAGTGCCTAGCACATAGCAGGTCCTTTGAGACAGCTGGGTGGTTCAGTGGATAGGAATGCCAGGTCTGGAGTCAGGAAGACCTGCGTTTAAATCCAGCCTCTGACTTCCTAGTTGTGTGACCCTGGGCAAGTCACTTAGCCTCTGCTTGCCTCAGTTTCCTCTTCTGTAAAACAGGGATAATAACAGCATTTTCCTCACAGGGACGCTGAGAGGATGAAATAAGACTATAATTGTAAAGTGCTCAGCACAGTGCCCGACATCAAGGTGCTACGCAAATGTCACTTATTACTAACGAGTGTTTGTTGACTGATTTATCTTCAGATCCAGATGTAAAGTCAGAAATATGAATGCATTTTCCCACAGATTTTTTTTTTACATATTTGATGTAGTGGAAATAATTCTGGATCTGAAATCAGAGGACCTGGTATGAATCTGAACTCTATATCTTGATTTCTCTGGGCTTCAGTTTCTTAATTTGTAGAATGAGGACTAAGTGATATCTGAGGTCTCTTCTAATTCTAAAAACCAATGATCTATGATTACAGGGCCATAGTAGTAATACTGCTATTATTAATAAGAATTACGTAATAATTGGTTTATAAGCCACTTTCGTCACAGTAATTCTCTGAGATGATGGTAGGAGTATTATTGTCATCCCAGTTTACAGAGCAGGACTTGCTAATTGTCATGCTACTAATTAGGTATCAGAGTCAGGACTGACCCCCATATCTTCTTATACTACAAGGAAAAGATGCTTTAAAAAGATCATGAAGAGTTCATGAAAATAACCACTATAGAGATAATATAAAAACTTTTAAAAAAATCCGTAGAAGCAATCAACAACAGGTTTAACACAATACAGAACAACTAAAAATACTTTTTAAAGAATAACCTATAAACAATGGGGAATCATGGAGATGCAAGTGACAGACCTGGAAGATGGATCATAACAACAATCTAAATCTAGATAAATAAAAGAAAATTACTATTTCATTCTGGGAAATAATCAAGGAAACCTTTCCAGAATTAGAAAAAAAAAGGAACAATGAAGTATGCAAAGAAACAACCCATTAAGACTCTAATGAAGAACTGAAGACTCATTTTGTCTATTCACAATACAGTACAATTCTAGTATAACAATATGGGAAAAACACTACAAACTACCAGAGCACAGAAATCACTCAAGAAGAAATAATCAGGAAGGCAGTGGACTTTTCAAGGAGGACAAGGTAGAATAAGTTTGACATATATAAAATTAAGAAGCTTGGGCCATCATGAACCCAGAATTATCTACACAGAAAAACTCAGTATAAACTTTTTCAAGGCAAGATATGGATGACTGACACATATTCAGACTCTGAAACATCTGGAAAGGCAGGTATACTTCAAGAAGTCTTTGAACAAAGTCAAATCTCCCAACCAAAAAGATAGGTATTGAAAAAATGCACATGTCTGAAATCAAGATAAACTTGTTGCTAACACAGCATGAATAGCCTTAAAGTCCTGGATTGCTTAAATAACTAAATTTTAGAGGGTGTTTCAGAGAAATCATTTAATTAATAAGCATTTATTAAGCACTTATTATGTAGAAAGCACTGTGTTAGGAAAGGAACTGGGGGAAAGATTTTTTTTGGGACACCACTAACTGGTTCTCCTCCTACTTAATCTGACTGCTCCTTCTGTCTCCTTTGCTGGATCCTTCTCCAAATCATGCCCTCTAATAGTAGGTATCCCTCAGAGTGCTATCCTGGACCCATTTCTCCCTCTGTACTACTCCACTAGGGGATCCCATCAGCTCCCATGGATTCAATTACCATCTCTATGCTGATGATTCTCAAATCTACCTTTCTTACCCCCCAAATCTCTGCTGACTTCCAATCTCCCACCTCTAACTGACTTTCAGACATCTCAAACTGGACCTCCAGTAGACAATTTAAACTCATTATGTTCAAAACAGAACTCGTTGCTTTATCCTCTAAAACCTTCCCTACTATAGTAGAGAGAAACACCACCTTCCCAGTCCTTTAGGCTCACAATCTAAGAGTTATTCTGGACTTTAACTATTTCCATATTAGTCACATTACAAAAAATAAACAAAAGCAAAAAAAAAAGGTTAAAAAATATGCTTCAATCTGCATTCAAAGTTCATCAGTTCCAGCTCAGAAGGTAGAGAGCTTTTTTTTGGTCATTGGTTCTTTGGAATTGTCTTAGATTGTTGTCTTTTTTTTCTTTTTAACACTTAACAGTATTTTTTTTCAATTACACATAAAGACAGTTTTTCACATTCACAAAATAAAGATGTTTAAGATATAATGATAGGTATTTAATAATTTTGTGACAAAAGAAAAATCCTGCAAGTCATAAGAATAATAGCTTAAAATCAGCAATACTATAACATATAAATACCCCCACTATTAAAATATGATAAATTCATTTAAAACATAAATAACAAACTAAAGAAACGAACAGAGTAATTGTTGGAGCTGTTTGGTAACAGGGACAGTAATAAGTTTGTAGACTCGCAAAAATATTTGTTGAGTGAGATAGCAATATATAACAACAATCGTAAAACCAACCATACTTTCTGACCCAATGATTCAATTAATAAAACTTTACAGCTTATAAATATCATCAAAAGAAAGACCTAGATGTATAAAAATATTCACAATAACATCTTTAATAATAGTCCTCCCAAATAATGAATAGGTACAATGGCTAAATAGATTTTGGTATACATACACATATGGAATATTAATTTAAGGTGCCATAAAACTATAAATATGAAGAATATAAAAACATGGAAAGACTTATACAAAGTAATACAAAGTGAGATCAGCAGGACCAGAACCAAAGCTGACTACAACTATATACGCACATACATAACGAGTATTTGAGTAGATAAAAACCAAGTCAAAGTTAGCAGAATTTAAGACGGACTTGGAAAGGGACACAGTGAATGAATTGTTTTGATTAACAGATAATTAATTTTGTCCTATTTTGTTAAATGTTAAGGATTTATATAAGACTTCATCTCTTAGGTATATCTGATTAGACTTTTTGATGATTATTAAATTATAATAATTTTAAAAAGGTATTTAATTATTAATGTACCTGAAGCATAATACTTATTAGCTGTATGATCTAAAGCAACATCCTTTACCTCTCTGAGCTCAATTTCTTCCTCTCTAAAAGTCTGGAAAATACTTATACCTTACCGGGATGATATGAAAAAAGCACTTAGATTCTTTATTTTAAATTTGAGAGGCATTGTGTTGCAGGGAACAAAATATAGCCACAAGGAGTAAGGATTCTGTCCTAGTAAAGCTGAATAGACTTCCAGAAAGGAGATGGTGAAGGTAACTTATATAAAGTGATAGCCATGTACAGGGAAGTGTAGCAGGAAGCCATGCCTATAAATGCATTAGATACAGGACTTGTAATACACAATTACACTTTGGTTTAGAGGTTTCTCAAGAGCCATTGCTAAAGCTACTAATTAAAATAATTCAAGACAAATCTTACCCAACTTTTAGCACCAGGTAGTGATGATATTTAATGTTACAGACTACAAAATGTGTGCTAAGCACCTTCTGATAAAGAATAGGTCTTTATTTTTAATATCATGCAAGCACCATACAAATCACTTAATACCATATTCAGTCATAAAACAAGTCAAGTGAGACATAAAAATGTTCTCCTGATAGGCAGCTGCTCCACACATCTCTACGCCTGGAGTCAAAATCTATCATGAGTGAGAATACTCAGGAGAAATAGTAGTCTAAAAATCATATGTCCTTCCTATTCTTAGTTCCTGTAAACCAACTCTGAGCACTCCATGGTCTATAACATCTAAAGAAGATGGTGACTAAAGGAACTACAAATTATCCTGTCTCACAGTAAGTCAGCATGTCATCTCAAGTGAAACAAAACATAAAAAAGGATTTCAAGGAGAGTCAAACATTCTGTATTAACAGGTTATCCAAACCCAATCTGTATTCTACTGTGGCAGAAAAGTTAT
Organism: Pseudochirops cupreus; assembly: GCA_028627135.1. NCBI lineage: Eukaryota > Metazoa > Chordata > Mammalia > Diprotodontia > Pseudocheiridae > Pseudochirops > Pseudochirops cupreus. The sequence continues at coordinate 292,535,008 of CM053581.1, forward strand.
AAAGTGTAAACATTTTTTTCTTTTACAAACCAAGAGGACATATCAAAGGCTGGATATTAAAGGGCTATAGTTGGTTTTGAGGGAACTCCGGGTTCCTGACACACTTCTGAGAAAGAAGCCAAAGCACTGTTCTAGCATTGGGACAGAAAAATAGGAACCTTCTGCTCTTGGAAGTTTTGATTAGTAGATACTCTTAAGTATTTCTGAATCATGTCCTCTGTGGAAACAACATTGGGCTATTTGCCAAGAGGGCTGGGTTCTAATTCTAAAGCTAACTAGATGTTTGACCACAGGTAACTTATTCCATCTCTTTAGTTCTGATTCTTCTCATCTGTAAAATGCTGTAAAATGACAGCTCTGAACTAGATGATGTCCAAGTTCTTTCCCAGGTCCAAGATGTGATAACTTACCCCACAATTTTAATGTGTCAAGAAAAAGGAAGACAAATAATGGAAACAAGAACATTTATTTTATTTTCCTTTTTATGAGGAAAAAAAATCAGGGCCACATCACCTTACATTTTGTGTATATATGTGTTTTTTAATACACATACATCCCATTTCTATGGTGAACAAGAACAGAACAACTGAATATAGTTATACTATACATTTATCACTGATAGAGAAGAAAGGCTGGTCATGTGGTATGAGCAAGGAATAAGTGGTGGCTGGCCTATATCCTCCACCTGTATCCATGGGTTGTTGGAGAAATGTTTTAAAATTAAATAAAATCTAGTTCATTTAATTGTGTGTTTTTTTAATAGACCAAAGCCATGTAGGCACCCATCTAAGAAAGTAGATGTCTAAATACAGCCAAGTTGTTTGTAACACTCACCAGTCTCAAGTACAAAAAGCTGCATTTGAAAAATAAAATGAAAATTTAAAAATCCCAACTTTTAAGAATCACACTCCAATATATCAGTGGATTTTGTAATTCCTTCCAAAAATACCTGTCCATACTGTGTGATGTTTATTCATGGCCTCCCATAGGTTCATGGGGATCTAGCCAAAATACTGGAAGCGCTCTGCAAGTCTTCCCAACATCCTGAGAATAACATCAGAACATACAGACCAGTGACTTTCTCTTTTGATCATACATGTAGATCCCCAGTGACATCTGTTATACTTCCTTTGGCTAGAAATTTAAATTCATACCTCCAAAGTTTCAGTTCACCTAGGTGGGAGAGGTGGCTAGGTTTTTTTTTAAAGCACAATGTTAATGTGATCAAACTTACAGATGTGATTTTTATCAGGTAGTTGATTTTGTCCTGAGGGAAAAAATCCAAACCATGTTCATGACATGATTGTGCCCTAGCTAGTAGTCTTAGTTTTGATCACAGAAGACTTAATGAAAGGATGTACCTATTTCAGTACAAATCTCTTATTTCTATTGGAGAAATGAGTTCAAATATATGCCCTATTGTTGGTGAGCCTTTACTATCACTTTAATATAATGAAGGACAGACTTTTTTATAATTGAAAAGCCTTGATTGTGAATGCATCACTGAAAAGTTGTTATAGTTTCTGAGTTCTTATATAGTTATAGTTATAGTTTCTCAGTTCAACCGAGCACTGGTATCATATGATCATAATTAACATCTCTGAGACTCAGTTTTCTTACTGCAAAATGGAGATAGTAATAACACTTTATCTTATAGCTGTGTGGCCCAAATGAAGATGCTGTAAAACATTCTGCAAACTTTAAAATGATTTACAAGTAAATTGTAAGCTCATTAAAATTTATCAAATTAATATTTAACTTTTGGTTTTGTTGACACTTGAGGAACCTAACCCTGCTATAAATTCTGTCTAAGTTATCCAGTTTGGGTACAGGGGAATACTCTTCCAGCTCTTTGAGAGATAATCTCATGTTGGTTCAAAGGACCTTTGATCTGGGAGATTACTTTGTAGATGAAACAAAACTGTATTTCTGTTGGAGTCTCCTTCTCCGTGACTTTTTTTCAAAGGGTAGAAAAGAACTACTATGCTTATCTTTCTTCATTCTCTCTTTTAGAACCCTATAATTGTTCTTAATCACTCTGGCTAGGGCCCTACCATAGCAGGCAACCTACCTCCCAAAATTAACCATGTAACCAGAAGTAAGCGTTCTTTCCCTGGGAGAAGATCACATAATAACAGTACCATGTAAAGATGTTGTAGTTAAAAACTGGACCTCTGGGGTCATGAAAAGTACTCCAGTTTCCAGATCACTTTCCTTCTGTTACTCACTTCTGGGTCTATCCAAGATATTTATGTGTCAATGTACTCTTTCTAAGGGCTGTCAATGCAATTATATATCAAAGTTGGGACAATGGGCATTCTTTATTTGCTTATGTTTTCCTAAGCGAATACTGAGGGTGAACCCTTTTGAATGACAAAGGATATTATTTAGGAGGCTCTGCAATGTTTTGGGGTGTGATACGATTAGCAAAATGCTAATCATGGAATAAAATAGTCCCTGAAGAATTAAAGTTGAAGGTCACTCAAAAAACAATGAAGAGGTGGACAGAAGGAGGCTGCAACAAATTACCATATTACTTCAAAAGAAGTGACTGTCATCAGAGAAATGTATTACTGGAAAAGAAAGTGAACTAATGATGGGGTAAGAACAAGGGGTAACCCCCATGCTCCACTGACACCCACGAAACAGCAGACATCTAAGAAGTGACCTGGCTCATCAGGAGGCTGCTTGAAGGAGAATTTATAGGTGGAGATGGACAAGAGGTATGCAGGTTGGAAGGCCACGGATGTGCTACATTTTTTGGATAGGGTACCTGTGCTGATAAGATCAGAGAGCCATAAAAGTAAGGTTAAAAGGCATCTTCACATGAATCACCTAATTTAATTGCCATGACAACATTCTTTCTACTATAAATAGTATCTCTACTACAAAAAATCGACTTAAGAACTAACTATAGAAACTATTAAGTGTATTATTTCAGCATATGATTAAGTATGGTCTAAATTAAATATATCACTGGTTATATGCTGCAAGGTGAATCACAGAGTTGTCAGGAACCTTAAAGATAATTTAGTCCAACACCCATATTTTGAAAATGAGTAAACTGTTCATATTTTCCTATAAACAAATTTCAAAAGCATATAGACTATGTAAATCCTGGAGCCCCGCCCAGACTAATGTGAGTGGTTTGGACTAGAAGGCCAGTGAGGTTCCTTCTAGCTCAAGATCTATGGTCTCATGAACATGTACAAATATATCTTGTTCCGTTCTGCAAACAGAATAGAGAACCCCTGCAACAAAGCTTTGCTTTATCTTTCCTCTAAAATGAGCAACTGTAGTATAATATTTGCTAACGGTTGATCTTTGGACAATGTGTTTAGTTACTCAAAGTGTCAAAAGTACCTAACTTAAAACAATCTCACTTAAAGTGGATGGATGTGGAACTCTGTACACTGAGGACTCTGTTATGATGAAGTGCTTGGTAATTATTCTGGAAGAGGTAAAAAGATAAGATACCAAAGAAACCAAGTAAAGGAACTTTGGTAAAAAGAGGACAGATTATATTAGAATACATACTGCCATTCAAAGTATGAATATTTCTTGAATATATTATTTGTGGTACTGAAAAAATATAAAAATAATTTTATTTCATTGGCATAGCATAACAGACTAACAAAATAAGTGATTATTAATAATGAAATAAGAATTTAAAATTTTAAAATATGATTATAAAAACTGAAATGAATGCTTTTACTTAGTGTCCAAATTTATATCTCTTAAAACAAAATATAATTTAGGGGTTTATATAATTTACAAACTTACTTTAGATAGGATATTGTTTGATCTTAACACTAGACAGAAACTAAATCGAAATTAAGACTAACATAACTGTGTGAGAACAAAATTAACTATATATGGCAAATGAATCCTCCATAGCACCTGTCCTCTCATGTAGAAAAGAACATCAGCCTTTGACTGATGATTTCTTTTTGACATGATTTATCACCCAGTATTCTTTAAACTTGATAAAGCAAATTAATCTTTGATTGCAAGAGCCACTGGAGGTTGTCATTAGTCATGTAGTTTGGTGAGGCTGCTTGTGCTTCATTTACCAGTCGCGCAGCAAGGGGAGCCCAGCAGCAATCGCTGGCAGCTTCGGCGGCCGTCCTGATCCACCCAGGAGAAATGATCAAAGAATTCAATATACAGTATTTTAAATTACTTCTCTGGAACTGACCAAGACGAGAAAAAAATATTTCTGCCTCCCCCACTCTGCTTTCTTGCCCCTCTATAATAATTATTGTTGTTATTGTGAACAACATGCAAAAGGATAACTATCTAGGCCTAAAATTCCCATACAAATCATGGCTGTTAATGTTTTTAACTGAAAGAGGGAATTTTATTCTAAAAGGGATTGTTGTGAGGAAACAGATTGGGAAATGAGCTCTATGCGAAAACTACAAGAAAGGAAATAAACACCTAACTTTCGCGGGATTCTTTAAGCTCCAAGTCATGAAAACTGTCTTTCTGACCCATTCCGCAGGACAAGCTCTGTGGGAGCAGTAAGCCTTCCATTCTAAAGCACCATCTACATTCTGCAAATGTCTTTAAAAAACCAATTCACAATCAGGGTGAACCTGCCACACCTTCTTTTAGTATTTTCTTTTTGGTTTCTGATATGATTATTTAATGTCCAGATGGCATTTCTGAGGTTCATTCTCATGATTATTCACCATAATATTTCCTTGTGCAGTAAAAAAAAATAAGAAAAAAATTTTTGTGGGGAAACTGAGCTACTAAGGAACAGTGGCTTTGAATTGTAATTCAGAGTTTTTGATTTTCAGCCTTTTTTTCAGCCAGTTTTAAGTCAATGTTGTCCATCAGCATAGAGACTTAAAATGATCAGTTTTTTAAAAAAATATCCTTCCGTATACATGCTCTCTCTAGTTTTTCTGGGTAATCAAGATAGGTCAAATTTTTATTTTCTCAATTGTGGCTGTACTGGCTACAAGCTCAAATATGTTGAAATACAGAGAATAAAAACTCATGAAAAAGTGTGGAGAAGCTAATAAAAATTTTAATTTTCATGTTATCTTCAGTTAAGTCTTGTAATTTCTGAATTCAAGCCATTTTCATGGTGAAGGTGGCTTGAGAACAAGAAACACTATTCAGGAGAAATGTTGTCAATTTTTAAAAGAATGAGCATATTTAAACCTAGCCTACTTTGTATTTATTAAAGAAATCTTGATAATATATAACAACTTCATTTAAAATAACTAATCTCCAGAATATGCAGCTAAGGGTAACTAATCTCATTTTTAATAATTTTTCAATTTGAATTTTAGAGGAGTCTTCTTTTAAAAATATTAATCCCTGCATATAGCCCAAATAGCTTTGTCTTATAAAAATAAAACACCAAGACAGATCTAAACATGTTATAATCATCACACAACCAGGAGTAATACCATGAACATAAAATAAGTTCTAACTAAAAACAGTTCTTATCTAAACAACTTCAAAGTTGATTTATTTCATTCACCTTTTATCCGTGTTCGTGTGTGTGTGTGTGTGTGTGTGTGTGTGTGTATCTTTGCACTCCTGTGTTACTGTGCCATCATTAAGAATTAGGGACAGGGGGGATGTAACTTCTTGTACATAAACATCAATAGTCCATAACAGTTTCATTTAGCATATGAAAATTAACTGGACTGCGTAATAATGGCATAAACTCTTTTGAAAAGGGTGAAAAGTTAATTTACTTTTTAAGTTGAAGTATTAGAATACGCATTATTAATGATGAGATTGGTATTTATTTTGCTTTGCTAGTTTGAAATCAGCTGTTTAAAAAGCAGGCACGATGAATTATTTGTAATAGACACATTGGTTGTAGCTCTGAAAATTGTCTATTTTCTTGTGTAAACATTGTCAGAAAGAAAAGGACCTATTTCCCCAGAATTGTCCATGGTTTTTTGGAGTTCCCTGAATTTTAAGATGGTAAGCAGGAAACTCGATAAATTCCATTTGACTTAAAAATTTTTATAAAATTTGTTTTTATCTAGAATTTTTATTAATGATAATATTTTTGGACTACTCATTTAAAGGAGAGTTGGATGAAAAGCTATGAGACTGACAAAAAGAACTTCTAATACACTAAATGAAAAAGATGTCACTTCTATGCAGATGTTCCAAAGAAAATTTTTAAAATTAAACCAAATCAATCTAAAAAGGCTAAAGAAAACAACCAAACCATTATGAGGATTTAAGCTTCTTCTGTATTAAAGATACAAATTTCAAGATTCTGAAGCCACTATATTCCATGAGATGTTTAAAAATATCTTTCGCCTTAGTTGTATTGATAATTGTATGTTTATTTAAAACAGAGATACATACACAACTTACTATTTATATATGAATATACACTTACTGCTTGGCTCCACTGAGAAACTATAAATTTCATCTATTGAACATTAGCAAAAAATTACATGTGTTTATCATCTGGATTATTCTCAGATTAATAGAGATAAATGACAAAACATAATCAGTAGCAGCTCTGCAACTTAATCATTGCGTCTGAGCTATAGGAAGCACTTAATTACTCTCATTTACTAGGTTCAATCTAATGAGAAGGCATTAGCCAAATGAAAAGAATGCAGTACAAACAAACAAAATAGTTATACCATCATTAAAAAGAAACTCTGACAGTGCAGGTGACAGCATATGCAGGATAAATTACCATAATGTCCTAAATGCTGAGCTGTCAGCATGCTAATGCAGTGATCAGATACCCAGGGAATCTCTGCACTATAGCTGTCAAAAACAGATATCATAAATCACCTCTCTCTACTGTACTGCTCATTATCACAGTTCTCATATACATGGTTTTCAGCACACTTCAGTTCAGTTCTGAAGGCAGCACTCATTCTGATGTGAATCTGTTTATTCTCATAGACATTATAGATAATTCCTGTGCGATAAATGGACACCTGATTTTATAATAATGAACTTTACACTTTTCAAACATGTTAGGGACTCTGCTTTCAATAGTGGTGTCATAAAAACAAATAGAAGACATAAAATCAACTTTCCCCCTATTTATACACCATATTAGCAATAATTTCAGTACACTAAGGTTGTCTTTTCCAAATGAACAATTTTGAACTATTTTAGGGCTTAAAATAATAACAATGCAGGTATAAATGAGCTGTTCAGTTCACAATGCTACAAATGTTTAAAGCTTAGTCTATTGAGTCAAAGAAAACACATACATTCAGGATTCCTTAATAAGATGGATCTAATATTTTTTAATTAATCTGTTTTTTGTTACAAAGTTCCTTTATAAGTGTTTAAATAATTAAAAAAGCTTATTATATGAAAACAAAAGTTTTTGTTCATAGTAGTTTATAGTGTAAATGAAAAGAAGTCAAAGTATTAATTTCCATTATATTTAAAGCCATAGCTTGGTGGAAAACTGGCTTTTATATATCATGATGTACCTTGTAATATAATCCAATTCTGTCAATAAATCATTGACAGTTCTATATTCCTAAAGTGATTCTCATTAACAATTGAAATAGTGTTTTCATATAAAATATTTTGAATGAACCTATTAAAAACCTAGCTTAATAATTTAATTACTAAATATATGAGCTACTTGGAAAGAAAAACACTATTTCTAACAAAAGTCAGGATGATGGGTGACATTTTCTTCTAATCCTTTGTTATAAAGGTTCATCTCTGCTGATTTCAACATTCACTCATATACTTGTTTCTTTTTACGCTTTCTAGGAGGAAATCAAGTTATAATGGTTTTAATGGTTGTCCTAGAATCTAATTTGATTACACACTAAAAATATTGACCTGATATTTTATGATAATAAGCCATGTTTATTATTTTGTAACTATAGTTCTCATTAAAATTACTGAATTATTGGGATAGGTGCTATGGACTAGACTTGTGATTTTACTGATAATAAGAACTCCGAAATGGGAAAACTCCACCTTTCGGTGTAAGCTGGCATTATTTTTGCAATTTATAGTCTTTAAGAGTTACCTAGATCACTGAGGGACATTTGACTACGGTCAAGTAGCCACAGTCTGTATCAGAAGTAGGACTTGAGCCCAGGTCTTCCTAACTCCAAGGACAGCTCTCTCTATCCACTACTCCCCTTTACCTCTATTACTGAATCAAACAGTCTATAAGCAAATTCTTCTCTTTAAAGAAAGAAAACACTTAAAAAAAACTGGATTTGTTTACATGCATTATTTCTAGAACAGAACTTTTAAAAATAAGAGTTGAAACAGTAATTAATATTTCAATTCAATTAATTTACTGAATGCATACTGTGTATAAGGCATTGTTTAAAAAAATTATTTTTTTATTTTTAGCACTGAAGGGGTTACAATGATGAATAAGACATCAGAATGGGACTAGGAGGAAATCATGAAACTGCTAACTGGATGCACTACAAATTTATGTTATCTCCACTGCACTAAGGCAAGCACTTTCCCTTCACAATCAGTTCCTTTGGAGAAGGAACCAGCCATCCCTCCCAGTTGCTAACCAACTTCTGCCTATAGAGCAGATGGGGCAGTTTAGGTAGTGGGAAGGGAGAGAGGAGGCAGGATGTGCCAGGCAAGTTAGACCACCACCAGTATCTTGATCCTTAGACTCCAATGGAAAGAAATATCCCAGGACCCTGAGCTTAGGAGCTTTGGAAGTGACTATCCAGCCTCTCCCCGACCCTGTTCTCAGACCACTGGATGTGCTTCCAGCCTAGGTACCTTGGCTGCTCTTGTGGGGAACAATCACCATAGAGATGAGACCCACCTTCCTCACTGTCACATATACCAACTGTCAACTCCTATACAACAGTTGTTCCAAACTTTCCTGTCTTTCAAGAGTCCATGGTACCCTCTTCCCCAACCTTCTCAGCTTGAGGACCTTGCCTCATAACAAACAGGAAAAAAATGAGTCCATTCACAGAGGGCTCCTATTCTCCTCTCCTCCTTACCTCATGTCATTTAGACAAGTTCCTCCACTTTCTCCTCCATCATTATGGTCTCCGATGACAAGGTGGACCTTTTCCTTGACAAGGCAAACCTGTTGACATGAACCCTTGATCCCATCCTTTCCTGTTTCTCCAGCAGATTGCCCTATTCTTGCTCTTCCTACTGCCTGACAATCACACCCATCTTCCCCATCCCCTATGCCACATCCGTAAAAAACAATTTCTACAGGCTCATCATACATCTCTCCTCCCTTTTGTGTCTAAACTACTTTAAAAAGCATCTACACTTGCTTCAACTTCCTCTCCTTCACCACTCAACATTAACTGCTCTCCCCAAAGTTACCAATGATTTCTTAATTGTCCAATCTAATAGTCTTTTCTCAATCTCCATTTTTATTCTCTACAGCATTTGATTTTCTCCTGGAGACTTTTCTCTTTACAGTTAGACTTTCAGATAACACTAAACTCCCCTGGTTCTCTTCCTATTTGTTCTATCTGTTCTCAGTCTTTGCTGGATGACTGAATTAAAAATCATTTAGTAAGAGCTTACTATGTGCAAAGCATGGTGCCAAATATTAGCAATAGAAAAGTAACATTCCAATTGGGGAGTGAACATATATAGAGAACATATTAGATGGTGTCTGGCACTGACTGACCAAATCAAAAAGAAGGGCTGCATGGTCCTTAGGATACAGCAGAAAAACAGATGGTAACAACTATTCTTTGATGTCATATCCATTGACAAAATCATATTACTTTCTGATGGGGAACCATTTAAGACAGCCTTTGAAGGACAGAATTTTCTGAGTTTTCAGTAGCTGTGGGGTTCTCGCACCTGCACAAACAGTTACTAAAGGGATTAATTCTTCAAGTACTGGCTGAAGGGGCTGGGCTGGAAGCAGGACCAGTGATCTCAATACTTCTGTATTCAGGGGCTCTTGGGTTCAGTGGGTAGGAGTTGACAGTTGATATTTGTAACAGTGAGGAAGGTGAGTCTCCCCTCTATAGTGACTGTTCCCCTCAACAACAGTCAAGGTACCTAGGTTGGAAGCACATCTAGTGGTCTGGGCTAGCTGTGGTGGTGGATTTCACTTCCAAAGCTCCCAGGCACAGGATCCTGGGATATTTCTTTCCATTGGAGTCTGAGGATCAAGGTATTGGTGGTGGTCTGACTCACCTCTCACACCCTGCCTCCTCTCTCCCCTCCCACTTGTTCTGCTGCTCTACCTAGGATGGCCTGTCTGAACTGTAGGTAGAAGTTGGTTAGCAATTGGGAGGGAAGGCTGGTTCCTTCTCCAAAGGAACTGTCTCCCTGGATTGTGCCTCCTGGAGGGCTGTACTAGAAACAGGACCAGTAGTTGAGGGTGTGTGGCCACTACTGAGCTTTCTGGATTTTTCTGCCTGTTGGTGGCTGATGGTGGTGGCAGTATGGAAGGTGAGCCTCTTGTCCACAGTGAATGCTCCCCTCAGTGATAGCTGTGGGGATCAGGATGGAAGCAAGACCAATGGTTTGAGGCCATTAACACTCCTAAGTTTGTTAAGCTATCTGGGATTTGAGAGATGGGGTGGACAAAGAAGTGGTGGTGGTGGTGGTTTGACTTGCCTGACTCTCTCAGGGTGTCTTGCTGTTTCACTTAGGCTGACTTATTTTGTCCTTTACCCACACAACACTCACTTGTAAGTGTCACCCAAAGTTTTTTTCTGGGACCTCTTTCCCTCTAAACATCTCAATCTGTATTCTCATCAGATCCAATGGACTCAATTATCATCTTTATACAAATGATTTCCAGATCTGTATCCAGCCCTCGTCTCTCTTCTGAACTACAAACAAGTCTCACCAATTGCTTTTTGGATATCTCAAACTGAATGATCTACTGAACTCAAAGTCATAGTATCTAAAACAGAACTCATTACCTTCCCTCCTCATCTCAAATAAAAACCTCCTTACTCCTCTGAATTTCCTTATAATTGTGGAGGGCACCACAAGAAACCACTGTGTCATTCTCAACTCTTGATTTTTTCTGATCTCACAGTCAGTTCTGCTCTTAAGAAAAATCACTTTGTCACCTGTGTGTAGGATGGACTGGAGTGGGGAGAGATTTGAGAAAGAGAGATGAATTAGGAGGATGTTACAATAATCTAGACAAGTGGTGATAGGGATTTGAATCAAGGGTAGTAGCTTTGTGAGAGAAGGGGTAAGATGGGAGAGATATTAAAAAAAAGATGGGAGAGATATTGTGGAGGTAAAAAGGGCATGATTCAGCCAATGATTAGATATGAGTGTGTGTGTGAGAGGGGGAGTCAGGAGACAAGAGATTATGTGGTTGAACCTTTTATTTGGAAAAGAAGAAAATTGGGGTCCAACTTGCAATTAAGTGTACTTTCTTCTATGTCATAGTTATCTCTATAGCATTCTTTCTCAATCCTGACACTTCTCTCAACCCTACCCTAAAATTTCAAGCAATATTGCCCTTTCACAGTCCTAAGTACAACTTAATTTTTGATAATCACAACTAATAGTTTTTCCTTCTTTATCTTATGTTGAAAATCCTTATGGGTGTACTACACTGAATGAAGTAGATATAACATCTCATTTTATCTTGAAGAAAATTAGATAATGGCAATTTAGTCAATGGTTTTGAAATATTTCAATATTTTATTAAATCCTAAAAATTTCCAATACATATTATGCCATAAATCCTGGATTTTAAGACTGGGAGACAGATTTTCTTAGCAGTTACATAATATTTCATACAGATAATCTAGGATCTTCTTTTCATATCAAACCAATAGCAGATATCATTCAAACAGGAAAAAAAATCTTTTAGAGGGATCTTTTCCACAAGTAAGGCAAAATCACTTGAGAAATACTACATTTTCTTAGGAACACATTTTTTAAACTAAAGCTCCTAAAATGCTATTAAAACTCACATCACATATTTGAACACTTTTTTTCCTATTAAGATATTTCATTCATTTCACTGAATGACTGAAAAAATATATATTTATTTGCTTATAGGCAAACAAACTTTCACAGAGGCCAATGTGGTATCTAGTTGGAATGCCAAATATATTGTTCAAAACATGCTGGAATAAGATGTTTTGATTTAAATATCAACTCCCCCTCACTCCCAGTAGTCACCATAAAAAGGAGCACTGTTGAGTGCTAAGTAAATCAATAAATCAGTCAGTTGATAAATGTATATTACTAAGTACTTATTATGGGTCAGGCAAGAGCTGGGGAGACAAAAAAAGGCAAAAGACAATCCCTGCTCTCAAGAAGCTACTAGTCTAATGAGAGGGACAACATGTAATCAACTACACACAAACGAGTTATATATAGAAGATAATCAGCATTAGGAGGGCTTGGGAAAGGCTTCCAGTATTAAGGTGGGATTTTAGTTGGGACTGGAAGAAAATCAGAGCCAGGAAATGAAGATGAGTAAGGAAAGCATTCCAGGAATGGGGGACAGCAATGAAAATGCTTGAGCCAAGAGATGGAATGTCATGTTTGTGCAACAGTCAAGAGACCAGTGTTACTGCATTGAAGAGTATATGGACAGGAGTAAGAAGACTAGAAAGGCTGGAGGGAGGGGCACTACATTATGAAGGACTTGGAATCCCAAATAGTGAATTTTATTTTTGATCCTGCAAGTGACAGGAAACTATTGGAGTTTACTGAGTGGTTGGTGCATGGGTGGTTAGGGTGACATGGTCAGATCTGAGTTTTAGGCAGATCATTAGGCTTGAAGTAAAGAAAGTCTTGTGTTCTGATTTCAACTCCACAGATAAACTTTGTGATGACAGCAAGTCATTTAAACTCCCTGGGTTTAATTCTTCATATGTAAAACAGGGATAAAAATACTTATATTACTTACCTCATGATAAGGTACTGAGTAATTTATACACTTTAAAATCTTATATATGTCACCTATCATCATTGTATTTGTTTATAGGTAAGCAAATTTTCACAGAGGCTGGTGGATATCCAGTTAGAATGTCAGTTGGAAAATAATCCAAAATTTTGATTTTAACATGCCAGTATTATGACATCGAGACAACTGTAGGTATGTTAGAGAAGTTAAGTTGGCCCAATTATATAAAAACCTTCATGTCAAGTATTGCTAACAGTTTAGTAGAAGGGATTTTTATTGATCAGAATTAGTTGATTCAGTCTCTAGTATTGAAAAGTTAAAGGTTATTAGCGTGTTCTTTGCATCCTACCAGTTCAAAGGATCACAGGACTGAGAGCTGGAAATCACCTTAGAAATCATCTAGTTCAACCTCCTTCTTTTGCAGAAAAGGAAACAAAGGTCAAGGAAATGGCTTACCCTAGATCACATCAAAAGAGAGAGCTGAGATTTTTATCCAAAATCCCCTGACTCAAAAATATAACTCATTTCTATGTTTCTTGAAATAGCATAGGAGTCATCCTCACCCGATCTCAGAACGTCCTGTTCTCCCTTCATGCATCAATAATCTAATCAATATTGTGCTGATTACAAGCTATTTGGGAATAGGGAGTGTGTCAGCAGTAATGGTGTATGACAATGGCTGTGATTTAGTGGAAATGGTGCTGGATTAGGGATCAGAGTGCCTGGCTTTGATCTAGGCTTCTCAACTTAATGTCTATACAGACAGAGCAAGTCACTTCCCTCCCTAAGCCTCAGTTTCCTTATTTATGAGATGAATAGAGTAATATTTGCACTATGAACTACATAAGGTTATTGTGAGGATCAAATGAGTTAATTTACGTAAAGAATTTTAAAACTATAAAGAGCTATATAAATGCCACCAATTATAATCATTCTCTAACACAGAGGATGCAGAAAGCAGGCACTTAAAACATGTGGGATTAGTAGTATTGATGGGATTAGTAGCATTCAAGGGATCAGATGATCATCTTTATAGTGCTAAAAGAGGCCTAAGAAGTCATCTAGTCTAACCCTGTCATCTCATAGATGAGGAAACTGAAGGCCCAAGAATTTAAGTGACTTGCTGAGAAAAAAATTCAAATGCAGAGTTGATAAAAATACTTAAATACCAGTTGTGTATCTAAGAAAAAGTCCTATAGCCATGTGATGCGTGGACTGGCAGGGCAATAGGTGAGTGGAAACTGATTATTAAGGATAGACTGACTAATCATTTACACCTTCTGAACACTCACCACTATGTACAGCAAGTGTGGGAAAGATTAGAAAATGCCCCTATCTGTTTAAGTTGGCATGATTATAATGCCTGACACATTACTCTGTTTAAGGACTAGCTACTTAAAATAAATTTAAAAATAAAGTAAAATTGCATCATATGTTACAAGGAAAATAGGACAAAGAGGACAGCAGTTAACAGAGATCTACATATTGCATATGAACCCTTCTAGGAGTAGATACCTACTATCATCCCACTAGCTTGAGTAAGACTAGGCTCAATAATGAAAGGAAAGCAATGGAATCTGCCATAAATTTCAATTTATGTTTTCCTAAAGCATTCTGTTCAATCTCTGAATCATGGAGACTAGGTAGAGGCATAGAGGTTAGAAATCATCATAGTTAGTATTTAGAAATCTGCTTAAAAAAAACAATTGATAATTATTACTGTGACGTCAATAATTTATGGCAAACATGGTAAATATCATTATCACTCTTATCAGCTCATGGCTTCATCTTGACTAACAATTATGAACCAAAGAAAACTAAATAGTGAATGCAATCAACTCAATGAAATGATTTCCTTGTCAAAAGAACAATGGCTATGTAGTGAGGCACTTGGTAGGCTTGCTGGATACCATGCGAACAGTAGGATAAATTTCAATAGATAGTTGTAATGTTATAATTGTCAGAATTGCTTGCCAGGATACTTCTACTTATCTTATGGAACAAAAATGCTACAGATGCAATCAAGATGAAAGCAATGTATTGCTATTCTATACTAACAAGGTGATAACTAGATGTGATAGCTCTGGTGTAACAAGGTAGTATGTAATGTACATGAGAGTAACAGCTGTTGATGTTTTGCAGTAATAGGCATGGCAAAGAGATGCTGGCAGTAAAAATTTCCCAAATGATCTCAGTAAGTTCCATCTTCAATGGAAAATGATATTTCTGGATGGGGCAGAGTCAAAGTGACAGAGGTAGTAGTAGTATTTTTGCCTTAGCTCCTCTAGAACAATAAAGTGCGGCAAACCAGATTCTGATTGGAAAAGTCAAGAAAAAGTCACAGCAAGTCATTTTTTCCAGAACAGGGAAGCACAGGGAGATAGAGCCAATGGGGGGTGACCAGGAGTGCAGTGGCAGTGATGGCAGCATTGAAGCATTCTAGCACTCAGGGATAGTAAGGAGTTGAACATCAGGGTAAAAACAGTTAGAAAGAGATCCCAGGGGACCCCTTTATAAGCAATGAGAACAAGAACAGGTGTCATCTAACAGCTCTGTTGTCAGTTACCCAATCCCAGGTCACAGTTCCAGGATGGAAAGGAGTAGTCATTGTCATGATGGGGCAGGGGCTCTACCTGTGTAAGGAGCAAGGAACAAGATTCGGAAACATAACTTTGTGGTTCTGTCCTCAAGAGCACTGTGAGGATTCTGTTCTAACTTTAAATCCCACATATAAGTCTGCAGTGGAATAAACCAGGTCAGGAGATCAAAACCAAGGGGCAACCAGCAGTTTAGTCATTCTGAACTGCAGAAACTTTCAGGAGGCTAACAGTGACAAAGTCCAGCAGCAGTCTATGGAAACTCAACCACATACAAGCTAGGAGACCCAAACTTGGGTTAAAAACTTACAAAGTTCAGACCATGAAGGCAGTGAACAGATTTTTCCCCAGATCACACAACTTTTGAAACACCAAAAACTTACAGCTCTCCAGAATGAGTTGTGAAAGTGTCAGAAGGACATAAAAAGACTGAAGCTTCGACCAGACATCCCCTACCCCTTTCCACTCCCCCCTGTCGACTATTCTGCTTAGAAGTAAGCAGAACCCAACACTAACATAAAATTCAAAGTCAAGAAGTAGGCTGGAAACATAAGCAAAGAAAAAATAATTTGACCATAAAAAGCTATTATGCTGAAAGGGAAGCTTAAGACACAAACAGAGAAGAAGACAATGATTTGAAAACATCAACAAGAGGGAAGGTGGACCCAAGATGGCAGAGTAAAAGTAGGAACTCACCTTAACTCCTCTATGAATTCTGTCAGTAACCTCTAAAAAGTGAACCTGAACAGATTTTAGAGTGACAGAATTCATTGGGAGATGGAGCATGGCAGATTTCCAGTCCAGGAAAGTGTGCATGTAGGGCTGGGTAGGGGGAACACAGAGCTCTAAGCGTGGGGGCTGCACCAGTGCAGACCTGAGACCAGACCACAGTGGAGCCAGAGCAAACCCCGCTGAGTGGATTCACTGACTGCAGGGGTGATTCTCAGACCTCTCATCGCAGGACAGAGAATCTGTCAAAATTGGGTAAGACAAGTGCAGGGCACATAGCATCCACAGCAGCCACTCCTGGGGCTATCAACCCACAGCCTGGATGTTTAAAAGTCACATACCTGAGTATGTGGAAGTCAAGATGGTGGAGTAAACCTTAGCTGCTCTAATCCCCCTCTCTGACCCTGATAACTCAGAGAATATTGCCCCAGTGTAAAATTTTAAAATAGTAACATCAGTGGCAGGTTTGGGAGTACTAGAGGAAAGGCATGGCTGAGGCTGTGCCGAGCCTGAAGTGAAGGGTGGGAGCCTGAAGTGAAGAGTGGGAGGCATCCCAATAAGCCCCATCTCAGCCGACAAGCAGGAAATCCTGAAGCTCAGGGTGGAGTAGAGCCAACAAGACCTAACACCAGAAGTCCAGGTGTGCCTTAGCACAATCAGGGGAATCTGCAGACACCAGTGTGGCCCCAGTCACCAGCTGCTGAGATTGCCTGAGCTCTAACCCAGGGGCACAGAGGCAGAAACCTGAAATAGTCAGACCACCCCTCCCGCACACCTTACTCTGAGCCTCAGTGTAACCCAGAGGAAACATGGAAAGTTCTGGCCTTGGCCTCAGTCTAGACACCCAGAGGTCACAGCACACAAAGTCAACAACCAGGCACCTATCTCCCAGCTTAAGAAGTGTGGATCAGAGCCCTCTGTATCCCAGAAGCAGAAATCCACTTTAAAAGCCAGGAAATAGGCAATCACAATAGGCAAGAAGCAAACTGGAAAAACAAAAACAATTGAATCCTATCATAGCAAGCAAATTCAGAGGACAACATTGACTCTATACTCACACCTGAGATCACAGAAGGGAATATGAACTGGTCTAAAGCCCAAAAAGCATTCTTGGAAGAGCTCAAGAAGGATTTTAAAAGCAAAATTAGAGAGGCAGAAGATAAAATGACCAATTCTTTTAAAATTACAATCATCAAAATGGAAAAAAACTCACTGAAGAAAAAAAATCCTTAAAAAGTAAAAACATCTACAAGTAAAGCCTCAAAGAAGAATGCAGACTAGATAAAGTCCAAGAAGAATTCTTGGAAGAGGTGAAGAAAGATATTTTAGAAGGACAAAAAATTATTTAAAAATCAAAAAAGAGCAGTAGAGGAAAAATTAAGGGAAAAAAGGGAGAGCAATGTAAGAAAATTACGAAAAGAGAATTAAATGCTTGATAAACGAAGTGTAAAACAATACTGAAGAAAATAATTGCTTAAAAATCAGAACTGACCAAATGGAAGCTAATAGCTCCAGAAGACATCAAGAACAATAAAGCAAAGTCAAGAAACTGAAAAACAGAAGAAAATGTGAAATATCTGATAGGAAAAACAGTTGACCTGGGAAACAGATTAAGAAGAGATAATTTACCGAAATCCATAAAACAAAAAAACAAAAAAGGACTCCAGACATCATACTTCAATATAAAGGAAAAGTGCCCAGAGGGCAAAGTAGAATCTTTGGATCATTTTCTGAAAGAAATACTAAAATAAAAACTTCAAGGAATGTTAGACAAAATCTAGAACTCTCAGATAAAGGAAGAAATATCGCAAACATCTGGAAAGAATGAATTCACAGAACAGGTTCATGATTTAGATTTAGGGCTGATACTATAAACAATATTAGAGAGCAAGGAATAGTTTACCTGTCAGATTTATGGAGAAGGGAAGAATTTATGACCAAACAAGAGATAGTGAGGATTATAAAATGCAAAATGGATAATTTTGATTACATTAAATTGAAAAGTTTTTGTACAAAGTCAATCTAACCAAGGTTAGAAAGGATGTAGAAAATTGGGAAAGAATTTTTATAACCAGTGTCTCTGATAAAGGCTTCATTTCTAAAATATATAGAGAACTGACTCAAATTTATAAGAACATATGTCATTCTCCAATTGATAAATGGTCAAAGGATATGAATAGGCAGTTTGCAGAGGAAGAAATAAAAGATCTCTAATAATATGAAAAAAATGCTCTAAATCACTACTGATTAGAGAAATGCAAATCAAAACAATTCTTAGGTACCACATCACACCAATCAGATTGGCTAACACGACAAAACAGGAAAATGAGAAATGCTGGAGATGTGGGAAAACTGAAACAGAAATGCATTATTGGTAGAGTTGTGAACTGATACAACCATTCTGGAGAGTAATGTGCAACTCTGCCCACAGGGCTATAAAAATATGCATACCATTTGACCCAGCAATACCTCTTCTAGGGCTATATCCCAAAGAAATCATACAAACAAGAAAAAAGCTTGTATGTACAAAAATATTTATAGCAGCTCTTTTTGTGGTGGCGAAGAACTGGAAACCAAGAGGATGCCCATCAATTGGGGAATGGCTAAACAAGTTGTGGTATATGAATAGAATGGAATACTATTGTGCTATAGGAAATGAGGAGCAGATGGACTTCATAATAATCTAGAGAGATTTATATAAGCTGATGCTGAGTGAGAGGAGCAGAACCAGAAGAACTTTGTACACAATTACAAACACATTGTATCTGTGATGACTAATTTGACAGATGGCTCTTCTCAGTAATATAAGAGTATAAGACAACTCCAAAAGACTCATGATGGAAAAGTTATCAACATCCAAAGATAGAATTACAGAGTCTGAATGAAGATTGAAGCAAAATACTTGCTCTCTTTTTCATTTTGTTTTGTTTTGTTTTGTTTCTTCTTTCTCATTGTTCATTCCATTGGTTATAATTCTTCTTTACAACTTGACCAATGCTTAAAGTGAAGGTATATGTAGAACCTATATCAGATTGCATGCTGCCATGGGGAAGGAGGAGGGAAGAAAGCAAGGGGTGGAAAAAAGAATGAATTCAAACACTGTGGGGCCACAGTCAGGATCACAAAGATTAAATAGCTATCCTTATAAAGAAACAGAGGGTTTGGAATTGTATTCCAGAAGTCAAAGGAGTTAAGATTACAACTAAGGATACCTTACCTAGTAAAACTCAGTATAACCCTACAGGGGGAAAATTGAGATTTAATGAAATAGAAAACTTTCAAGCATTCCTGATCAAAAGATTAGCGTTGGACAGAAAATCTGACATTCAAACACAAGAATCAAGAGAAACATAAAAAAAAAAGATAAACATGAGTGAGAAATTATAATGGACTAAACACAGTTAAACTGTTTACATTCTCATAGAGCAAGATGATACATGTAACCCCTCAGAACCTGGCCATTAACAGAGGTCTGTAATAGTAATGTAATCTGATCCCTTTGTATTGGCAAAGCTAACAGGTACTTAGTACCTAGTTTGAAATTAATTAGATCAAGCCTCTGTTAAGAGACAAAAGTATGAACCTCTGTTGCTGATGTAACAGGAAGTTGCTGATTTAATAGGAAGGGGAAGAATAAGGAGGAGCTAACAGGTATATAAGGAGAAGCCCTAGCTGGAATTTCAGATCTTCTTGGAGCCAGGTTCTGGAGGCTGAGGAAGAGAGGCCCAGGCTGGAGAGAATGATTTTTATTTTGAGAACCTAGATGAAGTGATTTTTGATTCTGGGAACCAGCTGAAACTTCTGCTAAGTCCGAGGGGCAGCTGGAACTGCTGAGAAGCTGCTGAGGAGCTGCTGAGTCCTTGGGCCAGACAAGCTGCTGAGAAGCTGCAGAGGAGCTGTTGAGTCCAAGGGCCAGCCAAAGCTGCTGAAGATTTCCAAGGACCAGCCAGAGCTGCAGAAGACGGAGGGAGCATGACTGTGATGTCAGTATTTTGTCTGTTTGTGGCTTTGTTAAGCCTTGACTTCCTGGGGAACAGAAACTGTGGAGGATTTAAGATGGACTGGACACTGTGAGCTTCAGCGTGGAACAGGAACTGAATGACTGAATGGAGGGCTGGACAAAGAACTGGGAGCTGTCTGCTTTTGAACCCAGGTGACAGTTTGGTGAATCCAGGTAGGAGCTGGGACCTTGGAAGGGGATTCAGGGAATCTGAGAGCCTACCCCAAGTCAAGCTGAAAGAAGACTTTACTTGGATACTATGTACTGACTGAGAAGATTGTGATTTACTTGTGACCAAGGAGTGGATGGCCTGTGTATTTTCTGACGACTGAATAGTGACTGATTTGTAACTTAGTGTGCCCCATGAGTGGAGAACTTTGACTTTTGTATTTTGTGACCTTTAAGGAAGCAACTGAATGATTGAGTTGATTGAATTACTGAGTTACTAAGTGATTGACTGACTAAATGATTATACTTTGTTCAAAACTATATGACCACTGTGGTGAAAACTATGTGGCCATTTTAGTGATAAGTCATTGTGAATGCTGTATTTTGGTCATCTGTGATAAGTTGTAACATTGTGAATGCTGTACCTTGATTCTGTAAATGTTTTGCTCAGATTTGCTATTGAATAAATAGAGTGTTCACTATACTATGTAATCAGAACCTTGAAAGCTGTTCGCAGTAGCATTCTTCTGGAAAGCTGCTCATACTTGGCTTTACAGGGTCTAAAAAGGAAGTTTACTAAGACAGAAGGCCTGGGTATAATTCTACTATGTTGTGATGATCTCAAAAGAAAAATGGAAGGCTTATAAAGAGGAGTCCTTGGGAAAAGGAAGAGGATAAATAGGGAAAATTATCTCAAATAAATAGGGCATGTAAAGAAGAGTTTATACAGTAGAAAGGTGAATGAGAGAAAGGAGTGAGGCAACACTTGAATCTCATTCTCATTTGAAACGATTCAAGGAAGGAAGAATAAATATATACACACAGCTGAGTATAGAATTTAATTTTACCCAATAGGGAAATAGGAGAGAAAGTAGGTAGAGAGAAGGTAGTTTAAGGGAGGCAGTGGTCAGAAGCAAAATAAGACTCTTGAGGATGGGACAGGATGAAAAAAAAAGGATAAGTATGAGAGAGTAGGATGGAAGGAAAAACTGAGTTAGCAATCATAACCTTGAATGTAAATGGGATATATTCATTCACAAAACAGAAGAGGATAGCATAATGGATTAAAAATTAGAATCTAATAATGTGTCATTTACAAGAAAATCACTTGAAAAAGAAAACAAGGAAGGAAATGAATGGAATTTTGTTGTTGGGTTTTGTTGTTGTTTTGGAGGGGAGAAGGCAAGGCAATTGGGGTTAAGTCACTTGCCCAAGGTCACACAGCTAAGCATGTCAAGTGTCTGAGGTCAAATTTGAACTCAGGTCCTCCTGACTCCAGGGCTGGTGTTCTATTCACTGTGCCACTTAGCTGCCCTAATGAATAGAATTTTTAAAAAGTTAAATATGGCACACCTCTAGAAAATAGTGAATAGGAACAGAAAGGAATATACTATTTCTCAACTGTGCATGACATTTTTACAAAAACTGACCACGTATTAAGGCATAAATACCTTGAAAACCTCAGAAAAGCAGAAATACTAAATGTACTCCTTTCTGGTCATAATGTGAAAAAAATTACACTTAATAACAGACCCTTGAAGCATAGATTAAAAATTAGTTAGAAACTAAATAATCTAATTTTTTTCCTTTCAAATTTATTTATTTTTAGCTTACAATATTTAGTTTCACAAGTTTTTGAGTTCCAAATTTTCTCCTCCTTCCTCTCCTCCCCTCTATGACCTCTCCCCCCTCCTCCTGGATTGCATGTAATCCAACATAGGTTCTACATATACCTTCATATTAAACATATTTTCACAATAGTCAAATTGTAAATAAGAATTATAACTAATGGAATGAACTGTGAGAAAGAAGAAGAAGAACAACAACAACAACAAAGAAAGCAAATAAGTTTGCCTCAATCTGTGTTCAGACTCCATAATTCTGTCTCTAGATGTGGTTAGCTTTTTCCATCATGAGTCTTTTGGAGTTGTTGTATAGCCTTGTATTGCTGAGAAGAGTCAAGTCTATTAAAGTTAGTCATCACAGATACAATGTGTCTGTAATTGTGTACAGTGTTCTCCTGGTTGTGCTCCCCTCACTCAGCATCAGTTCATATGAGTCACTAGGTTATTATGAAGTCCATCTATTCCTCATTTCTTACAGCACAATAGTAGTTCATTATATTCATATACCACAACTTGTTTAGCCATTTCCCAACGGGTGGATATCTCTTTGATTTCCAATTCTTTGTCACCACAAAAAGAGCTACTATGAATATTTTTGTACACATGGGTCCTTTTCCCATTTGTATGATCTCTTTGGGATATAGCCCTAGAAGTGCTATTGCTGGGTCAAAGGGTAAATAATCTAATTTTAAAGAATTAGCAGGTCAAAGAACAAATCAACGAAACAATCAATAATTTCATTAAAGAAAATGACAACAATGAGACAACATACCAAAATGTGTGAGATGCTGTCAAAGTAGAACTTAGAAGAAAATCTATATCTCTAAATGCTTACCTCTATAAAATGGAGAGAGAACAGATCAATGAATTGGGATTGCAACTAAAAAAAATCTAGAAAAACAACAAATCAAAATTTGCCAATTAAGCACTAAAATGGAAATCCTGAAAATCAAAGGAGAGATTAATAAAATTGAAAGTAAAAAAAACAAACAACTACTGAGTAAATAAACTATGGTGTTCTGTTTTGTTTTTGGAAAACAACCAATAAAAGAAAAGAACCACTGATTAATCTGATTATTAAAAAAGAAAGAAGAAAACCAAATTACCAGTATCAAAAATGAAAAGCATGAATTCACGATTAATGATTATGAAATAAAAGCCATTATTAGAAGCTATTTGTCTAATTACATGCTAATAAAATTTATAATCTGATTAAATGGATGAATATCACTAAAATATAAATTGCTGAGATTAACAGAACAGGAAGTAGAATAAAAACTCTCTCTTAGAAAAAGAAATTGAACAAACCATAAATGAATTCCTCAAAAAAAAATGTCAGTAGCAGTTGCATTTATAAGTAAATTCTTCTGCACAGCTGAAGTATAATTAATTCCAAACTATATAAACTGTTGGAAAAAATGGATAAAAGAATCCTACCAAATTCCTTCCATGACACAAATGAGATATTGAAATTTAAAACCAGGGAGAGCCAAAACAGAGAAAGAAATCAAATAAAGCTGTCTATGACCAATTTCTATAATCCAATTCCCTTAATGACTATTGAAGCAAATATTTTAAATAAAATACTAGTGAGGAGATCACAACAATATATTACAAAGAACATATACTGTAACTGGCTAGATTTATATGAGGAATGCAGGGCCAATTCAATATTAGTAAAAATATAAGCATAACTGACCATAATAATAACAAAACAACCAAAAAACATATGATTATTTCAACAGACTCATCGAAAGCTCTTCCTCCCAACAAAATACAGCCCCTATTTGTGTTAAAAACACTAGAAAGCAAAGGAAAAAATGGAGCTTTTCTTTAAATTATAATGGTATCTTCGCAAAAACTGACCACATATTAGGGCATAAAACCCTCACATCCAAATGCAGAAAAGCACAAATATTAAATGTACTCTTTCTGACCATAATGTAATAAAAATATATTCAATAAATGGCCTTTGAAGCATAGGTTAAAAATTAATTGGAAACTAAACAATATAATTCTAAAGAATGAGTGGGTCAAAGAACAAATCATAGAAACAATAATTTCATTAAAATCAAATAATTTCATCTAAAACTAAAAGCAAGCATTATTTATAACAGAGATAACCTAGAAACCTTTTCAATAGATCAGGAGTGAAGAAAGGATGTCCATCATCACCATTATTATTATATATTGTACTTGAAATGCTAGCTATACATACACATTTTTACTAAAATTTATTCTCTCTAAAAGTGTGGCATAGCATGTTGCAAAAATCAGTACATTGTCATAGCTATTCACAATAAATGTTCTTTGCAAGAATATCAATTGACTCTGGCTACAATTGATAACCTAAGCCAATTTTACATTCTGTTACAATTCCAAGTTCAAAAGGTTAATTATTGCCTGGCCACAGGCTGATCCGGAAACATGAAACTGATTGCTATATACTTACATAATGAAGACATACTACATGTATTAGAGGAACATACTGACCAATGATTGTAACTGCTAACTTAATGTAACAAGTATTAACATTCACTATGTCAATTTAACTGTCAAATTCATAGTTTATATCCCACTAATAATGTTCACTGTATCCTATAGAAAATACATGATATAATTTGTTCTTTGCAATGACAACATTTGCATTTTCATTCTGATAAATAGATTAATAATACTGAGTCAATCTAAACTATATTATGAATTAATGGACAGAAAACTAACAGCAGGTGGAATGATAGTAGGTGTTATTATTTGTCACTGAAATCCTAAATCTATACATTAGTCAAGCATCTCAATGTAACCTTAGAACAGATCAGTACAGAAATGTTTTTTTTTCTTCAGAAAGCCATATCATTAGCCTACCCTAAATGATCTAGCCTAGTGTCTTTTAAGCCAAATGCATCTAACAAATGTCTATTGAGTTGAAAATGTCATTCCATTTGATTCTCCGATATTATTTCACAAATGAAAAGTGCTTTATAATGGCAGCTTATAAGCCTTTTTGGCACTTACTCTTTTATTAGCCAGTCTTAGGGGGTAGAGATGTCATGGGTCAAAGCAAAAAAGGAATTGAGGTACTGAAAATATGTAAGTGTCCACCCATAATATAAAACAATTACTTTCCACTCATGGAGAGAACAAGAACCACTAAACACAAAACCAGTAAGGACAAATGATATGTCAATATAATTTTACTAGAATAATGGCTAAATAAATTTCAGAATGATGATTAGTTAGTTTAGCAAAGTAATTTAAAAAAAGAAAGAAAACTCATCATCCATAAATTCTCAATCTAGACGTGACCGACCAATTTCTTAATTGGTCATAAAAACTATGATGCAGCAGATCTGCAGTAAATATTTAGGCAGGACTGGTCTATTCTGGGCTTCTTAAAATTTTTCCAGTTATGACCCTTTCATCACTTCTTAAACTGTGAGTCACAACCCCATTGGGAGTCAATTTAAGAAGTCCTGGTTTATTTACCCTCTAAAATCTCCTGTAATCCCAAGATTTTATGATTCTGTAGGCTTAGAAGAACAGCTCCTACTGTCAAGGAACTCATATTTTAATGGAGAGGTAAAAAGTACATATATATATATGTATACACAGAATAAATAAAAACAGAGTAAACAAAAATAAATGGAAAGTAGTTAAATATAAATTAGTTTGTAAGAGAGGGCATTAGCAATTTCAGGTAACAGGAAAAGCAGAATATGGTGCTTGAACTACCTCAAAAGAACAGAATGATTTTAAAAAGTATAGCATTCCAGGCATGGAAGATGGCCAGTGCAAAAGCACAGAGACTGGAGACAGTGCTCAATGTGTGAAAAAACAGGCTAGTTTGCTTGGATCACAGAGTGAGAGAGGGGCAGTAATGTCCAAAGGTTTTGAGAGGTTGAGGTCGGCTTGTAAAGAACTTTAAAAACAAAAAGAAAAACAATGCAGCTAAGATTTCTCTGATAAAGATCTCCTTTCCAAGATTATAAGGAACTGATTCAAATTTATAGGAATAAGAGACATTTCCTCAATTGAAAAACAGTCTAAGGACACTAAAAAAAGGCGATTCTCAAGGAAAGAAATCTAAGTAATACATAGCCATATGAAAGAAGTCTTTAAATTACTTTTAAATAAATTAAAAAATTTAATAACAACAGATTGATAATACTCTTCAATTACAGAACTGAAAATAAAACAAACTTAGTGTTCCACCTCACATCCACTAGACTGTCAAAGTTGACAAAAACAGAAAATGACTAAAGCTGGAGAGGCACATTTATATGCAGTTGGTAAAGTCTGAAAGGCAACTGGAAACTATGCTCCCTAAATTACCAAATTATAGACACTCTTTGATCTACTACTGCTAGAAGTATAACACAAAGAGATTGAAAAGGGAAAGAAATCCTAAGCACAAAACTACATCAGCTCTTTCTGTGGTAGGAAAAAAACTGGAAACTAAGGGGTGCCTATCAATTGGGGAACTATTGAACAAAATATGGTATATAATTGTAATGGAATACTATGGTGGCATAAGAAATGACCAAAGGAATGGTCTCACAGAAACTTGGAAAAACATTTTCTTTTTTTTCCCCCATAAAAAAAATTAAGTTCCAAATTCTTTCCTTCTAGTTCTCCCCCACCTACTGAGAAGGCAAGCAGTATGATATGAATTATGCATGTGAAACCATACAAAACATATTTTCATATTAGCCATGTTGCCAAAAAAAGTAAAAAAAAAAGTGAGAAAATTATACTCAATTGACACTCAGAGTTCAATGGTTCTCTCTCGAGGCAGATAGCATTTTTTATCATGAGTCCTTCGGAAATTTCTTTGATTATTATTTTATCAGAGTAGTTAAGTCGTTCACAGCTGATTGTTGTTATAACATTGCTGTTACTGTGTGCAGTGATCTCTGGTTCTGCTCAACATACTTTGCATCAGTTCACAAAGGGCTTCCCAGGTTTTTCTGAAACCATCTCCTTCATCATTTCTTACAGTGCAAAAGTATTAAGTCACAGGAATATACCACAACTTATTTAGCCAATCCCCAACTGATGGGCATCCCCTCAATTTCCAGTTCTTTTGCACCACTAAAAAAAAAAAAGCTGACATAAAATTTTTGGTACATGTATGCTCTATTCCTTTTTCTTTGCTCTCTTTGGGATACAGACCTAGTAGCGGTATTGCTGTGTCAAAAGGTATGCAAAGTTAGGCAGTCCTTCCGGCATAGTGCCACATCATTCTCCAGAATGGTTGGACCAGGTCACAACTCACCAATGGTTTATTAGTGTACCTGTCTTTCCACATCCTCTGCAGCATCTGTCACTTCTGATAGGTGTCAGGTTGTACCTCACAGTTGTTTTAATTTGCATTTCTCTAATCCAGTGGTTTTCAACCTTCCTAATCCTGCGACCCTTTAATACAGTTCCTCATGTTGTGGTGACCCCCAACCATAAAATTATTTTCATTGCTACTTCATAAACTGTAATTTTGCTACTGTTATGAATTGTAACATAAATATCTGATATGCAGGATGTATTTTCATTGTTACAAATTGAACATAACCCACAGGTTGAGAACCACTGCTCTAATCAATAGGGATTTAGAGCATTTTTTCAGAATACTATAGAAAGCTCTGATTTCTTCTAAAAACCACCTTGTCATATCCTTTGATCATTTATTAAGTGGGGAATGGTTTATATTTTAAAACATTTGACTTGATTCCCTACGTATTTGAGAAATCAGGCTTTTATCAGAGGTACTTGCTGTAAAATTATTTAATATTACTTCATTGTCTAGGGCACCTTTTTAGTCAAATGTAGTTTCCCTGCTTATCTCTTTTAATTAGGTCTATTTTTGCTCTTGCTTTGTTTGAGATTGTGATTGCTATCCCTTTTTTTACTTCAGTTGAAGAATAACAGATTCTGCTCTACTCCCTTATTTTAACTCTTTGTGTGTGCCTTTCTGTTTTGGGAGTATCTTTTGTAAACATGTTGTTGGATTCTAGTTTTGAATTCATTCTGCTATGCACTTCAGTTTTATGGATGAGTTTATCCTATTCACAATTCATAGTTATGACTATAACTGTGTATTTCTCTCCATTTAATTTTCTTCTGTTTATACTATTCTTTCTTTTTTTTTTACCCTATCTCTTCTCAAAAGTCTGTTTTTTCCTGATCACTGCCTTCCTTAATGCACCCTCTTTTATCACTCCCCTTTCTGATTTCTCTTATCCTCATCCCCTCCTATTTCCCTGTACGTAAGACAGATTTCTATACTCAACTCTACTTTCTCTCTCTCTCATTCTCTCTTTCTCTCTCTCTCCCCCTCTCTCTCTTGCCTCTATGAACCAATTCTGATGAGAGTGAGGTTCCAACATTGTTTACCAATCCTTCTCCAATTCCCCCTCCACTGTAAAAGTTCTTCCTTGTGTGCTGCCTCTTTTACGTGAGATAACATTCTCCATTATTGCTCCTCCTTGCTCTTTTCCCAGTGCATCCCTCTTCTAAACCCATTCATTTTTTTGAGAGCATCCCAACATAATCAACTCACACCCATACCCTCTGTCTATGTAGACTCCTTATAACTGCCCTAATAATAAAGTTCTTAGGAGTTACATGTATCATTTTCTCATATAGGAACATAGACAGTTTAATCTTATTAAATTTCTTATGATTTCTCTTCATGTTTACCTTTTTATATTTCTCTTGAGTTGTCTAAATGTCAAATTTTCTATGTAGCTCTGGTATTTTCATCAGGAATGCTTGAAAGTTCTCTATTTCATTAAATATCCATTTTTCCCCCTTGAAGGATTACACTCAGTTTTGTAGAGTGGTTGTTGTCCTTTGTTATCTAAGAGCACCAAAAAGACATCACTGTGCTACAGTCAAATTACAGTGTATCTGACTGTGGCTGATTAGACCAATATGAGCTTAGAATGCTCTACCACAGGTCAGGCACAAATAGTCCATGTGAACATTTGGTATGGATTCTCTAAATCTGTGCATCTCATGTTTCTTTTGAGCTGCTTTGATTCTGCTTTGCTCATAGAGCAGCACCTTCTCTGATAAGGGCATGCCATACTGAGTGGTCCTGTGCCAATGTCTCCCGTGTCACATGATCACTTCTAAAGTTCTTAAGAGACACCTTGTAAGTGTCCTTGTATTGCTTCTTCTGACCATTGTGTGAGCACCTGCACTGTGTGAGTTCTCCATAAAATAGTCTTTTTGGCAAACATACATTTGGCATTCAAACAATGGGGCCAGCCCATCAGAGTTGAGCTCTCTGAAGTAGAGTTTGAATGCTTGGAAGTTTAGTTTTAATTGATCCATACTTTGTTGCATCTCATTTTCAGAGGCTACATTCTGTGCACAATCATCTGCAAACAGAAAATCATGCACCAACAACACTCCCTCCCGCTTTGGTCTTGGCTTGTAGCCTTTTCAAGTTGGAAGAATTTACCATTAGTGAAGTAGCTGTCCTTGATACCATATTTGTCCTTATTAAAAGCGTTTGACAACATGGCTGAAACCATCATGCTAAAAAATATGGGAGCAAGCACACAGCCTTATTTCACTCTATTGGGGATTGGGAAAGCATGAGAGCACTGTCCATTATCCAGAACCTGGGCAAGCATGCCATCATGACATTGATATATAATGCTGACGAACTTCTACAGACAACTGAATTTTGACATAATTTTCCATAAGCCCTCATGACTGACAGTATCAAGGCCTTAGTCAGATGTACAAACATTGTATACAGATCTTGGTTCTACTCCAAGAAGTGTTTCTCCTGGAGTTGTCGGGCAGCAAACACCACTTAAACCACATTCCTTGGCTCTTTCTGAAGCAACACTCAGTTTTGCTGGGTAGGTTATTCTTGGTTGTAGTTCTAGCTCCTTTGCTTTCTGGAATATCATATTCCACGCCCTCTGCTCTTCTGACATAGTGGCTACTAAATCTTTTGTGGTTCTGATTGTAGCTCTATGGTCTCTGAATGGTTTCTTTATGGCTGCTTTCAATATTTTCTTTTTGACTCAGGAGCTCTGGAATTTGGCTAAAATATTCCTAAGAGTTTTCATTTTGGGATCTCTTTTAGGAGGTGATCAATAGATTCTTTTAAATTCTATTTTCCCCTCTGGTTCTAGAATAGCAGGGCAGTTTTCCTCAATAATTTCTTGAAAGACAATGTATAGGCTCTTCAGTATTTTTTTTTTTTTTGGTGTGCCTTGTTTATTCTCTTTTTCATAATTTTCTTGCATCACTTTCATTTCTTTTCCCAATTTCTCCTCAACCACTATTATTGCTTTCTCTCCAGGAATTCTTGATGTGCTTGTGTCCAATTGAATTTTTCTTTAAGGCTTTTCTTGTAGCTGTTTTTAAAGTTTTTTTCCCAAAAAGATGTCTTCTGAATTTGTGACTTGGTTTCCCTGCCACCTAGTAGTTTTTTTATGGTCATGTTCTTTTTTTTTTTGTTATTTGTTCATTTTTCCACTCTGTTTTTTGACTCTGAATTTTATGTTAAGATTGGGCTCCATTCACCCGGGGGTAGGGAGGCACTGTCTCAAGCTTCAGGCTTTTTCATGCTGCTTTTTCAGAGGTATTCTGGGGGTGGGGAGTGGAGTCTGCAACTTTTCAGTGCTTTTAGGGTGGTGTGACCCAAGAAGAGGTGTGGTCACTGCTTTCCTAATCTGCACTCTGGTCTTCATCTGGGAAAGGCCCCTGCTCTCCTGTAGGTACAAGTACTAGTATTCCTCAGGGTCATAGAACTGCAACCATGTCTCCTATTCCCCTGTAGATGCAAATGCTAGCACTCTTTTCTGTTTCGGTAAAGCTACCAGGGCCCTTGCTCCCTTATGAGTGACCACAAATGGTCCTCTCCATTCTGAAACCGTGACCTAGAACTGCATATGGACAACAGAGTTACCAAAGAGGGCCAGGTTCTGCACTCAATGACAGCAAAGGATCCCCTGTAATCTATTTCTGGCCATATGTCTGAACCAAGAACTCCCAAAGCTACTACTACCACTACGGCCTCCAGGGTCGATCACTGGTGCTGCCACCACCATGTGTACTCTGGGCTGGCCCTGGTGTCACAGACCTTTCCTGACAATCTTCTAAGTTATCTTGGGCTGGAAAAATGTCTTACCCTAACCTTTTATTGGTATTGCCACTACAGAATTCAATTTGAGTCATCACTTTAAAGATGATCAGAGAAGAACGTTGGGAGAGTTTGGCTGCGTTATTGTCTCTACTCTGCCATCTTGGTTCTGCCTGAGAAATGGGAAAACTTGTACAAACTAATGCAGAGTAAAGTGATTAGAACAAAGAGAACAATTTATGTAACAACAATAAAAAGACAAACAACTTTGAAACACTTAAGATCAATAACCAACTATGACTCCAGAAGACTGATGATAAAGTCAACTAGTCACCTAACCGTTGATGGATAGAGTATGTAGAATGAGGCACACGTTTTTGTACATGGCCAGTGCAAAAACTTGTTTTCTTGACTTTGCGTATTTGTTACAGGGGTGTTCCCTCAGGATCAGAGGTAAGGTATGGTGCTCAATTGAGAAAAACAAACTATAAAGCACTACACAGATGAAAAAATCAATATGATTATTTTATTCACTGAATCAGCCAAATTTACAGATTTTTTTGGTGTTGTGTACCTATGGCCAAAAAAATTAGCTTAACTTATCTCTCAGTCCCTTGACATCTTCATTCATTCTATCAAACTGTCCAACCAAATTGAGGTCCGCTATGTTAAACATGCTCGATAGTTTTGTTTTCCAGGCTCCCTGAAGAGCAGAAAAGCGTGGTTTGACCTAAATCAACTACCTAAAGAGCCCTTTAAGTGAACCAAAGCTAGTGGTAACTATTTAGCAGATCAAATATTGAAGGATGCTAGAATGCATAATGAATACTAATCACTCCTCCCTCCCCCCGCTCCAGTAATCACCTAAACAGCAAAAAGCTAAGCTGTAGAAACTTCTTGTTTCAATATCAAGCTAGTACCTCAGGATAGTCATTATGTAATATAAATTATATTAAAAGTTGTTTCTAGGTTTTCTTTTAAAAGTTATAAAAGAAAAAATAATTGGTTATAATGAGGAAGAATGTTTTTAGTCCCAAAATTTTAGCCTTTATATAAAATGGCTGATTCATGCGCAGTCACAGCAACGAATATCCTATTACTTAAAATTTATGCACTTGTTAAAAAATACTACTGAGTCTGGATTACTGTCTCTAATCCAGGGGACCACTTGGGAAGGACAATAAATATATTAAAGGAAGACTATTTAAATAGCAAAGGGAATGTTACTAACAGGTTACAACTCTTGAGTTTTCCCTCAGCTACTCATATATAGCAATTCTAGTCTTAGACTGAGAAGACAGAAATATCAAATGGCCTTGAGATTTCCTACCTGTTAGATGATGAGGTACAGGCTCTGGGAACCCCCTTGGACTCTCCTCAAATCTTCCCATTTGATGAGGCATATGGCCTCAGCCAGCCCTTCATTGGCCAGCTAGCTCCCACCCTTGATCCTCCCAAAACATCTCTGCCCAAATCTGTTACCCTTAAACTAGCCTAGCCCTCCTTTGTCATCTCCGGGTAGCCTAGAGCTATTTCCCACCCTTCATCTCTCATTACTGGAGCCTGACCTCATTTGACTCCTCCTGAAGACACCCCTCCCCTTCCCCCCTGCCCAAACTCCTCCGGTAGACCACCCCTAGATTCCTCCCACAAGCTTTCTGTATATAAGACCCATCTTGCCTCCATGAAGGGGTCGAGAATTATCTAGGGCAGACTCACTCTGTGTCAGAGGATTCTGGCCTACTTGTCCAATGCAAGCATCATAGATACTGGGGCTCCTTAAGAGTCTACTCATTATGGCGAACATTTAATAAACATTTAATAAACTACGCTTTACTTTGCTGAGAGAACACCTGAGTCGAATTCATTTGGCAGGACCTGGTGTGTTGGTATTTCGGGGTCTTGAGCACCCCTAACCCTATACCTCAACATTTATGGTTCTCTGACCTCTACATTAGAGAAATATGCATCAAAAGTAATTTCTATTTTTATTTCATTACTACTGTCATCATAAAAAAATATTTAAACACTTAGAGAAACTCTAACTGAAAACATGTGTCCACATTTTAGCTACTAATAACGCCCCCCAAAAAAACCCCAATTCTTAGTCTTGTTTTTTTCTTGAGAGGTGAGTCACAGCAATGTAAGAAAAAGGTTGTCCCATTCTTTGTATACACATGAACCAGTGTTATATTCGACCAAAATGCATGATATAGCAGATGACACAGAAGTGAGGAAGAGGACAAAACCCGGGGGCAGTAAAGCTATGGAAATTCTGACTCTTTCCAATCCCCTTATTCCTTATGTGACTGAAAGTTTTTGCATGTGCCTCTTTAAGGTTATTAAATAGGAATTTTCTGTCCTGCAAATGCATGATTTTGTTTGCAGTCATGGCTTAAAATAAGTGCTTTATATGTTGTATTTATTATTTTAGTAATAAACTTTAATAACTTGTAATACTATTTAATATAAAGTATATACTTGTTTTATTAGTCTTTTTTTTAAGGGTGAAAAGATTTGCTGCTTGCTCTTTGGTTTTTTATATTTTCCCTCATTGTCTCAATCAGCGACCGATTACCTATAATATTTTAGAAATAAAATTACAAGAAAGTTTTTGAAGCACTAAGTCACAAGAACAGGTAACGAATTGATTAACCATCGATTTTCCAAGTTAAATGAGATTGACAAATTTTTTTTCTCATACAATACCTAAAAAAACAAAGCACAGCTAAGATCTTGAAAGCACTATACTATCTCCCGAAACATACTAGGGTCAGTGATTTGCCCAATGGCACACTGATACGTAATGGCAAAACCTTTTAACTGAACATATCAGGGAGATTTATCCTGATGTTCATAGTCAAGGGAATTTAAAATTATCTAATTTTCTTCTATAATAGTAATTATGTAACATTATGTAAGAAAATGTGTTATCATTAGACATTAGCCAGGATTATAAATATTTCTGTAGTAATGCCATTTGCTGAAACAAGATTTACTTACAGATTAGTTTGTAAACTATTTTTAGCTCCTCAAGGTAACTTATAAGTCTATGAATATGCTTTTTTTTTATCAGCAAAGTTAGTTGCAATTTTATACCAATAAGGGAAAAGTAAATTTTTGGTAGGAATTGGTGGATTTTCATTAGATCATCTTGACAGGTGTTTTAAGCACTACAAATAGCTCAAGAAAGGAAAACTCAAAAAATGAGTTGGTTAGACCATACTAAGATCTCTTTCAAGCATTTACATGCTTTGACTATAATGTACCAGTGTTGATGCCAATGGGTTTCCATTCTAGTATTGAAGAAACAGAAAACTTGCATGTCTTTAAGAGCAAAATATATAGAGGTTATATAAAGTCTCTTAAAGTACCAACCCACCAATACTAACCACAACTAAGAGAATTTTGTTGTTCTGTTGTGGTAAATAAGGATCTCAGCATATGAACACATAATCTAATTTTGTTGAGCATACATTCTTGAATCTTTTGCTCAATTCTTTCATTCAAGGGGATACTTGGTATATTGGATTGTAAAGGTTTACCTTATATTACAGGATAGATATATTCTTGAAGATTTTATTCTAATATTAATTTCTGTTTATCAAAATCTATTTTCCCATGAATTTTCATTCACATGCTGCAGATATATTCCTCTGGAAATAGTTTTGAAACCAGAGCATTTTAATATCACACTTAAGAATGGAGTAAGTCTTTTAAAACTGCATATTTAAAGGATAATTTCTATCTTAAAAATAAGTATTGCAGAATAAACATACAATGTAGCTAAGATTATTTTTAATAGCTTAATGTCATAGAGGAATAACAAAGGGAGATTAATGGAAAAGAATACCCTATATAAAAGTCTTTGGCTTTTCTATTCCTCCCTCCCTTAATATCTCTACCTGCATTAGTCTATAGGACAAGAATATGCTATTCTATTTAGCTGCCCAGACCCCATTTCCTTTCACTTTGTGAAAGTGGTTGTCTTTTAAAAATTGATAGGTTTATCTAAGCTGAAAGGAGGAGGAGATATGGAAACACAACAAAGGCAATGATTTAAACTGCAGCAGAGGATGAACAAATGAGGGGGCACAATGACTGGGACATGACAGGATCCGACAATTTATAAAGTGAGTCTTCAAATCTCTGAATATTAAGATCTATAGTAGTGAATTTCTATAAAATGAGCTATACCTACATGATTCTTTTTATGCTGAAGTAGGGTTCACATTAGATATTAAGATGTATATTTATAGCATTTATTCAAGAGCAAAAGGAAGATTATTTGCAAACTTAGTATTTCTCTGCGCATTTATAACAACTCTTTCATTCTCAAATTTTCTAAACAAATCATGCAATGGTGGTGTGTTCGAAGAACAGTATTATAGAAAGATCTTTTCTTTTACTTCTAAGTGATATCTACAATTAACTTTCATACAAGCACAGATCTTAGGGCTGCAACAGAGAGATTATCTGGTCCAGCCCTGCATAGCTAAGATATTATTGATTTCTTAGGTGAGGAAACTGAAGCCTTGAGAAAAAAATAAACAAAAATCTTTCCTTCTGCTTTTCCTAGTACTCCTTTTCTATGTTTACAGAATCTTCCCTCTCTGTAACAGTGGTGAGTGTTTCACAAAGGAGATATGGGCCTATAATATTTCTCACAGATTCTTTCGTTGTGATGGTATTACAATTCATCATTTGAACAAGTACAGTGGTATGTAACTTTTTGGTGATTAGCACATTATTCTCCTAGCAAAAGTTTCTAAAGTTATTTATCAAACTAAGAGTCAATCAATCTTATTCCTAAACACCTTTCTTTCCCCAATAATAGAGAAAACATACTACTGATTAATCATATTTGTTGATTTCCAAATAGTTGGTCTGGTCTATTTTAAAATATCTACTGTGACAAGAATTTCATGATTCTCTTAAACAAGATGTTCCAAAAGTTTTAGTGTAGGTTTGAACTTTAGTAAGCTTAACCCTGCACTAGGCCTTTTGGGACTGTTTGTGTGTGTGTATGTGTGTGGCCTCACCACTACTATGAAGAAAGAAAGGAATTTTCTAGATCACAGGTCTGCTAAACACAGCATTTTTGGGATACTTTAAGATGCTATCTAGCTAAATGAATCACTAGGGCTGTTTTTTTGTACTCAAAATGAGGGTTGAAAATATTCCAAA
This sequence comes from Pseudochirops cupreus, assembly GCA_028627135.1. NCBI lineage: Eukaryota > Metazoa > Chordata > Mammalia > Diprotodontia > Pseudocheiridae > Pseudochirops > Pseudochirops cupreus. The sequence goes on from CM053581.1 coordinate 292,571,261, forward strand.
ATATTCTCAAAGAAGAATTATATTAAGCCTTTTGCAGTATTTTCCTTCAATATGTCTAATGAAGTGAAATAAACTAGTGGAGATATTACAATGGATCATAAAAATCCATTTCAATAATTAAGAAACCTGTAAGCTTAAATCTAAAATAATTTTTTTTAAAAAAAGGATGTCTTTTGGGACCATTTCACTTCCCAATATATGTGTCATACTTAATTATTACGAGAAAACTAGAGATGCTATGCTTATCATTTCTAACTAGAAAGGCTGTCTACAAATCACAAATTAAATCCCTTCACTTGATGCAGAATAAACAGCAGCACAATGATATAGACACACTGCAGGAAAGTCAATTGTTACATAATAGCAAATTTACTATATTTTAAAATAATTTATAATAGGCTCGTCTTTTAAAAGTGGAATCCATTACCACAGCCAATAAAATAAACAGCACACTACAGGATGTGTAGCAAGGTTAACGTTTGAACACTTTGCATGAGAATGCAGCTGTTTGTGAATATATTGCTAAATGCTCCATCAATTTAAGATGTAATAAATCATTCATGAAAAACAAAACTGTGGAATATCTTGTGAAGCAGCTCTAAACCCTATAGCCTGTATCAAAGATGCTTGATTCAAATGACGTTCATATAGCTCTCAGCCTCCATTATTAAGTGATGCTGAGAACTGTCACTGAAGTCAGCTCTGCTAAAAAAGGGGAAAATAGAAAACTGAGAAAATCAGAAAATGGACCAATCATCTGAAAGAAGACAAAGCAACAATGAGTAAGTTTCCACGAAAAAAGAAATTTGGATCATGCCCTTCATCCACGTTACTAAAGCTAGGAGGTAAGTCTTGTTTTTCCAGCACAAAAACGCCCCAAAAGGCCCTGCATTACCTTAGCCAGCCCTATGCAACATCCTCCTCATAATAATGATGAAGAGCATTCTATGCAGAGTGTTCTATTTGCAGCAGTGATTCATTGTGAACATGAAAAAATTGCTGACACGTTGAGAAGATATTTTCCCGTAAAAGGTTGAAGTCCTTAAGCAGCAAAAAACACCAACGTCCATCATCTTTAAACCCTATTGATTTCTGGTGAAGATTTAAAAGGCTGTTTACTTATTTCCCATCATTTCTGTCAGAGCTGTAACAGTTCTCTTCCCACTGAATAAACCTCTCATGATCCTCCTGGTGATTAAGGTCAGACAAAATGTCAAACTCCTAATGCTAAGTGCTTTCACATTAAAAATTAATACCAAATCACCAAGTAAAATCCAAACAAGAAGTCAGACATGTAAACAGTACACAAAAAGGGTCAGAGTGACCATTACAGAATATAGGCACAGAGCAGGCATGGAAAAAGGTTTGGCAACAGGTAAGAAAAGAACCCTTCTCTTCACTGGCATTCACACAGCCCTTCTGTCTTTTAGAGAGGAACTAGCCTATGCTTGACTCAAATCTCTTAACAAAAATAGTTTGCAGGAAACTTCTAAGTCATGAAACAGATCCATCCCATATGACTGACAGCATTATGATTGGTCATTTGGTATTGTAATTAGCCTCGAATTACTGAAGAAGAAAAGATGATTATATAGATATAAATACACATGTCCTTCCTCTAGATACATAGGCAGTCTGTAAAAAATTTGGGGTATAATTAGCCCTATTTGTCAGGGTCAGTTGATAGGCTTGGGCAAATAGCTGGTAGCCCTAACATAGAAGGGTCTGGTGTTTAAGGTGGAGGAGCAAAAGGGACCCCATGAGCCTTTTGGTTTATCTAAGGAATAGGTAAGGAAAGTAAGTATTGATATAATGCCTACTATGTGCCAGGCACTGTGCTAAACTCTTTATAAATTTGATCTTTACAATTACCCTGCAAAAGGTAGGTACTGTTACCCCCATTTTATAGTTGAAAAAATTGAGGCAGATAAAGGTTAAGTGGCTTGCTCAGGGTCACACAGCTGATAAGTATCTGAGGCTGGATTTGAACTCAGATCTTCCTGACTCAAGGTGTGGCGCTTTATTTGTTGCAACACCTAATTGCCTCAAATCCTCTTATGTTTCTTCAGAGCTAGCCTTTCTTTAGGAGGGCAATGTGTATGAAACCTCAGAGGACTTACACTAAAAATAATAGCAGAGAATACATTCTAGTTGCTATTTAAGGTGAATAAACAGAGAGATCTTTGGCTTGCATGCTTCACAGTTAGTTATTTTGTTAGTTGTTGTTAGCAGACAGGTAGCACAGTAGATGGAGTGCTGGACCTTGGGTCAGGAAGCCCTGAATATAAATCTAGCCTCAGACATTTATCAGCTGTGTGACCCTGGGTAAGTCACTTAACTTCTCCTAGTTTCAGTTTCTACATCATTAAAATGAGGATAACAACAGTACCTACCTCCCAGTATTATTGTGAAGGTAATACTGCAATACTTGTAAATCGCTTTGCAATCTCTGAAGTGCTTTATAAATGCTAGCTGATACCATTGCTGTTGTTATTATTATTATCCTAAACGAAACAAGTCTATCTCCTAAGTAGGGAGCAACGTTAATGGAAAACTGGTTAAGAGATTTGTTATACTACAGAGAACAAAAGAATCAACCACACCTGTATGGGAAACTATCGTTGACATATATATTTATCTAAATCGATAGACCATTTACACATACTCAAAATATCCTTTTGACCAAGACAGTCTTCACTGTTGGTGGTACTGGTAGTGTTATATAACCTAACCTGAAGGAGTCAGAAAGAATTCTTACTGTGAAGATAGTCTCCCTAGACATTTCTACCTGCTTGGAAGATAACCTCCTTTCACTTTTAAGGAAACTAAAATTAAGCATAGTTACCAACTATTTCCCCTGCCTAAGCTTAAGCACCATCTTTTCTGGATATCCTCCTTTAAAATATAACTCATAATACTATTGAATTAAGGAAATAGAGTTAGAAGGGTCCCTTAAAGATGATGTAGTCCAGTTCTCTACTTTTATAAATGAGGGAAGAGAGATCTGAAGAATTAAAATGTCTTGTCCAAAGTCATACAACAATTAAGTGGCAGAGATTACCAGCACCATCACCTTTAAGGACAAAGGACAATTTGTTTTAAAACAAACATAGAAAAGAGCAAGGCTTTAAATGGAATACTGATTGTAAAATGTACATCAGATTATTCTGGTATCATTTCTACAATATTCAAATCTACAAGTGCATAAATGAATTTGAGGATATCAATAATTAGCAAATGCTGAATTATTATCATTATAGTTCCAAAATTTAAGAGAAAATATGCTCCACAATATAATTCTGCACAGCTGTATTCTACTTTATGCAATAAGCTGGATTCCTAAAAAGTTGGGTAACATTCAACTTTGAATTTGCTTTGTATACATTTTGCATTTACTTATCCAGTACGTGGGGGGGGGGGGGGAGTATGGGTAGCTAGGTGGTACAGTGGATAGAGTGCCAGGCCTGGAGTCAGAAGTACCTGGATTCAAATCCAGCATCAGATACTAGTTGTGTGACCCTGGGCAAGTCACTTAACCCTGTTTGTCTCAGTTTCTTCATCTGTAAAATGAGTTGGAGAAGGAAAAGGCAAACCACTCCAGTATCTTTGCCAAGAAAACCCTTGGGTTTTGAAGATCGGGTCATGAAGATTTGGATACAAGTGAAACAACTGAACAACATCATCTAGACCATGCTATCTTCCTCCCTTCCTTTCATCTCTTAAGTATAATACAATATAAGGTCCTTGAGGAAAAAAATGTTGTTTCTCAATTCCTAGTGCTTAGCACTTCCTTGCCCATAGCACAGTTTCACAAAATGTTAAGCAACTCCCACATGAATACATTTTTTCCATGAAAACAAAGTTCAAATAAAAGTCAACAAAAGTACTACTAACATTAAATTTACTTGAACTGAGGGTAAATACAGCACAATAAAGATTTAATACAACCTTAAATTTAAGTAGTTGGCAATTCTTTGTTAACCTATTTAATGTACAATGCATATCCAGTATGAATGAAATGTTATATCTTTTAAAATAGTCTAAAAGATTTTATCAAAAAATAAATAGCTGTTCACCTTATGTTATTTATTGTATATTTAAGAAGTGTAGCTAGAAAACAAACTTAATTTAATAAAATCTGAGCCAAGAAATTATTCACATAGATTGTTGTATAAAATTACACAAAGTTTGTAAACCAATATTAAGTGCTTCATAAAGGTTTGTTGAATTAAACAAGAGCTGTCCTTCCATCTCTGAAAAAGTATTTTTAAGTTATTGTCTAGTTTCTAGCAAGTATATTAGGTAATTATCATGTTTCAGGAAGAGACCCAACTACCCATTTTTTTGAGGGATACAGAGCTGCCACCCATACTTTTAACAGAGATTAACCACGGGGCTTTGGAATTCATCTTTTTGTCCCTGACACTGTTACCATTTAATCAAAAAACACATCATTCACAGAGAACAGAATTTATTCAACTCAGCTTTTCTGACAAGGTTTTTGGGTTCAATGTTATCATCACATGGAAAGTTTTGTGTACCTTATGTTCCAGCCATTCCTAGTAGGTTGACAATTTTGCATTATTTGTACACCTTTCATCTTCCCTATCAGATAGTAAGATCCATGAAGGCAATTACTCCATTTATTTTTCCCTTTGTTCAATCAAGTGCTTTGCACATAGCAGATGTTTAATATTTGCTGAACTAAAATGAATACAATATGGCTGAAAGTAGTCAGTGCTATTTTGAGGGATAAGTAATGTCTCCTTGTAGGGAAGAATTCAGAGATTTCTAACCCCACTACACAAATCTATTAGAATGTCAATTCTAGTTTGGGACAATAAAGAAACAAAATAATTTCACAGAATCCTGGAATGTTAGAGCTAATAAAAACTTAGAAAAGGTACCAAATTCTCTCTCTCTCTCTCTTTTTCTAAGGTCACTTGCCAATATCTCTTTCTCTTCCGTTTGGCATTTAAAGCCCTTTAATAATCTGACTCTATCCTCCTTTCCAGTCAGTCTTATTATAGGCTACTATATGCTATTACAGCTATTATATGCTACTCCCTTTGATTTACTTCACAGTTCAGACAAACTTGTTATTTCACCCCCATGACACTCCATTTCCCATCTCTGGGACTTTTCATAGGCTGACCCTATGCCTAGAATGCACTTCCTCCTAATCCCTGCCTCTTAGAATCCTTAGTTTTCTTTAAGTATAACTCAAAAACCACCTTCTACATGAGTCCTCTCCTGATACCCTGGCTACTTGAGACCTCCTCCCCAAACTTATTTCGCATTTAGACTATGTGTATGTGTGTGTGTCTCTATGGATATGGCACACACACGTAAAGGTCATATCCCTCGTGAAAATTTAAGTCCTAAGAGCAGGAACTGTTTCACATTTGTCTTAGTACAGTGCCAGTCATTTAACAGGTGTTTAATAAATACTTACTGGCTGTTTGATTTTCCCCCTATGTATATGGTAGAGTTGAAAGAATGTTTGTACTTTGGAAATAGAATCCAAATATTCATGACCTTCTAGATTTTATTTTAACTACAAGCCTCAGTTTTCTTATCTTTCAAATGGGAATAATATTTTCATCTTTACCTCCTAAAGTTAATACTAGGAAAGAACTGTATAAATTGCTTGAGTTATTTTTTACATCACGATCAAAGTGGCAAGATCTTTTTCCTCCTTACATCACTGAAGACTATATTCTTATTACTTTTTTATAGCTCATTTAAGCTACATCTAGAAAATATTTCAACATCTATCCCATTTGCTTTGCCACCACCCTACGTTATGCCCTTATTACATCTTGCCAGGATTATCATAAGAGCTTTCTGTCATTCATAGTTCTAGTCTCTCACTTTTCCAACCTATTGCTGAATAAATAATTTTCCTGATGTACATCACTCCCTTGCTCAATGGAGTTCCTTGAGTGCCGTTTGAGTTCTATTGCTCAATGAATAAAATATTCCCAAGTTCCCAGTCTTTCTTTCCAGGCATTTTCACATGTGCAATCTAGGACCAAATGAGATTTGTTTATTTTCTGATCTTGCCTGTCCTCTCCTGCTTCTGTCCCTGTGTGCACATTCTCTACATCTGGAATAGATTCTACTCCTCACTCCCTAATCCCTATCTCTGTCCAATATAATTATCACAATGTACACGGTACTCCCTTTACTATGTTGGCCAAATTGAAAATCCTCTTCCCTTTAAGGCTCAGCTCCAGTGTCACCTCCTTCATGATACCTTTCCTAATCACTCCCACCTAGAAGTGGTCCCCCTCCCGTGAAGCTCCTTTTCCAACCCGATGACTGTTATTTATATACACATGTCACGGTATTCTAGGGCTCTCCCTTCCCCATCTAGACTCAAACCTTCTTGAAGATTAGGAATGATTTTTGTTTTTGAAAAAGAACAGTAGCATGTATTGCTTCAGTCTCCATTTAAACTCTAATCTTTCTAGATCTTACTCTTAATGTAGATATCTCCTTCCATCCCGAGACCTGTAGAGTTGTCTTATAGCTGTGTGTCGCTGAGAAGAGTCCAGCTCATCAAGGCTGGTCATCACACATACGATGTGTCTGTCATTGTGTACAATTTTTTCCTGGTTCTGCTCTTCTCACTCAGCATCAATTTGTATATGCCTCTC
>CM053581.1:292578422-292603951 GCA_028627135.1 Pseudochirops cupreus
ACCCTAAAAAATAGATTAACTCAAATGACAAAAGAGGCCCAAAAAGCCAATGAGGAGAAGAATGCCTTAAAAAGTCGACTTTGCCAGATGGAAAAAGAATCTCAAAAGCACTCTGAAGAGAATAATTCCGTCAAAATTAGAGTGGAGCAAATGGAAGCAAATGACTTCATGAGAAATCAAGATACTATCAAACAGATCCAAACAAATGAAAAAATAGAGGGCAATGTGAAATATCTCCTTGAAAAAACTACTGACCTGGAAAACAGATCCAGGAGAGACAACTTAAAAATTATTGGACTACCAGAAAGCCATGATCAAAAACAGAACTTAGAAAGCATCTTTCAAGAAATTCTCAAGGAAAATTGCCCGGATATTCTAGAACCAGAGGCCAAAATAGAACTTGAAAGAATTCACCAATCACCTCTTGAAAAAGATTCCCCCCCCGCCAAAAAAATTACTTAAAAGGAAATGCAAGGGGAATTCTTTAAAAGGAGAGCATATTTTAGCATTACAAAAGATAGAAGGGTTTTTTGTTGTTGTTTTTTTTAAGTAGAGGTCTACCATGCTATATGTCCAATCCCTGAAATAACAAATAATGCAAATAGAGGTAACTGTTGAAATACTGGCTATTCCACACACATTTAGTAATATGACCTTACTTTTTATAATACTTTTTCTTACAAGAATTAAAATTTCTTCATATATATTATCACATTCTTCCTCACATTTATCTATAAGGTAATAGGCATTTGCTACTATATAAAAGAGGAGGAAAGGGCTGAGTGAGCCAACTTCAAGGTAATCCGATCAGTTATAGTAGAAGTAGAAGGAAAATCTGGGTCATCTCAGAGCAGAGTTTTCTTGCTAGATCAGACCAGTACCTTCATACAATTATTCAACAACTATTTTTTGATTGCCTATTATGTATATAACACTAAATGCCATGGAGATACAAAATATAAGATTTTCTAAGAGTTTCCTCAAGCTGATTTTCCCCTCATAGTCTATGTTCATTAATAGCAATCACACTCCAAGAACCAGTGTGGTTCTGCACATCAAAGAAGCATTTATTAGGACCATCGGCAGAACAGATGTGATAGAGATGTTGTTTGAATATGCTTCATAATGTTTTCTAGCAATATAAATAAGGATTTTTGGTGAATGGATAGGGAGAACAATTTCTACTGAAGGGGCACAGAAAGCATTCTGCATGAATTAGGAGAGAAAGATATATGAAACTGTTTACCAGGCTGCCTTAAAGCATCCCTTAAATGCTGACTTGGCATCAGGTGATTTGGGTTCAAGTCTTAAATCTGACACATACTAGGGTGACCAAGGGAAAATCGATTTCTCAGTGTCCCAGGCAACTTTCTAAAACCATAAGTTCCAGAGGAGTTGCTGATGTGCACCAGTAGAAGGAATTTCTATATTAGGAGTTCTTCAAACCAATAAAGTCACACATCTGAACCAAAATGAAAACAAAGAAGGATGTAATTGAATTCAATCCTAAACTTTCTGTCTACTACTTGTGTTGGTGTTGAGTTTTTGACATATATCTTCTTCCTTACTCTTCTATCTGTACCTCCCTTTGTTTCCTTCAAATGGTGAAAGTGCTTACAAGCAATGGTTTATAAAAATATACTTTTTAAGGACCAGAATTTTTCTGATACATGGGAATGAGAAATAATAATAGCAAAAGAATCTCTTATCATCAACATCACTATGAGAAACACTTAATTACTTGGGTATGATATTGTTTGGTGCAAATTAAACAGACTATCTCTGGGAACATATAATTAGGGAGGGTTAAAAACAACATAGACTTGGTGGGCCAATAATTTACATATGTATACATATATACATGCATATGTGTGTGATATCCTTACCTTTACCTATCAATTTACAATTAACAAGATGATTTCTTCACAATAACCCTATGAGGTATGCAGCCTAAGAACAGTATTACCCATGTTTTAAATGATGAAACTAATGAATAAAAGAGAATGTGATCACCAACAATAACAGAGCTAGCAATTACTGGAGCTAAAATTTGAATTTAGGCTTTTTGATTTCAACACTAGAATTTTCTTTCTGCTTTTTCCCCTCTGCTCTCTCTCTTTACATTTGCTAAATGTTAATAAAAATGAAAAACAAGCAAAAATATTTTATACGATATACCTAACAGTTAAATTGTATATAAATTTACATACATAACGCATTTTCTAGAAATTAGACCTAGGATATCATTGCTGTAGGGAACTCCCAGTGAGGAAACTGTTTCTACCAATGCAGGTCAGCATTTGCTCTGCAACTTATAGTCTAGAGAGTTGCCTAGGACACTATGAAGTTATATGACTTGTGAGTGTTCACATGGCCAAAATGTGTCTAAGGCAACTTAACCCCAGGTTTTTCTAACACTGAGGAGAAATTGCTATAATCTATGCCACACTGCCTTGGCATTAAGCATCAGTAAAAACTTTTACATATGACATACGTATGATATTTTATATGTACAATAATACATTATTGAATATGTATATAACATACAGGCATATACATACAACATAAGATAGCATTATGATATATAAAGTATAAGATTAAGTAAGGAACTACTAAAATCAAAATTTCCTCAATCAGCCTTTTCATAGCCATGTTTATTAATAATAATCACACTCCAGGAAGCAGTATTTTACATAGTGATCCTGTACATTAAACAGACATTTTATTCTCCATGAATGATGTCCATCTGTGGTGTGACCTAAGGCATTTCCTACAAATCCTGAAAGGCTTTGAGTATGGGTTCTATAACGCACTAAAAATTTGTCATCCAAGGACCAGCCTAACTATAAAGGTTCACCACTAGACTGGCAAGGATGAGGAAATTTTTGGCCATAGCAAAGTTTAAAGACCCTATACTGAGTAAAGAGTTGTTTTCTGTGTAGGTGGATTGCATCAATGAAATCACAGGTAATTGAAGCATATGTTTTATACATACATACATATGTACATACATGTGTATACATACACACATGTATAAGTTATCCATAACATTTCAGTATTTTTTAAATACCAAAGAGTATGTGTATATATGTATATATATATATATATATATATATATATATATATATATGTATCACGCATATATACATATAATTATAAAATATATATTATCTATAAAGGTTCTTTGACTGACTTAAAAATACCAAATTATACACATAAACATTCCATACTTTCTGAGGAAATAGCATACTAAGGCAGAATGAGACAAGGAAGACTCAGAAAAAAAGGTACTACCTTTCTTCCAATCAATCAAGGAACTAATTTATGGTAATCGGATTTCAGTAAAGGTTTGAATGAGAAAAGGTCAAAGTTTTGATAACCTTAGCAGAAAATGAGATGCTGAAGTTGGGAAAACTACTTTTATTCCTTCTTACTCTATTAGATTGGCTTCTGGGACCAAAGTTACAACCTCCAAGAAAATGGTGGAGATCAGGGGTTGGCAAACTACAGCTTGAGAGTCAAATCCAGTCAGTAAAATTCATAAGAATGAATTTTACATTTTTAAATACAAAAAAAATTTATTGTAAAAGGTAAAAAACATTCTTAGCCCAAGGGCAGATGTGACCCACTGGCCCTAAGAAAGGGAGAAGAGTTTTAGTCTCTTTTATCATCAATCTTTGTTATAAACTTGCTCCTCCTTTCTACAGCTCAACTTCTTCTACTTACTTCCCTTGCCTATTTTGACTTGTTCATTATCTTAAAAGTAGATCAGCTTTTTAAAAACTTTTACTAATATACTAATACTGTAGAATTAAGGACCTCAAAGTCACCTACTGAAACTGAGAAAAACAAATTTTAAAAAAGCTCACTAAAATTAATGGAATAAGTGATGTTGCTTTCAATGAACCACCAAATGGGATGGCATTTGTTTTTTATTGACTATCATAAGTAAATTATGAATTCATGCCAGAGGCAAAAATATACACTATCATTCTATAAATATTAATGTTATATGGAACCAGTTCATGCACTATAATTTGTGATTCACTGCCATAAAATAAAGGCTCAGAAGACAAATACAAAGACACAAAAGGTTAAAAGATACTGAAAAATAGGGACACTCACAGAGCTCTTATGAGAGAACTTTGAGCAGATAATTTTATTTTGATCTATTTCTTCAAAACTTACCTGAGTAAAGGAACAAACTGAATACTAGATAAAGGTCACCACTTTCCTAACTTTCATGAGATAAAATACATATATTTGTGCATCTGACATACTTAGCATGTATACGTAATATTTTAGTATTTGTTTTGGATTGGATCTGGGACCACTGATGTAGAGAATTCCCATTTTGGAAACTTCCTTTATTAATGTAGGTCAACATCTTTAATTTTTTTTTCTCCTCACTTTTTCTAGTTTCATTCAATGTGCTAATGTGCACTTCTGAAATGAATCAAAGGAAAGTCCTCTGGAAAGAAGTGATAAAGTTCAGAACTCTCATAACAATTTATACAGACAATGGATGAGGTGAGTCCTCAGACAAGTAATGGAAATCCCTTGAGCATGCCAATTTCATTCGACAAGTCTCAATGTGGGCATCTTTAAACTGAGGGATCATGAAGTTCCACCTTCATAATTCTTTCACTAAAGATTTTAAGAACATATTTGTTTCAAGTGGCTTGAACACCAGTTAAGACTTGAAAGATATGATTATTTCTCTCCTATATTAATAGCCAATTATTGAATTAGGATTAAGGTTCTTCCCCTTTTCTATTCCCTTGTTCAGAGATCATGCCCTGTAGGTTGTTCAGGCAGTCTTTGAAGTGTAGAGCTGATAAAGAGAGGTAAAACTGAGATCTGTTCAAAAGGTAAAGAAATTTTAGTTTAGGCGAATTGATGGATTACTGTCCATTGTATTTTACTCAGACAGGTCTGGGTAAAAGGGGATTTCTTTTGTCTAGATTACCTTAGACGTGGATGATAAGGGCATATATAAATCTCTTTGACCAAGACAGAATGATCAGTCACATCCCCCACACCCTCATTAGAATAAGACCACCGTTCATTATAATATCCATTCTCTGATTACTTATTAACCAATCAGTTAACTCTCACGCTCAGGAACACCTACTCTTCCAAGGGCATATAAGCCCTGAGTGGGTTCTATGAGGGGTCTTTGGCATTTGAGAGTGCCACTGACCCTTTTTAAATTTTTTTGCTAGTATGACTAATAAAATGGTTAATTGCCCAGAAACTACATATCCTGAACTTTTATATGTCACAGATCAGAGCACCTAGCACAATGCTTGGCATACAGAAGGTATCTAACATAGGCTTATTGACCAGAAGATATCACAACTCCTCATCATTTTAGCTGGTTTTGAAATTTCTCTTTACATAGAACTTACCATTGTAGTGGGAAAGTAATTTAATAAATACGCAAATTTCATACTACTATAGGGAAGGGCCCATTTTCAGTTATAAATAAAACAATACCTTTGTAGAAAGATTCTGATAACATCAGAATAACCATGAACTTAATGCTTAAGTGGCTGGTGGGGAAGGTATATTATAATCTGAGAGCAAAGTATCCTTTTTGGGATTACTTCTTTTTATGGGAAATGGTTATTATTACAAAGTTATTATATACAAAGTTCCTTATAATCATTAACAGTTACAAATGGTTTAAAAAAGTAGTCTACTAGCTTCTAAAATGTGTTTTTTCCCCCCCATTCAAATCGACTCTTTTCTAACTGACTCTAGCATAAAGGGGGGGATCAGAAAGTTAGTTTTCCTTGGAAAAGAGAAATGAATCTAAGCATTGGTCCCAAATGAAAAGGTACACTAGGCCTTATACTATGTTGAAGACTTCTGAAACTCATCAGCATTTTAATAAATGTTTGTACAATGAATAAATGAATGCATCACAATCAAAATGTCTTTATAGAAAAAAAAGTCTTACACTCTTCTAGCAAGTTTAGAAGCTTTTTTCAAAATTTCAAATTCAGATCGAGAGGCAATTAATATTCTGTCTATTGTTTCTGAGACATCAGAAGTGTTTCGCCATCAGGTTTTGGAGTAATTGCTTCTTATTTTGCCTTTCTTCATTGTTTAGAAAATACCTGTATTCATGTTTATTATTCTAACTGAGGAGATGGAGGGTCATGTCCCTATTCACTTTTCCAGTAAAATGTACACAAGACATGGAAAAAAAATGTCCACTATTCAGTCCTACTTCAGGTGTCTAACTCTATGTAATGCTTAATTTCAAGAGTAATGAAAGTTTGATGAGCGAACCTACTCTAGACATGTTAAAAGTGTAAACTCTATAGACTTTAAAAGCTTACAATTAAAAATAAGTAAGACTTATTCAAAATATTAAGAGACTATGATTCATGGAACAAATAAACAATAACCTGAGCATAACAAATATATTTGACCTTTAAAGTAATAAAAACAAATGTAAAAACACTCTCTAGTTTTCTATTACTGCCAACTTTATTTTCCTCGTAAGTTTCTACCCATTATAGTACAATAATCCTTCATTACTGCAGCCCAATAATGCATAGGCTATGCTCTACCTATAGTTGTTTTGTGTCTATTTAGTTTTATAGCAAGCAAGCAATTTGAGAATATGGTAATAAAGCCTCAATCACAGTAATGATGTATGATGGGCTGTAATTTCTCTGTGCTAATGGGTTACAAACAGTATTACAATGATGACGGGAATCTCATTGATTCATTATATGACTGCAATAATATAAAAATGACTTAATATAGATCACTATTAAGTCATGCACATGCTGCTAACAACCTCTATATTTCACTATATAGATACATAGGGAAATAAAATTAATATTAGTCTTTCTATATAAAAGTTCACACAGCACAAAACATTTTGTGTTGAGTACCCTAAATCAATGTTTAAAGTTGGAATTACTGCATTGAACTGGTTCTTTGAAAAGAAAACCATTGATTTTAATCTGCTTGAAGCAATCAATTACTCCCTGTCCTCTTTATTCCAAACTGTAATGAAAACTAAACTGCGTTGTCTTGAAAACTAAATGTGAAGATGATCATAAACAGAATTTAAACTCCATGGATTATTCATATCTACCCATTTAGATTTGCCATTTCCATTATGAGTACATTTGCCATGAGCATTTAATGGACATCTAAAAGGGAATTCATTAAAGCAGGAGCTGTTGGCAGCACTTATGGGCTTCAGACTGCTTTATGTTTGCCTTTAATAGCTCACTATTATAAAAGTGATATATTGTGTTCATCCCATTAGTAGTTTGCAGAAAGGTCTGCAAGAGATAACAAATCCTTTTGAGTATTGTCAGAACGGAAAGTAAATCATAGTTTGTTTGTTTGTTTTAAAAAGCAGCATATTACGATTCTAACAATTTACCATTTTAGAAAGTCGACTAAATTTAGTTGTTTCAAGGCAAATAAGATTTTAGCAACCACAAATACATTCTAGGGAACATAAAGAAATGATTAACATAAGAGTTCAAAGAGATTGCCATTTCACAATATGCTATGGTTATTAGCTTCAAATAATCTGGAGCCATGAGACATTCTAACCCATGACACAAAGCAGTATAAAGGTTCCCACTGCCTTAGCAGCAAGATCTCTATGAAGATAAGATAGGTACTCCTGGAGTGTAGTATGTTGCCAGAGCTCAAGAGACTATGATGGAATTGTGTAGTGGAATCTGGAATTCACTAAAAAAAGGCATCTTGAAAAAAAATCGAGCTCAAGAATCACTCTGTGTACAGAAGGAAGAAAAGTACAAGTAAAATTGTAAAATATGATTTAATACTCATCCCTATTAATACAATTATATATTGACCATACATGCTAATGAGGGAGCAACCAGATGGAAGGCAGATGCCTGCCATTGGTCACAAGGGATGGTTTGTAATGCTTATAACACAACTAGAAAGGCAACGCAGAGTTTATGCTCTCCTAATGATGGTTTAGTGGCACCATGTTATACAAAAGAAAGAATGATACAAAACACTGGACAATCCAAAGAGCACATACTTAAAAAAAAAGAATATATTACTTGACTCCTTATTCACACATTTATTCACTTTATAATTAATTATACTTTCTATCTATCTATCTATTATTTATCTCTCTATCTCTGCTGTCTCTCTTATTAGAATGTAAGCTCTCTGCACGCAGGGATTGTTTGATTCTTTGTACTTGTACCCAGAGCACCCTGCATAATGCACGTGGCATGCTCTTAATGAATGCTTGTTGATTGATAGATGTTAATACTCAATAGCAAAATCAATTTCTATAGCCCTTAGGAAACAAACACTGGGCAAGGGTAGCAGGGAGCTTAATTCAGAAAGTATTGCTGACCTAGGATGGGAAAATTAAGATGGATAATACACAAAATCAACTAAACTCAATGTGGATACTCAAGAAGTACATTAAGAGGACAGAGTTTTCAAGCACCTAAAATATTGGTTTAGTTCAGTGAAGAGTTCAAAACATGTTATATGTATAAAATTCAATTCTATTCCACAAATAATTATTAAACATATATAAGGAAGACAAGTATCAAGTTCGCTTTTGCACAAGCTGAAAATTATTCAACAAAAACAAATCCAAAAAGAACACAAAATAAAGGAGTAAATAGAAGAAAAAAAGGACACTTAAAATCTCATGCTAAAGTCCTGAGGTTTACTGTACAGCCTTCAGCAAGGCACTTAACTTCTCTGGGCTCCAAGTTTCCCTCTCTGTAAAATGAGAGTCAGAGATGACTTTTGAGGTTCAGTCCAGCTCTAAATCTATGATGTATGACCTGAAGTGAACTATTTCTATTAAACTGCATCACCAACATGACACCTATCCTTGAAATACCAAAGCAGAAATGTCCCACTTCAAAGTGCCTGCAGAAAGTCTGTACAATTCACAGCAGTCAATGCAGCCTTTTAAACATGCTTATGATGTTCATGACTGTGGAGTTTTGAATATTTAATAACTGTCTTAATCTTCATGCCATTCTTGCTTTTGCAAGATAATAAGGATTTCTGGGTATTTAAATTACTTTATTTTTTCCTCATGATTTAGTTAGTGTATGTTTACATACCCATATAGCAACCTAATAATCTTAAAGTGGTTATGATCCAGAGGGAAATGGTCTTCCAAGAGATTCTGAACACAGTTAAATATCACTTCATTTTCTAAGTAAAGTACAAAGGAAGGTTCCACTGGAAACACCCACAAATAGTTTTTACTATTCTATAGTATACTGTAAATACGCAGTAAAATTACTGAACAAATTTGAAATCTACGCAAACACAGTTATGCTAAGAGAGAAGCAAGTAGACAATTCCTCCATTCATTGGTAAAATATGATAGCCTGTTAACAAAAACCAAATTACATAGAATACTTCAATTTTTCAGTAGACTAATATTTGAACTTTTGAAAAAGTACGCTAGTCAGAAAAGATTTTTTTAGTGTTTGAAAAGGAACATTCTAGCCAATAGACAGGGAAACAAATTATTTTTTAAACATTTAATTTTACTGAAAGATTGTTGTGGATATGCTATTAATAATTGTATTAGGCTTATAACCAGTTTGTTCTTTCAAAAGCTTATTATAAAAGGTGATACATTCATTAAACCTCTCATGGTTTCACAGAAATTCAGGACAGGGCAACAACTTAGTTGGCTCAATTCTTCCCAGTAAGTTTTCCCATGGTTGTCACTTTACTGAAGAATATTAATTGTATATGGTCCTTTGATGAACATTCTTCCCCAAACATTGACTGACTTTAGCAGGGACTGACTAAGCACTGGCAAGAATTGGGTCCAGTGACCCAATCTCTGCTTCATCATGCTGAACTTCAGTTTCCTCATCAGGAAATGAGAATACTAACAGTTGTAATACAAATCTAACAGAGTGATGAAGAAAGTGTGTGGACTTTAAGGCACTGTGTAGTAAAGCTACTATTATGGCAGGATAGTAGAAAGTGCTCTGGTGCTCGAGTCCCTATGCTCCAAGCCCAGCTCCTATTCTGAATGAAGGAGTTAAAGTCACTTAATCTCTCTGAGCCCCAGTTTCCTTATGTCTACAATGGGGATGATAATATTTGGACAAATCTAAGTCTCACACAGTTGTTGAGAGGAAAATACTTTGTAAATATTTAAAGTACTAAATAAGTGGGAGCTATTACATTTTTAAGAAGGGAGAGACTTGCTCATTAATAAAATTTATCATGGTCAGGAAAAGGCTATTCTTGGTTTCCTTACAACTAAATGTTTCCACAAATGGAACAAATTTTTTTGTTTTTTTGCTTTTTTGGAGGGGGAAAGGCAGGGCAATTTGGGTTAAGTAACTTGCCCAAGGTCACATGGCTAGTAAGTGTTAAGTGCTTGAGGTCGAATTTGAACTCAGGTCCTCCTGACTCCAAGGTTAGTGCTCTATTCACTGTGCCACCTAGCCGTCCCCTGAAACAAATCTTTTAAAAACAAATTATTTATACGCTACAGTATTCAAGAGGCTGTCTAAAAGAAAACCATCAACTGAAGGTGTATGACTTTATGGCCAAAGACAAATTACCAAACTCTGACACAATTAAAGAGGCAAATTTTTACCAAAAGAAAAACTCCTCCAAAATAAGTTGTTTAAAAGTCACATTCCTATTTTGCTTGTACTGTTAAAAGATGGCATCAGGGTCCAAAGTGAAATGAAGAATATTTGTTGGAGGAGCAATCATTAATCACATCTGGCATCTAGAACTGTCAGGTGAACTACTGGTATGGGGTCAGGTAAAAATCTCATCTCTGCCTCAAGAGCCTTTTATCATTCAGACTGTAACAGCCGCAGGAGACTGCAGTTTAAATGTTAGTTCTGATACTATTCTATGTGTTTTTGGCTTTCCAGCCACATTTCTAGTAGATGAAAGCTACTGAAATCACAATGTCCAAAGATCAAAATTTTGGCCTAATTTTAATTCTTCCTCAACTAGTGGAATGTTTAGTAGAATTATCAAACAAAAATTAACTTCTAAATTTCTAATCCAAAATGTATCTAAAGCACATATTTTTTTAAAAAGACCTTTTTCACTTAATATCTTATCTTTGTGGCCCTGAGGTTTACAAGCCTTCTGAAAAAGAGGCTAATGCTCCCTAAACAAAACTTTATTTTTTTTAAGTAAGTTATTATTCTGGGTGGTTAGGAGAATTAATGGACATAAACACAGTCAATTCTCTAGGACTAGGAAGTTTTCAAAAGCTGAAACTGGCTAATGTCCACTGAGATGGTGCCTGCATGTGACTTACCTGACCACAAAAGAAAACATTTTCAACAACAGACTGACTTGCCCTCACCTGGACCCTTAGGAGTGTGGTCCCTGGTTCAGAAGATGACGGATCAGATCTTCCTCAAGGAGGAGGGACCCAAGTTGTATAGGTTTGCCACAAACCCTTCACAGGAAGATGTCAGTCTTCTGTGCAAGACAAAAAGAAGAGAAAAAGGTACAGTGGCAGTGGATGAATTCTCCTTTCTTAGGAGAGAAAAAAGCCATATGTATATTCTTCAGCAGCTTCCTAGTATGCAAGATCTCTACAAAACTTGGAAGAGTGAAATGTTTTAAGATTCTAAAATTACTATACTTCCAAGATAAAGCATCTTCTTTAGATGAAGATGACAACAGTGGGCCCCATAACTACAACTGATCATCCTCCTAGCCCCCTGGAATATATTTTATGCAATGACCATTTGAGGAAGATAAATTATAAAAAAAAAATTGGTTTCTTGGGAAAAAAATGTTTGCTCTAAGATATCAAAAAAATTTTTTGTAAATAACATTAAACATGGAATATCTGTATTCTGGTATTGGGCCAGATTTCCTTCACATGTTTTGTCTATTCTATATTTTTACTACAAATCGTGATCATATCTCCCACATCTCCCTCAGCTTCCCAAGTTTTCAATTACAATTGTATAAACTCAATTCAAGATAAAAATGTGAGCCCAACTTAATTACAATCAGCTTTTCCAAAGGCATGATTAAAAGTATTTCAAGGGGCAGCTAGATGGTGCAGTGAATAGAACACTGGTCTTGGAGTCAGGAGGATCTGAGTTCAAATCCAGCCTCAGACACTTAACACTTACTAGCCACGTGACCTTGGGCAGGTCACTTAATCCCAATTGCCCCTCCAAAAAAAAAAAAGAAAAAAATTATTTCAAGGCACAGTGGCACTATAAGTTTGTTCAACTTAGAAAGTCTCCCCAAAAGTCTTAAGTAATGTAATTGGTAGCAACTTTTCAAAAGTGATAAATATCCTCTTTTAATCATTAATAGAATCTATAGCTAGATATCATGTGTTTATCTTATTTGCAGATGGTATGTAACTCATACAGAAAAATACATTAATACTCTCTGCCACACCCAGTGCCACTTTTTTTCTATGAAAAAATTTGTCTATTCATTTGAAGTTTCTTCTAAGCATTAATATTAATTTAAAACTTATTCCTTTGTAGCAACTTCCATACAACTTTGCTTTAAAATATTTTCTAAAATTGTTGGGTGGGGAGGCTAGGTGGCGCAGTGAACAGAGCACAAGCCCTGGAGTCAGGAGGACCTGAGTTCAAATCCGACCTTGGACACTTAACACTTACTAACCATGTGACATTGGGCAAGTTTCTTAACCCCAATTGCCCTGCCTTCCCCCCTCCAAAAAGCAAATTAAATAAATAAATAAATAAAAGAATCCTAAAATTGTTGGGAAAATTTGAGAGTTCTGTTGTTGTGTATATCATATTTTCAAATGATTATTTTAAAAATTTATAATTCTACAAAAAAAAATCTTTCCTAGGAACCTATAATCAATGTTTAGGAAATGATGTGGTAAAGTGATGATTTAAGATGTTAATATTGTTTCTATAAATTAGCAGTACTGAGAACAAGATAAGGGTTGAAAACTATCCAGTAGTTTTAAATGGCCAAATTATCTCTAAGAAAAATTAATCTAAGATCAACATCCTTTGCTCCATTCCCATTTCTTACCTTCCTCCCTATCCAATGATTAGGAACCAATTATATCAAATTTTAATCCAGCACTAAGTTTACTAGCAAATCTTGATCAGAAAGAGGAACAATATTTCTCATGGGCACAAAACGTAAACTTTAAGAGGCAAGCCAAAAAACTGACTTCTATTAAAAAAATAATCACCACTCCAAGCTATCAGCCTTAGTCATTACCAACGTTAAAAGGAAAGTGATTATGAAGTAATGTTTGGGATGTTGCTGATTTTTCTTTTTTAAACTTGGTGCCATTCCACGGGGTCAATTCCAATGCTTATGTTGCACACCTAAAGAAATGGTCTTTCATGAAGGGACTCTATGTTTCTGAAACAAATAGAAGTTCCAGAAACAGCTACAGCGTTGTCAGTGTTGAAGCATCCTGCTATCTCGGAGCACTTCTGACATGCCTAGCACACAGGAAGTCACTTACGTTCATCAATTTTTATAAAGAGACAAGTCACTTTATGACAAAAATGAGAACTAGCCAATGCAGGAGGAGACTGAAATGCATTTTTGGGGGGTATTAAGTTATCATGGGAATAACTAAACTTTTTGACACATGAAATACACAGTAATTACCGAATGAAACTAATTCTTACTCTCTGACCTAGGGCAGCACCTCACACTATGTGAGGGTCGAAACTATATTACAAAACAGACTCTCACTAATTCATCTGGGCTTTATTTTATGTTCAGGGGAAAAGAGAAGATGAAGCGTTTCATTATTTCATTTAGCTTTGTGGGAGGCTTCTTCATCTGGGGCCCAAACTTAGGACCTCTAAGATATGTATATCTGAAACAATTTGGCCCACACCAAAGTCCTATATCTTGGTAGAATGAAATGGGACATACGCATCTGTAAACTAGGCATGGTCACCCATTAAGGCTATGAGAGATCAGTAACCAAAGACCTGGACCCACATTTCAGTGTTACTGTCCTCAAATAAAAATATGTAACCATGAATTCTGTCACTCATGATCCAAGGTGAAATTTTTCTACTTTTTAAATGTGAAGGTACAGTACTGTTTAAATATTAAAAGACAGGAAATATAGACAATATAATGTCTATCCCTTCATTGGTGTGGCACAAAAAAAGGCCGGAGTAAGGGAAACTAAATTGTGGAAGGAAAAAGAAAGTGTGAAATTTAAGCCTGCATTTTCCATGATAATCTGGTCTAGATTAGGTCAATTAGTAGTTGAATTTAAAGATGACTGTGAAAGGACAATAACTTAGGATCACAGATTTATATGTGGAAGGTACATTAACTACAACCCTCTTGTTTTACAGAGAAGGAAACTGAGGCCCAGGAAGGTGAAATGACTTGTTCAAGTTAGTAAACAGCAGAGTTTAGATCTGAATTGAGGTCTTTTGATCCAAAGCCAGCATTCTTTCTAGCACACTATGCTTCTCTAATAATTTAAGGTATACATAATCTCTAATCTGGTTTCACAGAAATGTTTTCTGAGATGTGCCTATAATAAAATGTATATACATATTCATACCTACTGACATAAACATTTATAAAGAGCCATCATTTTTTTGCTTATCACACACTTGTGTAAAAATAGTAGAGTCTGGGGACTCAAGCTACTTTAAAATTTCCATGGGAAAGTAACTCCATTAAAATAATAACCATTCTCTAATGTAATTATATCTTGGGTAGGTATAAATTTTTTTAAAGTTTTTAAAGACAATAATAATGTTAGGATCCTAAGGAAAAGGTCCTGATACTCAAAATATAGAAATCAAGAGGCAACTGACAGATGAAAAACAACTAACACTTCCTTTAAAAATAAGTTGACCTTTTATCCCAACTTCTTGGCAAGAAAGTTCAGAAAGATTCACGATCATTCCTCAATCAATCAATTAATGAAAAATATTTATCAAACACTTACGATGTAGCAGGAAGTATGCTAAGAAATGAGAACACAAAGAAAGGCAAAAACAGTCTCTGTCTTCCTCTCAGTTCTAATTTCACAGAAGTGTCCAACCTAAGTTTTCTTAGAAAGAAAGGCCCTGTAGCCTGAAGGTTTCTTTCTCTCATTAAAAAACAATAATCCATTCCAAAGGTTGCTCTCCCAAGATTCAAAACAATCACTTTAGCAGCAATATTTCAACAGATTACAATAAGGGGAAATTCTACATTTAAATAGAACTGATCTTTGGACAAATTTGGAAGGTAATTTTCTAAAAACTAGACCAGTATAATGGCAACATGTAAGCGAAAATGATGGTATAGTGCTATACATCTGACAGTTTCAGAGTAACTTGGGAAAATCAGAGTCAATACTGTGAGCTTTATACTTCAATTATATGATTAGAATGCTCCATACACTCCAACTTAGAATCTTTCAACACTTGGCCTTAAGTGTGTGGTTTCTGTTATTGTTGTTTGTTTGGTTAAAGAAACCTTTATTCACAAAGAGCTTAGGTTGGGGGTGAGGTAAGGAGATGTGGGGACCCAAAATTAAATTTCTTCTTCATGAAGAATATCAACAAGATAGCACCCAAAAATGAAGCTGTCTCACGACAAAATTTTAAAATCTAATTAAATATGTAGAAGTTGATTTGTCCTAATATACTGTCTTTTGATTACATTTCTGTTTCTAAAATTCCTTCTAAGGTTTATGAATTGAGAACTGATGAATATCAATGGTTATTCAAATTCTTGTCTACAAGAATATTAAGGTAATCAAGATACTACAAACAACACAGGATAATTATTACTAAAAGACAGTGATGGAACTAGTGTAAAATATCTTTACACATGCTATTTTTTCCAGGAAATTTAACTTATTTATACGCTGAAATCTTAAAAGACAGAAAAAAATTGGATTCAAAAAATCTCATGAAACACTTGAGTTTTTATAAATCAACTCATTTAACATATGAACTAGCAATTTCAACTTAAAATATTTTAATCTAGGTGCTACTATTTCTTTTCAGGGTTTAAGAATTAAAAAGAGGAATAAACATTCTGACAGTTTAATAATAAAACTTGTGTTTACTGTAGATTTGCCATTTTGCATTTGATGGTATGGCAATATATTTATTTTCATTAATTCATAATGGTGAGAAAGGAAATACATGAACTTCACTAAGCATATAATTTCCATGAAAGCCATCATAAGCTAAAGTGTTTTTATAATACAATGATATGGGTGTTACTAGATATGTCTATTATAAAAATGTCAGCATATCTGACGGCTCAAAGTAAGCTCTAAAATGATCTACTTAATTTATTTAACGGGCATATACACCACTGAATAATCTCTGAATTTATAAAAGTAATTATAAAAGGCAAAAGTAAGGACAATGAAGAGAACTAGATAATTAAATCATATAAAACTCAGACTAAGTGTTAGATCATATTTTATAAATCACTTCTATTTTAAAGACGAATCTTTAAAAAATAATTCTGACATTTAGATTTACTACATTAAAAATTCCATGAGGATAAGGGCTACATTTTATGTATCTCACAGGGCTAAACAGAATTCACTCAATACAGTAGGCATTCATTTCAACAAATGTATACAGATTCCCCCCAAATTGCTTGCACTTTCCAACCATCTCTAATGGCTAACTGTATTACACTCATAATATGTTCAGTTTACACAGTGTGATTTTATAGGTGTTAACTGTTGTCGGTACAACCAAGTTAAATTTTCCATTTCTCAAGAAAAAGTTTCAGAAAGTATCCTCTAAACTTGTTAATTATTAAATAA
Organism: Pseudochirops cupreus; assembly: GCA_028627135.1. NCBI lineage: Eukaryota > Metazoa > Chordata > Mammalia > Diprotodontia > Pseudocheiridae > Pseudochirops > Pseudochirops cupreus. Next base: position 292,595,215 of record CM053581.1, read on the forward strand.
AAAAGTGCTTAGGTAACAAAGTTCTCTTTTCTCTGGCTCCTTTTCTCCTGGTAATACAGGAAATGCTCAGGCACTGTATAGGCTTTTAACACTGGAAAGGACTTTTGAGAAAAACTAGTACAGGGATTGATAATATATTTTCATAACTGTATTTAGGTTCCACAATATATATTTCATTTTATGCATCTAAAAACACTACTCTGAAAAGGCATTCACAGGCTTTATCAGACTGCCAAAGGTATAGGATATTAAAAAAAAAAAAGTTAAGAACCCCTGGTCTTGTTCAGCCCTTCCATTGATCAGGAAATTCAACTCTACCAAGGTTAGGTGACTTGTCAGAGGAAACGCAGCTAGAATTAACACAGATGGTTAAGTCTTCCAAATACTCTTCAAGTGTACTTTCTACTACAAAGTTTTTCCATAACTATGCATATATTTATTAAGTCTAATTATATTCAACTGAAAATTTAAAAACTTAAAGTTTGATGAGTACATACATGTATAGTTACATACTCAAAAGAAAGTAGGAAGACACTCTGTAAGTCATTATGAAGCATCAGAATTCCATAGATATTAAAATATTGTTTCTGCATTGCAGTCATGTTAAGAGAAACTTATGAATTGTTAGAAAGTGAAGAATCATTGCTATATGTCCTCTTAGAAGAAAATTGGGTGCAATTATCCTCAAAAATAAAGATTCTGATTTTAGAACACTGAATATTTCAAAAATCTGATGTCATTAGTATAATTACTCCCTTTACCAGTATTTGCTGCAAATCACTCCACATCTTACTAGTCTTTCTTCACAAGTTGTTGAGGCCAAAAAAATAATCCTTTAGTTAGTAGCCAGCCTACCAGTTAAAAGAATCTTTACATTAGTTAAAGTGATTAAAAAATCTACCCTTATCACATTGTGCTATCCTAGAATAGCCTTTAAGAGAGAAAAATGAATTTTAACCAAGTAAGATAAATAGCCACTTGAACTATAAAACCCAATTGTAGCAAGAGAAGGGAACAAACATTTGTTAAGCATCTACTACAGGCCAGGCATTGTGCTAAGATTAAGAAATATTAATCTCATTTTATCCTCACTAAAATGATGGGAGCTGGGTGCTATTATTATTATTATTTTCATTTTATAATAGAGGAAACTGGGGCAGGCAGAACTTAAATGATTTGCCCAGGGTCACACAGCTAGTAAGGGTCCAAGGTGGTACTTACTATGTCTTTCTTACTTCAGGCCCAATGTTCTCTCCACTGTACCACCTTGCTGACTCAAAGAAACAAATGATAGCTAGTATTTCTATAAAGCTTTAAGATTTGTAAAGCTTTTAATCAAATAATGTCATTTTATCCTTATAATAACCCTGGAAGGCAGTTTCTATTATTATGCCCATTTGGGATAGATTATAGAAGTAATACTTACATAGGAGGCAAGAGAGTTTATGCAGTGGTTCTCAACCTTCCTAACGCCGCGATCCTTTAATCCAGTTCCTCATGTTGTGGTGACCCCCAACCATAGAATTATTTTTGTTGCTACTTCATAACTGTAATTTTGCTACTGTTATGAATTATAATGTAAATTTCTGATATGCAGGATGTATTTTCGTTGTTACAAATTGAACATAACCCACAGGTTGAGAGCCACTGGTTTATAGGAAAGAATACTGACCTAAGGATGAGATACCCCAGGTTCTAGTCCTTACCCTGCTTGTGACCTTGCACAAGTCAGTCAATACCTCTATGACCTTGGTTTCTTCACTTGTTAAATAAGTGTGTCAGATCAGGTGCTTTTTTTAAGAAGCTGAGCACACTTAAGTCTTTATGTTTCTACATTTTGCATTAGGTTGTTGCCTACTATATTAGAAAAACACTCTTCTCTTTCAATTTACACATTTCAATAATCTGTTGTACACCAGGTACATCCTGGGATCCATCTCTTCCTCCTACCCCTTTCTACCTCCTCTTGTGTGTTGTCTCCCCTTATTAGACTGTGAACTCCTTGAGGGCAGGGAGTATCTTTCTTTTTGTTCATTGTATCCTCAGAGCTTAGCAGTGCCTGGCACATAGTGGGCACTTAATAAAACTTTATTGGGTTGTACTGGAGTGATCCCATATTATTTCCAAGCACTCAAGAAAAGTCAATCACAGCAAATGCACATGGTGCTCATTTTTAAGTCTGCAAGAGATTGTATCAATTCTGAATCACTTGAATATTAGCTTACAAATATTACTTATAACTTAATAGCATTGTAGATGCAGCTTCACAAAGATATTGGCTCTAGACAGTAATTATATACCCAACCTAATGTAGCAGTTAATGGACACACACATTTCAGTGATAACTGCAATGCCTGAACATGATAATGTGCCTTTATTAGCAGCTATAAAATAAAGCCAAGTTATACCAATGGCAAAACTGAGCTATGCTAATTATTTATTTTTCTAATTGCTCAATTTTTATTATAAAAATATTATCTAATGATAAAAACTTTAGTGTACCTAATATTTTTGTTACAATTACACAAATATACTTAACTATTTAATTGTGTAAACACTGACAAAGACTATAGTTGTGAAGAACTATCTGAAGAACAATGATTCTCTTCCTCCCCCCTCCCGTTTTCAATTATTATCCATGAGGAGGCAGAAGACCTAGTTCTAGTTCTCCCTCCACAACTTCCTAACCTTTAGGAGACTCAGATGCTTCATTTGCAAGATGGGGAATAACAGCTTACCTGTCTCAAGGTAGACTCCTCGACCAGATGTTCTTTTGAGGTCTCTTCAAATTCTATAATATATGAGTCTATTATACTGGTATGAGTAAAAGTGAAAACAAACTTTCCCAAAATGCAATTCTCAAGCTATGGTTAACTGTTCCTCTTCTACACTTAGAACAAATAATCATAAATTGTAATGACTGAAAAAAAAAACAGAAATTCACTTAGTTATTTTGTATATATTTAGGCACATGAACAGTGATAAACTTTTCCCAAACTTTACATAATTCTAAGCAATGCTACTAAGGAACAGAATAGCATTGATTTGATTTCTGAAGGTCATCCTTTAGTTTGTAACATAGCTAAGGGATGAGACAATTTGATTTCCAGCCTTCAAAATCTGAAATCTAAATTGTGAGCAATTTTATTTCAGCAGATCTTAATGTATACCAGTGTGAGGAATGATGTTTCTACAAAAATATTCATACTATGTATACATAGAGCCTTGACAATGAAAAACAGGACCTCTAATTGTAACAGTTCATGAAAAGAAAAGGAAATGCACAGGTTAAAAAAGTTTCATTGATAATACAAAAAGGCTAACTTCTCATTAGCTGAAATAACTAGGTAGTTATTAGAGCTATATTATAATAGAACCATGAACAAGCATATTTTAAATTAGTGACATTTCACAAAGATTACCATAAATGAGAACAGAGACAGTGTGACAGAGTGGGGAAAATGCTGTGTTGGAGACAAAAGGTGTAATTCTGTACATCTTTTCTGCTGCTGCTTATGGCCTGTGAGATACTAGACAAGTCACTTCACTTTTGCTGGGCCCTAGTTTCCTCATTTGGAACATAAGGGGTTAAACTAGATAACCTCTAGCCATATTTTTCTCTCTTTCTAGCATTAAATTTATGATCCCATGCCTTTATCTGCTGCAGTGAAAGTTTAACTCAATCCCAATCCTGTAGTAACATTTATTTCCCAGTGTTGAAGGAGTGAGCTCAGATGCTTCTACCTCTAGGGTTGTTGTTTGTCCTTCATTCACAAAGAGGACCTTGACATCAGGGAAGGGATGCCATGACATGCAAGTGAACTGGATTTAAGTGAGGGAGGACTATGCTAAGTCATCAGCCTCACTTTCTCCTTTAGAGCCATCTGGGTCCAGTGGCCAGATATAGATCAGAACAATCAGAGATGGCACAGGGTATAGCAGGGCAGCTGGCTGATGAAGTGGATAAAGCATTGGACTTGGTGTCGGGAAGACCTGAGTTCAAATTTTGTCCCACATACGTATGAGCTCAGTGACCCTGGGCAAATCAGTTTCTGTCAGCTTCTGTTAATGCAACTGTAAAATGGAGATAATAAAATAATCCTCCTCATAAGGATCTGGCAAGGATCAAATGAAATAACATATGTAAAAAGATTTACAAAACTTAAAATGCTATTATAATGTTATTTTTAGCAGCCATATCTTTGTTCAAATGTAAATTCTCTATACACTTAGTAGTTTTGTATTACAGAGAGGCAAAGAAGAATAATAGAAAACATTTTATTTAACCTTTTTTTCTAGAGACATTCTTAGGAATAACAACAACATGCAACTGACAAGTCAGTATTTCCTCTGGAATTTCTAATCTGAAAAGTTCTCATTTACACAGTTGTGTCACTTAAAGTAATTCAACTGAACAAACACTTATTCAGTACTTTCTTTGTGTGTGTCAAGCACTATAGTTGGCACTAAGGTCTTTGAAAAGGAAGTTGTTGAATATTGACAATTATGTTCTAAAAGGCATATTCAAGAAGTAATACAAGGGATAATGCTGCATGTTGTATGCAGAGGGTAAGCCTGAAGAACATTATAACAGATTCCATTACTGTTATGTATGAATGACACATACGATAATGGCGCACATTTATATAGTACCAAATGACATCACAAAAAAAGTAAATGACTCCACTTGAACAAACAGGAAGTAATGGTTACTTATGTTCCATATACATCTTTGTAACCCTAGGGCTTAGTGCAATTATCGCCATATAATAAGCACTTAATGAATACTTGCTGAAAGGCTCATAGGTTGATTGACACTCAGTCATCATGTATTGTATTGCTCATGATAAACATATGCAAGAAGACCACCACAAAGATTATGCAGCTTTGTGCTCTAACATTTACTGAAGTGGGTAAGGATGTAGAGAAATCCTAGAAAGGACATGATGAGACATTCCAAGTAAAATTAATAAGTACTTTAAGAGTGATATCAATCAAAAAGTTGGCAAATAATAGAAGAGGACAGTAAAGAACTTGGTGGAAGATATGATTAAGGAGTATGAAGCAAAAGTCTTGTAGACTATATAGAAACCTTATATTTAACATATATACTTTCTTCAAGAATATATTTGGGAGTCACCATATGTGGCCTGCACCAAAGAGTATCATAAAAAGGGTAATTTATTATATTCAGACAAGAAATAACTGGTTACTGTGGTAGGACTTATTTCTGAATCAGCTATCTATATACAGTTAAATAATTTACTTGTTAGAGTTTTAAAAGTATCAAATTAGATATAAAATTTCATGTATATATGACATGTGCCATAATATCTCTGTATGTGTTTACATATACATGTACTGACATACATATTCTGAGGTACAGAAAGCATGGTTTGTCTTTAAAAACATATAAAAATAGTTTTAAAATGAGGTAAACTAGAGATCCTAATGCAAGAAGGAACATTTGACATCATTGATAGTATAAGATCCCTGCCTGGAATATGCCTCTGGAAGAGGATACACCTCATTCAAAAGAAACAGACTAGGTAGAGGGGGTAGAGAAAGGAGTAGCACTGACTATTAAGAAGATATAATTATATGAGTAAAGCTAGGGACCAGAGGAGAGAAGCACCAATCAATCAGAAATCATTTATTAAAAGTATACCACTTTAAAAAGAATAGGAATGGTAACCTACAGTATAGCTTCAGGTACACCTTTAAGTTCTACACAAAAAAGTAATACAACATGTCTTATGTGGAAATGAGGCAAATGAATACAATACATACACCAGCTACAACTTGGAAGTCATATTACACACACACACACACACACACACATACACACACACACACACCCCCCCCCCAAACACAAGTGACTTGTATAGAGCAATTTGACTGTAAAGTAAAAATTCCCCAAGAGAAAAGAAAGATAAATTTCTCGGCATTTTTTTTTCTAATACAGAGGTAAAAAAATATGCTGCCTACTTACAATAAGATAAAATTTAAGTCAAATAGAACTCTAGATTTTACACCAAGGAAATGGCCTTAGGGATCCTAAGAAGGGCAACAATAAAGATACAGTATAGTACCTTTATTTTACAAGTAAGAAATTAGGGGCCCACAAAAATCAACCAGCTCATCTGAGATCACATGGTGAGTTAGTAAATATTGCAGTTATGAGAATCCTAATCTCCTAACACCCAGTTGGGTGCTCTTTGTACAGTACCATACTGCCCTTCCCAACAGTTACACCAGTTTCTGATTATTCATGAACATATACAGTCTTAAGAATATCCATGCCTTGAATTCTTTCTTATAAACACTTTTGACAATTAACCTGGCACCATGACCCACCATGGTTAAGATACTGATGTGAAGAGCAGAAACTCTTTTCAATCCTTGAGGGGAGGGTCCAGGAAGAAACTTAAGTAGTGACTATTATTAGGGAATGCTAACTACAAACACTATTTTAATACATTACAATCTTTTCTTTGTTTAAGATAGCTATGAATGTTACCTGAAATCCTCTCAGGGCAGGGAGATATATTGTTAGACAAAAGGAACTTATGTCAGTTTGGACATCCCTCTCTCTAAGCCAGAAATAGTCTGTGTATTAGATAAATGTTAAAACTAAACAAAACAATATGCTGGGTAGACTTGTGGTTACAACATAGAGTACAGTAGTAGCACTTTTTTTCTTCTACAGGGGTAACCAATAGTACCCTTAGAGCTGATCCACAATTAACAGATTAATAGATCTGTGGAAATATACAGAGCCTATCACTTGTTTTATAACAAAAGTCTAAGAACTGCTTGACCTTACCTTATGAATTAGATGCATTTATGAAAGGTTACATGTAAAGCAGAAATAATTTCTCTACAGCCTTTAATTATAATTTCAGAAAACAATTGAGCATTGAAATATTGAGTCAAAATTAATATCGGGTTTTCATGACTATTCTTCTCAATGTCCAAGAATGTTTTTTGCTTCTCAGAACATATACATGACATTATTATGCTAGAACTCAATTTTAAAAGACAATATCCTTTTCACAAAATTTTCTCTTTCTTAATGTATATTTAATTTTCCCCCCAAAAATCCCAAAAACCTTTAGTTAAACAGAACATACAAGATAAGAGGGATAGCTCACACTTCTCGAGAGATTAGAATAATGGGCTAAAGTCAATAAAAATGAAATTTAACAGGAATAAATATAAAGCTTTATGGGGGAATTCAAAGAATCAATTGCAAGATGGAGGTGAGTTTAGATAACAATTCATTTGAAAAACATCTGGGAGCCTCTGGCAGATTAAGAACAATATGGGTCAACTGCACACATTACACGGCAGTAATACATGGCAGTAAAAACAGGTAGTAAGATTTCAGGCTGTACTGAGAATAAGAGAGTTGACAGTTTTGCTGCCCTCTGTCCTGGACATACCATGTCTAGAATATTGTGTCACAAGGGTGAGTGCATCCAAGCCATCCAAGACATGGCTGAATGTACAACATACCATACAAGCCCTGGTTGAAAAAAGTAGGTATGTTTAGCCTGGAAAAGAGAGGGCTATGGAGGATAGGGGGTGATGAGGCAAGGGGTGGGACCGGGGTCATAACAGTTATCTTCAAGTATTTTAAGGATTGTCATATAGAAGAGAGATTAGATTTGTTCTGCTTGGTCAAAAGAGAACTTGGGAGCGGAGCCAAGATGGAGGCATAGAAGCAATAAGGTTCTGCAGCTCCGCCATAGCCGCCTCAAATACCCATAATATGACTCTAAACAAATTTTAAGGCTTCAAAACTCACAAAAATACACCTCCCACTGAAGGCAGTTAGGCAGGAAGGGCTCATCACAGCGTGCTGGGAGCTGCAACCAGCCCAGCCTGAAACCACAGCTTGATCCCAGGGAAGCCAGGAAGAGCCGCAGCTGGAGCCTTCAGGAGAGTGGATCAGTGGCAGCTGTGGCAGATTCCAGAATTATCAAGCCATAAGAAACAAGGACAAAGTGAAAGGTCAGTGGAACTCAGCTATATTTGGGGGAGAAAAGCGGTCTGGCCAAACTGCCTCCAGGGCAAGGAAGTGGCAGAAGAGGCGGCCCTGCAGCTGCCTTCACATGGCTACTTCAGAGCTCCCGGGCCTGAAATGCAGATTGCAGGGAGGCCAAGTAATTGTTCAGAGGCTAAGTGCTCTTGTGTTGAGCAGCCTAGATCTGGATCATGGTCTTGGGTGGTGGTCCTGGACTGCGTTTTCAGTGAGCCAAAGCTGGTGGGGGCTGCAGCAGCCTCCTAATAGCTCCGGCAGCTGCGAAAACCCCAGTGATTTGGGACAGAGCTTTCCCCTCTGGAAACAGAGATCCACAGAGCTAAAAAATCAAGTAACTGACTGGCAACATGACCAGGCAAAGGAAGCAAAGTAAGAAGAGCAACCGAACTTTAGATTCCTTCTTTGGGGATAAGAAAGATCAAAGCATGGAATGGGAGGAAGACAACACAGTCAGAACTCCTGCACCAAGAGCTTCCAAGAAACATGAAGACTTCCTACAAGGCACACCTCAGCTTAAGAAGGATTATGAAAACCAAATAAGAGAAGTGGAGGAAAAATTGGGAAGAGAAATGAGAATGATGCAAGAAAATCATGAAAAGAGAGTCAACAACCTGACTGAAGAAATTAACACCTTAAAAAATAGATTAACTCAAATGGCAAAAGAGGCCCAAAAAACCAATGAGGAGAAGA
>CM053581.1:292604451-292616969 GCA_028627135.1 Pseudochirops cupreus
CACTGTTCATTCCACTGGTTACAACCCTTCTATACAACCAGACTAATGTCCAATGTAAAAGTATTTGCAGATCCTCTACTTGATTGCAAGCCACCATGGGGGGAGGAAGAGGAGGGAGGGCAGAAAATTTGAAACTCAAGAGATTGTGGAACTGAATCTTGTAAACTAAAAGTAAATAAACAAATCAATTAAAAAAAAAGTCAAACTACTCTAATTTCATAGTCCACTCCCCTACTGCTGAAAGCTCTTCACAGTGATTGCCTGATTTACATAACATGTATATAAGCCTCAGAGCCTCTACTCATGATGTCTCCCTATCTGAAATGTTCTTCTCATTTTCCATCTACTGCTCTAACTTTCAACCATATTTTAAGGCCTATTTAAGTCCTATCTCCTTTGTTAAACATTCCTTGTCTATATACAGTGGTCATCTGATACATGTCTACTCAGGGGCTAACAACAGCATGCTCATATAACTGCAGATCTTTGCCTTACACATTTTCATTGTTTTTCTAAGGTTGACAGAAATATTATACATGTCAAAATAAAACTGCAATAATTATAAAGCGGGGAAAAACATTCATCACAGAACTATAGTAAACTAGGTGAACACTTTTTCCATTTGCATTACCTTATCTAAAACTACCTTCCTAAAATGTAACAGAAGACAAAATATGTTACAAAAAAATCTATGCTTGTATAATACTCTTATTTTGAAAATCTTTTAAAATTCTCTTGGCATTTCAAATTTGTTTAGTGCTACAGAAGCTCCAATGATTTAAACACCAGCATGAATAAAAAGAAGCAGAGATAGCAATGGTAGAGTGGATGGTGAGGTGACAGCAATAGTAGAGTGGATGGTGAGTTGGTCTTGGAACTAGGAAGATCTAGGTTCAAATCCTACCTCTAACACATTACTGGCTGTGATCTAGGTTCAAATCCCACCTCTAACACATACTGGCTGTGTCAACCTGGGGGGAGTCAGTGACTCTCTCATTGCTCCAGGCAACATTCTAAAACTATAATGTGAAGAGAAAATACTGACCTGCACTGGTCTTAAAATTAATGCAATGACAGGCCCATTTCACATCCTCATCCACATGAATAAGGTAAAAAATGAGGTAAAAATATAGGGATGTAGGTCCACAGTAAAGAAAAGACCGCTGAGGTAAAGGAAAGCTCCTCAACTTGATTTGATCCTCAAAGTAGGGAAGACCTAAAACTCAATTCCTGAGGCCTCAGCAACCAAAATGAAAAACAAGAAAAAAGACTTTATAATGCCAGGCTACAAACCTGGAAGAGGAAACAAAACTCAAAAATATCTATAATCTATAACTCAAAGAAAAAAAAACACCTTGTCTCTATTCTTCAAAGAAATGATGCAAGAGTTTAAAATTTTAAGATATAAATGAAACGACAGCAATGGAGAAGAAAAGTGAAAATACTGGAAAATGTAAGCTATGTTAAAAATAACTGAACTGAAAATGGGTCAAGGAGAAATAACAAGACTCAAAAGATTACATGAAATCTAAGACAAAAAAATTGCATATTGTATTTCAAGAAATCATTAAAGAATTAAAATTACTCGGACATATTAGAACAAAAAGGCAACTTGAAAATAGAAAGAACCCACTGATAACTTCCTGAAACTCCCAGAATATCATTGCCAAAATCCAGAACTTTCAGAAAAAACCAAACAAAATATTACAACCCACTTAATCAAGCAATCACATGTTCTCTTCTCCTTCACAGTAATGGTTGTTATATGTTATAACAGCCATTACTGTGAAGGAGAAGAGAACATGGAATGACCTATTCCAAAAGGCAAAAGACCATGGTCTACAACCAAGACTCAAGTTACCCAGAAAAAATGAATATCATCCTACAAGGAAAAAGAAATGAACCTTTAATAAAATAGAATACTTTCAAATATCCCCAATTAAAAAAAAGCAGAGCTAAAAAGGAACATTGAGTGAAAGTATTTGCAGATCCTATACATGATTGCATGCCACCATTGGGGTTGGGGGGAAAGAAGGGGAGAAAATCTGAAACTCAAGGGATTGTGGAGCTGAATCTAGTAAACTAAAAGTAAATAAAAAATATAAAAAGGAACATCGAAATACAAATATGCAAGACAAGAGAAAGAAAATAAGAAGGTAACTGCAAGTGAACAGTTAGAAGGTACTTTATAAGGATGAACTACCTATATTCTAATGGAGAGGAGAGACTTTAAGAGGGTTTTTTTATAAAAAGAATCTTAATATCAATAAAACAAAAAGTCAAGCCATTCCAAAAATTCTCTTAAGAATGAAAAGTCAATTTTGCTATATTGCATATTTCAAAAATACAAATTTCTCCCATTTCAATGAATAGATTAGAGAACATTTTAAGCATAATTCAAATTTTGAGTTTGCTTCTGTATCATTTCTTCCTGGAAAAACAGTGAGAGATACAGAAAGAAAACTGTACCACTTCACAGTAACTCACGACCCTTCTGATGTCTACTTCCATAAGCAAACTTCTAATCTTTGCTAAAGTAAAGTGCCATATTTATTGCATATCTTCTGGTGCAATGGAAGCTGCAAGTAGATCAGTGGCCCCACTTTTATTTCCCTCCCTCTCACCAAGGCAAGGAGTTGTGGCCTGCCCACCTTGCTTGTATGTCTGGAGTACAGGCTGAGCAGCAACCCCGGGTCAAGGATATGACCGGCATTTACTATAGTAATTATGTATTTCTTAACCATTTAACATGTATAAAACTGTGCACCAGTTTTTATTAGGTTTTCATTTTTCTTAATGTGTCACTAATAAACTTTTTGAGTATTGTGCTCTAATGGCATTTTCCTTATGACCTCTGTGGTTTCACTGCACAATTTTGCATACTGCAGTGCTTTTTTGGGAAAACCTATGTTGTTATAGCAAAACTACAAGAACAAGCTTAGTTAGTATAGATGAGCCTCATTTTATATAATAAATGGGTTTAAATTACCGTCTCTATGGAAATGACTCTCAGATCTTTATATCAAGTCCTCCTCTCCTGAGAGCCAGTGCCCCATCACCAACTCCCTAATGGATATTTTGATTGTCCCACAAACATCTTAAGCTCACAATGCCTAAAAGAGAACTCATCTTTTCTCTCAAACCCACTTCTCTTATGAAAGTCTATTGCTGTCAAGAGTACTTCCATCCTTCCAGTCATGGAAGTTCACAACTTCAGAGCTGTCCTCCATATCTCATTTTCTCTCCTCCTATAAGTCTTGTTGATTCAGTCTCCAAAAAATCTCTCACACTAATCATCTCTCCATTAACATGATCCATTGTTTAGTTTAGACCCTATTACCTCCTGCTATAGTAGCTTCCTAAATGGTCTCTGTTTCAAATCTTTCCTTTCTCCAATTCATCCTTTACACAGCTCTTAAACTGATATTCCTAAAAAACAACTCTGACCCTGTCATTCTCCTGTTCAATAAACTCCAGTGCATGGCACACAGCAAGAACATGATAAATGCCTTGACTTAATAATTCTTGAGAAGTTTTAAGTCAAAATTTTCTGTGTGATATATTTTCCCAGAATATACATTATAATTTCAGCCTGGCTTATCTTAATTCCTAATTGATTACTGATTGGCAGTGATCACTTTAGTTTTAATTTCACTTGGGCATACTGTTTTTAAAAATAGACATTTTTAATAAGTATAATCACCCCAATCTGGCTGTTTACAAATTAAGATTTTCCTAAGTGAAACACTTCAATAGTTTTGGTTTGGTTTTCTTAAGGTTAAAAATGTAATATGATAGGACCTGATATGATATTATATAAATAATATAATACATCATAAGTTGAGATATTCCCTAACATTTTCCTGGTCATAAACTGATAAGTATAGATCACGCTGGTCCGAAAAATGATTTTCTAGTCCTTAAATAAACACTCTAAAAACCAACTTGAACAATAACATAAACCAAAAGCCATGTAGAAAAAACCTGATAGCTAAAATATTATTCTATCTTTTATAAAATATTTTTACAGTGAATGCCATGTACTACCAGTCAGTCATAAAAGTGCCCAGTTAAAAGCTTCTTAAGGCTTTCCCATCAGGGCCCAGAAATCTAAAACTTGTGGAGCATTACATATCAAACACACAACAAAGATTAACTGAATTATCCAGTACTTTTCCATATAGAGGGTATTTTCTTTCTACTGAAAATTTTTAAATAATTTATGGGAAAAAATTAACTCAATTTTGAATGAGGAGATTTTTGTATGCATTAAATAGCTATACTATCTTTCCTAATCAGGAATTCCCATGCCAAGATGCATTAAAAATATAAATGGAACATTTCCAAATATTTGGAAACCAGGCAAAAAATATATTCTTTCAGTCATGGTGGGATATTGCATAATTGGAATGGTAGAGTGGAAGAACTATTTTATGGGAGAGATTGTTTTCTTTCAACATCTAGGTCTTTTTCTCCTGAATTTACAGATAACTGTTAGCAATATACTGTACCAAAAAGCTTTACAACTGTAGGGAGAGAATGCCATCTGCTGCTTTATATGTGTACTCAACAGTTAGAAAGAAGCTGGAGAATAGACAGGTACAGTAATTACTGTACCATGAAATGAAATTTGGATATTTAATGGGCAGCTACAGAAAGAAGGAATAAGACTGATGAATAAAATAAATACTGCTATTCAGGGTGGATGAGTACATTTTAATATAAACTTGTGAAATTCCAGGATAGATTTTATTTGTACATTACTCTCACAGACTACTCATTGGCACCGTTTACATATAAAGTCTTTATAAGGGCCAGACTGTTAATAAGGAGAGGCCTGCTTATTTGACCCTTTATATGGGTACCCACTGTCATTTCCCAATTATAAGCTAATAGTAGCCGTCCCCCATACTGCAATCCAGTATGAGGTTTGCAACTGAGAGAAACTGTAGCCTTAAAAGTAGAGCAAGGTTTAGAGTAACTTGCCAAAGGCAAGCATTCAAAAAGAGTTAATCAACCTAAGGAATGACTTTCTCTGCCTAGATATCTACCTTTACAGTAAGTAAATTTATCACTTCTCTGTTATATTGCATGAAATTCCATGAAGTCAATATTCATATTGGTTAGTAAGTACTCTCTTTTAAAAATGAAAATACCTATGGGAGTGTAAAAGAATGATTGGTTATATAGGTAAGCATTACTTAATTTAATTGCATTGGACTGCTTTCTGCCTAACATCTTTGGCCAGCTTAGACATCAGTACCCTTGTTCCCTGGGATACTCCTTTCTCTAAAGATCTAGGTTGTCACCAGAACTTGGATACTTCACCAATTTTAGTCATTTGCACAAGCATTTAAATAACGGTTTAAATTGTAAGTTGCAAAGCGATAAACCTGGTTTTCTGCTCCTCCCCTCAACTCCATTAAATATCTATTTCCCCAAAATAAAGTTCTAACATTTATTTTTGGTCCAGACCAATTATTTCATTAATGTAGGGAATCCCCGGTAAGAAAATTCCTTTCATTGACAGTGAAAGTAAGTGATTTGTAACTTAAAGTCTTAGCTTCCTGGGGCATTGAGAGATTAGTTCTCTTGCTCAAAGTTTCTCTCTCTTTCTCTCTCTCTCTCTCTCTCTCTCTCTCTCTCACACACACACACACACATTTTTGTCTATGTATGTATGTACACACACACACACATATATATATCAGAGGCAGAACTTGAACCCAGGTCTTCCTGATTCTAAGGCTGTTTATCTTCTCCATGAAGCTGCCTATTATTTTAAAAAAGAAAATATTTACCTCTAACTTTACTCTGAAAGAACAACGTTAAGAGAACTAAAAGAAATAAAGCCAGAGAATAATAAAAGAGTAGCTATTTGTTATTTATATACTCTGTGCTTATATCCCTTAAGTGACTATCCCCAGTTCTCAGAGAAGTAGAAGGCTAAATCTTAAAGCTAGATCCTTTGTTACCTCATCAAAATACGTATCAAACCCTTATTCAATTCACTGTTCCCTCTAATAGAAGGTATCATATGGTTCATATTAGAGTAGAGATGGATTCTTGAAAGTGATATTGGAAGGGATCACCCTAGCCAGCTGAAAGAAGATCAGACTAACTAAACTCTGAAAGGTCCATGACTAAACAGTTGAACACAAGAAAAAGTTTTTTTTTTTTATCTTTTGTCAATGAGAATCATAAAGATAGTCTATTAAGGCAAAGTACGAGTATTCACAATGATGGAAACAGCGATCCTAAAAATTTTTAAGTTTTAAAATAATTTTATCTGTTTGTCAAACAATCAAGCTTTGCTTATAGTGACTTTCATCCAAATTCTACTGGCCAGGCTTGATCCCATCCCCTCCCATTTTCTCCAGCAGAAACCTGAATCATACTCCCTCTCGCATTCATTTTAAACCTCTCCCTATCCAGATTCTTTGCCTACTACCTTCAAACATGCCCAAGTCTTTCCTAGTCTTAAAAAATCATTAGACTGTATTATCCCCTCAAGTCATCATTCTGTATCTCTCCTCTCTTTATCAGCTAAACTCCTTGAAAAAGGAAATCTATATTCAATGTCTTTACTTCCTCTCCTCTTACTCACTCAATACTTTAATTTGGTTTCCAACTGCATTATTCAACAGAAACTGCCCTCTCCAAAGTAATCAACAGTCTTAGTTGCCAAGTCTTATCTTTCCTCAGTCCTCAATCTTCTTGAACTATTTGGCACTACTGGCCACCCACTTCTCCTGGATATTCTCTCCTCTCTAGGTTTTCATGACCCTACTTTCTCCTGTCTCACTACTCCTTCGTCTTCTTTGTTGGCTCATCATCCATATTGTACTCCCTAATTGTGGGTGTTCTCCAAGGTCCTGTCCTAGGCCCTCCTTTTTCTACACTTTCTCTCTTGGTAACCTTACCAGTTCCCATGTGTTTAAAATTATCCCTATGCAGATGACTCATAAATCTTTATATCCAGCCACAGTTTCTCCTCTGAGATATCCCACTCTACACATCCCACTAGTTGCCAAGTCCTGATGATTCTACTTTCACAACATCTTTCTGACACTGCTTCCATCCAGGTACAGGCTGTCATGACCTCCCACTTGGACTATTATAAGAGCTATATATATGGATGGTCACCCTGCTTCAAGTCTCTCCCCTTTCCAGGCCATTCTCTGCTCATCCATCAAAGTGATGATGTCATTCCTCTCTATTCAATAAATTCTAGAGGCTCACCATTGCTTTCAGGACCAAATATAAATTCTCTGTTAGGCTTTTAAAGCTCTCCTTCCCATTTTTTACTGGTACTCCCTCATGCCTAGAATTCTCTCCCTCCTCATCTGTACCTCCTAGTTTCCTTGGCTTCCTTCAGAAGTCAGCTAAAATCCTACCTTCTGCAAGAAGACTTTCTCAATCCCCATTAATGCTAATGCCTTCCTCCTAATATTACCTCCAATTTATCCTGCATATATCTTGTTTGTACACAGTTGTTTACATGTTGTTTCACCCTTTAGACTGTAAGCTCTTTGAGGGCAGAGGTTGTCTTGCATTTCTTTGTATCTCTAGAATTTAGTCCTGCGCCTAGTACATTGTAGGTAGTGGATAAAAGTTTGCTGAGTTTGATGGAATCCTAATTAAACTGCCCCCAGCCCCAAACTTCTAACTTTATTAGAGGTCCCACCGCACCTACCTAGTCCCCCCACCCCCACCCCCTGCCAATGTCCTTTTTCGTATATGCGTCATTGCTCACTGGAACAACAGATGTGTCCATGAACTCTTAGTTCCCACAGAAACAGTAGGCATGTCCATATGATGAGACCCCAGCCCCCAGCCCCATTCCCACAGAAACAGGTATGTTCTTATACTCAATCACAATTACATCATCCATCTAACCCAAGACATTAACACAATACCTAACTATCTATCTTGACCAGACAGGATCACACTAGCTAACTACAATAGCAAGGAGGGCAGAATGATCAGAAAGTTTAACCACTGAACTATAGATGGGATGCCTCCTCCATTACCTAATCCATTAACAAACTCCTCCTACCTTTTTAATATTAATCATATTCCAAATTCTATGTAAATTTCTGTTATATAACTGCACCTTTAACCTATAAAAATCCACCTTTGCTTTCTCTGAAGTTGCTGGTTCCTCTTGGAACTTAGCCCACTTCATGAGATGGGTCAATCTCAATAAATGCCTATATTTGGATTAGAGGTGGTCTGACTCTGAATTCTTTGCAACAGTTCTACTACACCTCATCATAAAATCCCAACAGTTTTTGGGTGGGCAAAGTCCCCACCACAACAGTTTTGGGCATCCCTGGGTTTAAACTGCAACAATTTGATTTGACTTACCCTTCAGTTCCACATCAACAATTACCTACTGGACATTTCAAAGTGGATGTTCCAGAAACAACTGAAACTGAAAATGTCTAAAACTGAATTCATAATATTTTCCCTCAAAACCTCCTCTCTTCCAAACTTTCCCATTTTTGTTTTAAACACCAGCATTCTTCCAATTTTCTAGGTTTGTAACCTTGGCATTACTGCTAACTCCTCACTCTCCCTTTACTCTGTATATCTTATCAGTTGCCATCTCTACCTCCACATATTCTCTCACATACAACTCGTCTTTCCTCACATGGCCACTTACTACCTGAGTTCAGGTTCTCATTCACCTCTCACTTAGATTATCATAACAGTGTCTTAATTGTTCTCCTTTCATTTCTTATCACTCCAGTCCATCATACTACACACTGCTGCAAAACTGATTTTCTTAAGCAAAGTCTGGTCATATGACTTTTCTATTCCATCAACTCCAATGGTTCCTTCTTATAAACTTTTGAGTTTACCTTTTAATCTCTTTCACAATCTATCCCCTACCTATATATTCAGCCTCCCCCTCTGACACTGCAATCCAGCCAGCCTGGTCTCTCTGTTTTTTACATACAATATTTCATCTCCTATGTCTGTGCCTTTGCTGTCCCACATGTCTGAAATGCATTCCTTTCTCTCTCCCTCACGCAATCCTTCTCTTCCTTTAAGAAACAGCTTAGGCATCCTTTTATGAATGAAGCCTGTCTTGATCTCCCAACTGCTAAAGTGCTCCTTTGAGTTGAAATGCATTATATATATTTATTCATTTTATATTTATGATGTATGTATTTCTATACATACTTGTTGTCTTCCAGGAGAATGTAAGCTCCTTGTGAGCCAGAATCGTTTCATTCTTTGTACTTATAACCCTAACACAGAGATCACTGCCTGGGACAATAGCAACACTTCATAAATACTTGGTGATTCATTGACTGAACACAGCCTGAAATCGCATTATGTTTTTTGGTTGCCACACGACACCTAACTTAAATGGAACTTGTAGTCAAGCTCCCTGTGGCCATTCCTTGACATCCATATCCCAAACTGGGATACAATTCTTGACAAGTAACCAGACTCCTTCATAATCCATGAATTTTAAATAAGTCTAAGTTTAAAGCAGCTGTTGAAGCAACTGTGAAGTCAGAAGTGTAGGATTTGGTAGCATTGTGGCAATGAGAAGGGAAGCTTCTTGAAAGGAGGGATTGTTTCATTCATTTTATTACGTGACTACTGTAATGCCTGGCTTGTGGTATACTTTTAATAAATGATTTCTGATTGACTGATGCTTCTCTCCTCTGGTCCCTAGCTTTACTCATACAATTATATCTTCTTAATAGTCAATGCTACTCCTTTCTCTACCCCCTCTATCTAATCTGTTTCTTTTGAATAAGGTATATCCTCTTTCAGAGGCATATTCCAGGCAGGGATCTTATACTATCTATGAAGTCAAATGTTCCTTCTTGCATTAGGATCTCTAGTTTACCTCATTTTAAAACTATTTTTATACGTTTATGTATAGATATCTGAGGTCATCAATTTTATTAACTGGCAATTTTCAGGGCATATCTACTGCAATTCTTTTTGTTTTTTTATATTCCTGCTATTCTCTAGGTTGTCTTTCTTGGTGTCAACACACAGGCAACTATTTCCCTCTGCCTTCCTCTTCAGTTTAAAGCTCTTTTTGACTAGATTCATGAGATTTCAGGCAAATTCATGTTCTTCATGACACAAATGAAGACAAATCAACATAAAGTCCATCAGTACTCCACTAATTAAATTTCCTTAGGTCAGGGTCTACTATAATCTGAATTTACCCTATTACAAAAAATAATATAGCAAATATCTAGTGAACTATGATAAAAAGAATCAAAAGCAATTTATGATTCCCTTAACATACAAAAACCATCATCAAAGAAAAATGAATTTGTTTGGCATGATTACTTTTTTCTCACAAAGGCATACTAGTTGCCAATAACAAGAAGTAAGCTTTTTCAGGTCAGCAATTATTTTTGTTTTGATCTTTGGTGGAATCCCTAACACTTAGCATAGTGCCTCGCACCAACACTTTTAGTGTTACAAACAAGAGCCTTCATTTTATAAAGAGGATTTCCTATAGGATTTCTCTAAATGAGCTTTTGCAGGCCATTTACAAGATTCAACTTATCTGGCAGCATTGTTTAACAAAAAAGTACCAGATCTGGAGTCAGAAAACTTGGTTGTGTCTCTTAGATCTACCACACACTAGTTCTATGCCCTAGGATAAGCACCTCAATTTTCTTATTTATAAAATGGATATCAGCCCCAACCTTGTGAGGATCAAATGAAATAATATAAGTGGAATTTCTTTATAACTAATGAAGTGCTATACAAAAATTACTCTCTTCACAATTCAGTTTCGAGTTAATCTTTGAGGAACATAACTTTTGTATAAAGTGAAATGCACATGTATATGTATATTTGTACTTTATCTTCATTTCTGCCTAATGTAATCTAATTAGTCTTAATGACAAATAACAATACATGCTACTAGCTTGTCCTATTCCTTCCTTATGGTATCTTTTAGTGACAATTAAATAGTGAAAAATAATCCTAATGAATTAAAGGTAAAGAAGTTTCAAAATACAAGGGCAGAGGCTATCCCAAATGTACATAAGTATGGTTGAAGTGATTCAAACAATAATGCTAGGAGAATTCACCTGATACATATTTCACTTCAGAATAAAATCATCCTTGTCTAAAAATCACAGACGAACTGAAGGTAACATTAAAATTCCTTGGGAAAAGGTCTAACAGCATAATGAAAAGCTATGTCTTGAATTTTCAAGTAAGAAATTCTTTGACATTGCTAAAGCACAAACTAAATCTTAAAGAGATAAAAATATCCTTGGGACTGCTTATCATAGAGGGGTATTGAAAAGAGTTACTGTACCAGTAAGAAAAAAAATCCCAGACACATCTTACTCAATGTCATAAGACCTACTAAATATTGGCTTAGGGCTCATATAAATGCCTCTGCTACTCTTCAAGATCAATTAATCTGGTCTAGCTGATGCTATTCTTACAATATCTACACAATGAGTGTCCCTTACAGTTAAGGTGATTTAACTGCTACTTCTCAAAGACGCTGCTAACTCTTCTAGTCCCTGCTATTTATCATGCAGAAAAGCCAGTAATGTGAGAAATAAAGTACAAACCACATAAGTGAGTAACTGTCAAAGGAACAGAACTATTAAAAGAATAAATCTTGTGTTCTCACCCTTGAAATATAACACAATATAACAAAATCCATTAAAACATTCAAAATAATCTTAACTATTTAATGAATATAACTGTTAAAAATATTCATGGATTACCCACTAATCCTCAAAGAAAATGGCAAGCTGAAGCATAAATCAGGAAAATGAACTACAGATCATCTTCAATACCTCAAGGTCTTGAATTCCAATGCATAATGTATTCTCCCGAAGAAATTGAGCAAGTAACTTTTCTTTATTCTGCATATCAGTCACCTTTATACATTTACATGCACTTTTTTCTTCATCTTAAGTGACAGTGGTTTAAATTAATTATAAAAAACTTACCTTTGAAGTTCGCTGGAGTTGGTCACCCACATATGTTTTACGAAACTGATCCAAAAACCAAAGAATTGCAAGTTCTATTTTTTCATTATTACACCGAGGCAATTGGGCATCCAATAAAGATATAAGCTGAAAAACTCTTAAGATAAAATAAAAATATTTTTAGGTAAAATACTAAAAAAGTAATACCATAACAGCTATTTCTTTGATAATTATTTATAATCTTCCTATATTAAGTTACTTATAGGAAGAGATTAATTAGGCACACACTCTTGGCAATATTGAGAATTTGCTAAATCATATCTGCCAAATACCAAATTCAAAAACTGGTTGACTGTAGCCAGGGTTTTTTCTATACAGAATTACTGCATATAAATAATTTCCTCATTTTTATAGTAAATGCCCATCACACTACTTGATACAGAGCTAGAAGTTAATAAGTGTTTGTTGATTGATACAAAAATACAAAATAGAAAGTTCTAAATTTTCCACAGGTAGAATAACCAAGGCAAAACTTACTTTCAAATTTTTTAGTATGTTAAAAAACAT
>CM053581.1:292617069-292637530 GCA_028627135.1 Pseudochirops cupreus
CCCCCCCCCCCCCCCCCCCCGCATCAATGCACAGGCAGGAAACAGTTCAAAAAAAAATCACTGCATCACTTTCTTAAGGTACTTTTATGATTCTGTTCACAATTCCTAAACAATCAATTTTAAATAAACTATAAAAGTTCACTGAAAACCCAAATAAACGACTATGGACTGCATCCAAATAATGTACACAGAAGTACAGAATTTCAAGAATTGGAAGGAACTTCAGTAGCCATCTAGTCCAAATCCCTCAAAAAGTCCCACTAATAACACACTCAAGTGTGTTGAATCCAGTCTTTAGCAGAGGGCTTTCAGTGAACACTTCAACACCACTTTTCACTTTTGGATAGCTCTAATTATTAGGAAGTTTTTCTTTATACTGATCAAAATTAGCTCCTAGTTTCACCTTCTAAGCAAAGGAGAAGAAATCTAATCTGTCCTTCACCAGATGGTCTTTAAATACTTTAGAAAATCAGCACTTGGTTTTGCATTATCAAGGACATAAGAGTTAATTACAACTCATTTCATTATCAATTTATCTTTATTCAGGGTTTTATTCATCATGATGTGAATGTGATAAAGAAATGCTCATGCACTAGGTTGTTTGATAAATTGAAATATCAAGTGAGTGAGCAAAATGTTACTTTACTTTGAACCACAAAATAATTATTATAACACCGGGTAGCTTAAATATTTCAATGCTAAAACAGCATAGAAATTTAGAAGCTAGTTGTGAAATCTTTTTAAATATTGGCTGAATTCCTCTGGCAAGTAGATAAATTAAATATAAAAATGAATAGTAGATAACATCTCAACTGGGTAAGTTTTGCTCAGTGACTTGGAACATCTTCACACATTATTTATATTTTTAAAGTCAACAGAAAAATGATATTCGTCAATACAGAATCCAAATACTATAAAACATACATAGATGGTTACTACAAAGTAAAAATGTGAAGAAGTAAACTGATTTTAAGACTAGAGGGCCTCTTGCTGTTTAAGGAGATGAATGAAAAATTATATTTATGATATGATTTGGTTTATCTGAAATACATTTTCTTCTTCTCCTTATTCTCTGTAATTAACCACTATTTAAGGAATCAAGCATCAAACTTTGTTTCTTATCCCCATTAAAGTCCAATATTATTCACTCATCTGTTCAACAAACATCTCTCAAGAGTCTCTGATGAGAATATCACTGTCCTAAGCACTGCAATGGAACTATGAGGTTTGGATAAGATAGAGCTTGCTCTCAAGGAACTTACAGTCTAATAGTTGGGGAGAGTGTGAAATAATAACCAGAAGGACTATGATAGAGAACACAATTATTTGAGATTTCTTAAATTTCTAACATTATTCTAAAAGACCTGGCACAGTTAAACTACATTTTGCATTTAATATGCCAATATACTAATAACTTAAGATAACCACCCGTTTTGATTTTTCCCCAAGTATAATATATGTGTATTATATATGTATATATGTATATATATACATATATATATATCTCAAAGGCACTATGAATATTGAATTCAAAAAAAGGAATTAAGTTTATTGATATCAAATGGTCAATTTGTGTCATTCAGAAATAAATTGTATCAAACAGAAAAATGAAAATGGGTGTGAAAACACCTCAAATTACTCATAGAGAAATTTCTATAGGGTTCAGTTTAAGCATGACATTAACACAGTGGAAGAATACTACAATCTGCCAAATATTCTGATGCAAACTGAAATATTCAACTATCCAAAAATTTTCAAATATGTAGGTGTTTTGTATCCTTGACACAGCTTCTGGGGGCAGGGAAAGGGAGTAGGGGCTGGCTGGATAATATTTCCTCCTTTCCATCCGGATGCACTATATCTGCATAGATCTAGTTTACGTGTGTTGTATCAGTTCTACGGAGTAACAAAAGACTTACATTGATCCAAGCTTTTAATAGTATACATATTATGTTCAGAGCACTGTGCTAGATGCTAAGGGAGACATGAAGTTTATTTCTTTAATGACCCTTGCCCTTTAGGAGTTTCCAATCAAGTAAGGAAAATAAAATATGCATACAAGAAACTATCAAGTAGGAAAAAAAAAACACCCTTTGCATCAGTTATTTCCGATTAGGGTCTGAATATCCAAGACATATGGAATTAACAGAAATATGTAATAGTAAGAGCCAAGACCCCCAAAATAAGAGGTCAAAGGATATTAAAAAAAACTGTTCACAAAAGAACTTCAGGCTAGTGGAAAATGACTTCAAATTGTAATAAGAGACAGAAAATCAAACTAACTCTGAGGTTTCACTGTGAAAACTGAGAAAGATGTCAAAAGATGGAAACAGTCAATGTTGCAGAGGCGATGATGGAAAGACAATTATACCAGCCCACTGTTGCTAAAGCTATGAATTTGTACAGCCTCTCTGGAAAGCAATTTGTATGCTGCTAAAAAAAAAATTAACTAGGTCCAGAAAAGGTGGTACACACTATGGCTGGTGGATCACTTGTGCTTGGGAGTTTTGAGCTGTAATAGGGCTAAATAGGGTGTCTGCACCAAATCCGTAGATAATGTAGTAAATGCTCAGGACTAGAGGGCAATTATGCTATCTAAGGCAGGCTAAATTGGCCCAGGTCAAAAAAACAAAAACAAAAACAATGCAAGTGAAAGCCTCTTTGCTGATTAAATATTGGGAGGACTGTGAGTAGCCACTGTATTTCCAGTCTGGATGAAATAGGAAGAACACAAACACATGAACACACACAGACACATACACCATACCACACAAAAATGTTCATTCTGTTTGACCTAGAGATCTCAATACCAGGAATATTCACAAAAAGAATTAAAGACAGAAAGAAAAGTCCTATATACACCAAAATATATATAACTGTACTTTTTGTATCAACAAAGAACTGGAAACACTGCTTACTTGGACTGGGGCACAGCTAAATGAATTGTAGTACATGAATATAATGAGTAATACTGTGCTATATGAAATGAAGAATATGAAGAATTCAGCGAAGTACAGAACAGTTACATGAACTGTTGCAAAATAAAATAACCAGAACTGTGAAAACAATATACACCACAATCACAACAATATAAATACAACGGACAATAGCACGGAACTTAACTTGTCGTTAGAATGACCAACTTTGGTTCTGGAGAAAAGGTGGAACGCTATGCCCGCCTGTCTGCATTTCAGGAGAAAGGGACGTGTGAAATAATATGTGAAATGCCAGCAAGAGTTCTGCTGAACTTTTTTATTCCTTCCCCCCCCAATCTCTGTCACAAGACAGGGCTCATTAGATGGGGATTGAAAAGTGATACATTTGGAAGTGAATGTGTGGTTTAATAATAAAGAGCATGGCTGGGGTCGGTAGGTGGCGCAGTGAATAGAGCACCGGCCCTGAAGTCAGGAGGACCCGAGTTCAAATTCAGCCTCACACACTTGACACAAAAACTAGCTGTATGACCTTGAGGCAAGTCACTTAACCCCAATTGCCCTATCTTTCCCCCTCCAAAAAAAAAAAGCAAAAACAAAATGAAATAAAATAATGAGCAGTAATAAAAGTACACAAATAACTCTAACGCTATAACCTTGCTATACACACGTATATAAGTACAAAAGTACTATGAAATTTCCCGGAAAAGAAAACTCTTTTTTTCCTAGGGCATATCAAGGAAAATTTACTGGGCCGAATAAAAGAGGTCCTGAAAGATGAGCAGGAATTTTGGCTTGAAGGTAAGGAGTGGTAGGAACAATATATCCTGACCTGCTCCCCAACTTAGCTGCTTCAGGGGACTAGAGGCTAAGGATGTTACCATCACTTCTTGGTCACTTAAGTACAAAAACAGCGAGGAAGAGTTCCAGGGACCTTTCTGATGCTTGATAGATAACAATGGACAACTCAAGCAAGAGAGCTTCACTAAGATGAATCAGCTGAATGTTCTTAATGCCTATTCTCCTACTATTGATAAGTAAATCTCCTCTTGCTAATTGTTGATTTTTTTCTAAGTGCCTCAACTTATTCCAGTATTAACTCTAAACTACGAGAGGACTGGTTTGAGTCAGGCCCAGCCCAATATGCTAGTTTAATGAGTTTGGACTTTATTAGAAAGCAAAGAATCATTAATGATTTTTAAGCAATAAAACGGTTAGACGCATTCAATTGGAAATAACAAAAGAAGGAAAAAGAACAAAGGAAGACAATTAGGTCTCTATTATAATACTTGAAGCATAGATTGGTGAGGATAAGGGAAAAAATGAGATAAACATTAAGGAGGTAAAATCTGTATAATGGGGCTACTGATTAATTAACTGTGAAAATAAAGAATAGAAAAATAAAGAGTCAAGAGAGATGCAAGAATTTCATAGAGAGCTTAAGAGAACAATGGTGCCATTCACAGGATGAGAGAATTCAAGAGGAAAAGAAGGCGGTTTGGGGGGAAAAGTTACATTAATTTTGCACATGATAGTCTTTAAATTAATTCAACACTTACCGGCATGATAATTCTCCATCCATTGCATCATGTTCATCTGTACTAGTGTAAGTTAGTCTTCCTCCTACAACAGTACCAACTAAGTACACCAACCATGCAAGACGTCCTAACGTTGAAGAAAAAGAAAAGAAAGTCAGAAAAAGCTAATTCAAAAGCAAAGCTAGATAGAATAAGTCAGTCTTCTCAATAGATGACTTTAATAATCTATTTATAAGCTTAGTTCTTGGAGGACAGAGACAAGCTGCTAGTTTTTATATATTTTCCCAAGTATTTGTTCCTTGACATTTAAAGTGACTCTTGTTGTTCAGTAATTTCAGTCATATTTGACTCTTTGCTGACCTCATTTGGGGTTTTCTTGGCAAAGATACTGGAGTGGTTTGCCACTTACTTCTCCAGCTCATTTTACAGATGAGGAAACTGAGACAAACAGGGTTAAGTGACTTGCCTGGGGCCACACACTTAGCAAATGTCTGAGATCACATCTGAACTCAGGTCTTCCTGACTCCAGGCCCAGTGCTCCATCCACTGTACCAATACACTAAACTGGCCAAATATTTTCAATGTGCTAATTCATGAAGTCTGAAAATTGTTTAAACCTTATTTTTCAAAAATGTCTAATGATTTTGGCATCTTGGACTGGTAGCTGAAAGCAATACAATGAAATCACAAATCTTTCCAATGAAATTCTTTCAATTTCAATTTCAAGAGGCAGTGGAGATACTGCAATAGCAATAAATTTAAAGACTGAAGAATTTCTTGTATTAAAGAAAAAAATCTGGTTTTATATTTGGATACACAGACATAAATGCAGTCATTATTTCATCAAATTCTCCATTTTTAAGTGACTTATGAATAATTCACTGCATATATACAATATCCAAAATGTGCTCTCATTGGTGTTGGCCTTTTCAAAGTAAACTTGGAAAAGATAAGAAAGCTATTTTGGCATGGCAAAATCAATTGGTTTTGTGCTGATAAAAAAATGTCAGTGAGTTGAGTGCTTAGAAAAGGTGTCAAATTTTAATACTTTGGAAAAATTGTTTTAATAAATAAGGCCTAGAAGAAGGAAAGGCAGAAGCATACAATTTTCCTAATTTTCTTGTAAATAGTGATAGTCATCAGTATATAACCTTAATCATTGTGTCCACCGTGTACATTGGTGCAGTCTCTTAACAATTGAGGTAGAAAACTTCCTGGAGGGTTAGATAAATATTTACATTCTGGGAATATCACATAGCAGAGCTGAATAAAACAAATTAAATTAAACTCAACCTTTTATGCAGCCCTGCTTCACACTATTAGTGAAGGGAAATTGATTGGACAAGACACCATCAACTCTAATTTGACCTCCTAAAATAGAACCAAAATAATGAGCATGACAGAGAAATAATATATGAAAAAACTTAACTGAAGACAGTACAAGCAGGAACTAAAGGCACTTCAAAAGTCACCTTGTATATTTGGAAATATTTTATGGGATGTCTGAATATAAAAGCTCATAAAAACAGGCAAGAAATCATTAAGGAAAAAATATAGCAGGAAGAGTGTAATAGGAACATAAAGAGGAAAAAGGAAGCTGACAGTTTTATTTCAGCTTAGCAGTTATTAAAACCTAAAATCATCATAAGAGATGAATATTAGTGGAAGTTACTTTTCTAATATATGAAGTTACAAGATCATAGATTCAGAGTGGAAAAAGATGTTAGATCATGGTGTTTAGTTTTCTCAATTTACAGATGAGGAAACTGAGACCTAAAGATGCTAAGATTATCTGCTCTATTGTTTACAAATAACAAGACAGAAATAACTTATTCTCAAAGTGACCACAATATAAAATGAAATGCTCCATGGAGTTTTGTGCAAACAATATTTCAAAAATAAACTCAGAAAAAGACTAGATGACAAATGTGGCCCTGAATAGTTACGTGCACTTCATGTCCATAAATCTACCAGATCACTTTACCAATGTGTACCCTTCTGTAAAGTGAATAACACTTTTGTAATGCAAATAGGCACCTCAATCTGTTTTGTTGGTTTAGATTTTTCCAACACTGATTTTTCACAAAACTGGCAGAACTATAGCAGATTGGTTGTAGGATCCTTAAATAATATAGTTAATCTTTATTTAAAATGACAGGCAGGCTCTAATTATACAATTATTTCTTGACCACTTATTGTGTCTACCACACATTTTGACATTTGACCTTGCATTATTTTCTAATTGCATGATACTTCTTGTCTATGCAAACAGACTAGCTACTCCCTAGAGGGTTGATACAGTGTCTCTTATTCCTTGTCTATCACTCATATAACTTAAACTGAATGCATATTAGATGCCTAATGAATGTTTGTTCAATTGAAAATGAATGGACCCAATTAACTCATTTGGACATATCAGTGATAGAAATACAGCAGTGATACCAAAATCAATAGAAACTGATTTTTACCTTTTCAAGAGTTAGTATCAGAATTAAAAAATAGGGATAGTGATTCAGAGTTCTATACTAAAGTAGGGGTTATGGCCTACAGGTCAGAGTTTAAAAATCACTTTTATCTCAAAGACTATACAGAAGCAGGTTGTGAGCTAGATTTTGCCCACAGGCTATACTTTGCTGACCCTAATGCTGGAGGATGGCACCAAAATGGTTAGATAATAATAGTTCAGAACTTCTAAAATAGTACACTTCTTAAAACTTCCTTTATAAGCAATTTGTAATCCTACCACAATCAATTTCTGAAGACTACTATAAAAATGGCCCAAATGCAAAGCCACTAAACGTATAAATACCTTTAGGTAAAAGGCAATGACTTTCCCAGTAATGGAAAAGATAAACATAGAAGATTATTTTTTCCATTCCTTCAAATCATTTTATATAACACCAATAATCATATAAAGTTATTTATTTAAAAGAAAACCATGCAAACCCAGCTTGTAGTAGACTGTTATCATTTTTTCTTAATTTTTTCCTATGAGATGTATTCACCTAAGGAAAAGGACAATATATGTCAACTTCCTTCCTATCAATCATAACTCATTTTGACATAAACAGAGAAGTAATTCCTAGAAATACTTTTGGAATACTAGTTTTCCAATGATGCAAACAAATGAGGTTAATATTTAAGGAGATATTAAATTTTCTATTTTCCAACTTTCAATTCTGAACCTTTTTTTTCTGAAGTAGTAAAAGGAAATATCAAACCTAGAAAAGAAAAAAGAATTTTTTATAAAAGTTTTGTAAGGCATAATAAAGGTTCTTTAAAAAAAGTTTAAAATGAAAACCTTCTGAGAATCAAAATATGATGAAGTATTGATGACAATACCTTACCTTCAAATGATATTTAAAACACATTTGTGTACTAGTATGTAAGGAAAAAAGAGAAAATGTGGCATACTAGATATAGAGCTGTCCTTGAAGCCAGGGTTCAAATCACGCCTTTGAAGTATATTAGCTATGTGACCCTATAGAGGAATGCTCTAGGTACTCCAAGATTTTATAAGTTCCAGAGACGGTGCTGATTTGTATTGGTAGAGGGAGTTTCCTTACCTGTGAATTCCTTAATATCAATGAAATCACAGGTTCAGTCCCTATCAATAGTCTACCTTTTTAGTTTTTAGATATGTTTCATAACTTTGTAAAACATATGTTTAAGTTAATATCATTTCATTGGTTTTTCTTCTACATTTTTTTTTCATTTTCACTTTTGCTGACTTAGAAAAAGTAATGAATTGAAAAGGTTGGTCACAAATTGGGAATTTCCAAAAAGGCAAAATGTCAAAGATGACATTACTGTTTAGAATGTGCCTGAAAAAAGGCCCAATGTGAACAGTTCTTTCTATTACATATAGGTAAAAATTTAATTTTTAGTTGGTTAGTTTCAGAATGTGTCACTGTTACAGTTCTCTCTCAGACTATATATACATTGAACCAGAAGACATCACTGAAAAGTGAAAATTTGGTCAACTAATCAGAGAATTTCAAAAACTAAGGTTATATACTAAGATCTTCCAGAAGAAGTAATGTGTTTGGGTAGAAAGAGAATTGATCTTTGACTTAGAAAATTTAGATTTAAATCCATACTCTGACACTAACTAGCTATATGATTATGGGCAAATCATTTACCTTCTCTAGTCTAAATAGAACAAGTAAAATACTTAGATTACTTACCTTACAGGGTTGAGAGGAAAATCCTTTGGAAATCTTAAAAAACTATGGAAATATCCTTCTTATTGTTGTTAATAAGTACAGAGATATTTGTTGTTGATGTTCAAGATAGAGCACCAGACTAGCAAGGGCTAAATTAGAAACTTTTTCTGAAGGATATATAGAATATATGCACAATGTATACAATAACAATAGCATTTTAAAAATCATTCCTTAGAAATGAATAAGAATACACAGAATGATTCTCTTAAGATGTGTGCATTTGGGTGAAAACGAAGAAATTTTAGCCCGCCACTCATAAACTATGCCAGTGATATATTCCCTAGCAAAATACTACTTGTGATTTCATACCCACAAAATGTATACTATAACTAAATTAATAATCTTTAATCCTAACTATCTTACTAACTAGCTCCGTGATCTTGGGTAAGCCACTTAACCCCTCTAGGTCTTAGTTTTTTCATATGTAAAATGAGATACTTAGATTAGATGATATCTTTTGCTCCTCTTTTGTACTGAGGAAGACCTCTGAAATTTGATAATTCGATGAACAGATAACATTTGCAAAATACTCTCAAATCTTGAACAGATGGTATTTTCAAAGACAAAGGCTACAGCTCCATTTAGAAAGCACATAAAAATGTTTTCTAAAGAACTATGGGAGGGAAAAGTCATAACAAAATGTTGTTGAACAACCTTCAGTCCTTCAAATGCAAGATATTCTTTCTTCTAAAAGTCTAAGTTAATTTAGTGTGCAGCTTTCTCATTTAACTGAATGAATAGATATTTCTCATACTTAAAATATTTAGTGAAATTTAAAGTATTAAGAGAAATTTATAACCTTCAAAGGGATAAGCTCTTATTACTAAAATGCTGCCACAAAATTAAAAGATGTTTCTATGCAGCCATACATTTTACACTATACAACCTTCTAAAAAAAAAGTATTTATTGAAGAGCTCTCACTTGATACCTACATAACTATGCATAAAAGTTTCTACTTATTTTATGAGCCAAAATTTCCATTACAATTTTCTTTATCCTCTGATGTTGCTGAAATGTTCAATGTACTTGTTTTCGCAGCCTCGCAGGCAGGGAACATTTTTTTCCTTAACAAAATAATTATTGCTGTAATAATCTGTAATTATGGTTTATAACTGCAATAATCCCAAAGAAATCAGTCATTACCATAGATCACAAGTAATCGTTAACTACTGTTAATGACCTATTTCTTGGGGATTATTGTTTTAGTAAACCATGACCGTATCACTGCAGATATGGAGGAGCAAGACAATATAATACAAATGAGATCATAATATAATAATAAACTTATTTTGTAACATTAAAAACCATTAAGCATCTAAATTAAAGTACATATAACGAGAAGATATAATTTTCATTGTTCAACACTAACTGAAGTGTTTAGCCTGCACAAAAGAAATTGAATACTACTACATGGTAATACAAATTAAAGCTACATTAAATATTTGCTAATACAAAATAATTTCAAAGGATTGATCAGACCACAGATTTCCTGAATAAAGTGCAAAAGACCTCATGGGGTCTACCAATTTACTTTCTGACTTAAGACGAGTAAAATCCAATTCCAAAAAAACAAAAAAGTTCCTAGAAGACATTTTCCTTCTTCCTTCTCCTCCCAACCCCTTGTACCAATGATATATAAAAGGAATTATCATTAAGAGCCTGAACTTTAAGGGTTTGGATCATTTTAGATAAGAAGTGCATCTCTAAAAAGTTTTATGCAAAATGAATCATATTTTAAACACTTGACAAAATTTAGAATTTTGGGGCTTGCAAGGAACCTCAGAGATCATATTATTTGTCCCAGAGGAATTAAGTAATTCGTCTATGTACATGGCTAGTTAGTTGCAAGGTTTAGTCTTTAGTCTCCTAGACCAGTCTTTCTACCATTCTGTGAACTTCTACAGAGGTTCTTTTGGAAAGTGAAGATTTTTTTCATAAAGCAAATAATTATTCCCTAACTTAGCTTCAATTGAATTCATTCAACAAGCCTTTGTTCAATGACTGTTATGTGCCAGGTATCACATTCAGTAGTGTGGATAAAAATACAAAGTAAAAATGGTCTCTGTCCTCAAAGAACTCACATTCTACTATAGACAGACCAAGAGGGAAGAGACAAACCCAATTTCCTTATTTAATAGGGTTACTAGATTAGTCTATAAAAGGGAAGGTATAAACATATTGTACCTAGATTTTAGCAAGATATTTGATCAAATTTCTCCTGTTATTCTTGTTAATAAGATGTAGAGTTTTAGGCAGGATGATAGTGCAATTAGGTAGATTAAGAACTGGTTTAATGACTGAAACCCAAAAGTAGTGAGGCATGAATGGATCAACATAAACCTGGAGGGAGATCTGTAGTGGTTTGCCTTTGGCTCTACGTTCTGTTGGATAAAGCACACATGACATGTATGCAGATGATCTTAAGCTAAGTCTAATGACAGAAATGGGATCCAAGAAGATCGCAACAAATTAAGAGACTGGTCCAAATTTAAAATGATGACATTTAGAGATAAATATAAAGATTTGTTTGGGGTTGTGGTGGGGAGGAGACATGAAAGCTGTCTTTAAGTATCTGAAAAGTTGTCACATGAAAGAAGGACAAGGCTCGATCTACTTAGCTCCAGAGGGCAGAACTAGGAGTAGTGTGCAGAAATCATAAAGAAGTAAATTTAAATTTATATAAGGAAAAATTTTCTAACAATTGGGGTTAAACAAAAGTGCAATCAGTTGCTTTAGGAAGTAGTGGATTCCAGTTCTTTGGAATTCTTCAGGAAAAGAACAGACAAGCACTTTATGGTAGAGGAGATTCTTAGTCAAGCATATGGCATCTTAAGTTGCTTCCAATTCTGTAATCCCCATACTTGGATACAAATATCAACTGTAAAAGCACAGGATGGATGCCCTCAGGCAAGAAATTCCAGGTAGGGCCAGGATAGTAGAGTAGAGAAACACTCAACTCTCCCAAATTTCCCTCTAAACCAGTGGTTCTCAACCTTCCTAAGGCTGCGACCTTTTAATACTTGTATGTGGGCGTATCTGCATGTGGGCAGACCCGCCAGGAGACAGATAGTGGAGTGGTGTCTTGGTTCCTAAGACCATCTAAAATATGGGTTTTCCGATGTCTTAGGCAACCCCTGTTACCCCTGCAAAAGGGCTGTTCGATCCCCAAAGGGTCATGACCCATAGGTTGAGAACCCCTGCTCTGAACAACTCTAAAATAATGCTTCAAATCAAATTCTGATATGTTAGAACCAACAAAAGGTAGGGTGAGACAATTTTTCAGCCCAAGATAATTTAGGATGTCAGCAAAAAATGTGTATCTCAGGTGTGGTAGCTCAAGTCATGCCATAGGAGTGGCTGCATTGGTGGTGGCAGCAGAAGCTTCCAGAGCTCTCAGCCCTGACTAGGGGTTTTTTGGGATCAGAGCCTGAAGGAGATTACAGGGAACCCTTTACTGGTGCTGGGTTCAGGACCCTACTGCATTGTCCATAAGCAGCTCTGGGTTGCAGCCCTAGGACCAACAGGAGCAATAGCACTTACAATCACAGGAGAGCAGGGGTCTAGGTGACGGTTTCTTCAGGAAGAGGAATGTTTATGGTAGTTCACAGGTAGGGACCCTGATATCAATTCTAAGACAGAGGGGAGCACTAGCAATTAAGGCTGCAGAAGAGTGGGGGCCCTGGTCACAGTCACAAGGTCAGGAGAAGTGCTTATGCTAATGACTACAGGGGATGGCTACCATTCCTAAGTAAAAATTAGAGCATAGACCAGGAAAGCAGTGACCACAACTCTTCTTAGATCATACCACCTTGGAAGCATGGAAAATCTACAGACCCCCAGAGCTAGCTCAGAAAACAACAGCAAGAAAGGACTGAAGCTTGGACAGTGCCCCTCCACCCCAGGAGCAAAGCCCAACTTTAACATAAAGTTACAAATTAAGAAACAGGCTAGAAAATGAGCAAACAACAAAAAAAGAACCTGATCATAACAAGTTATTATAGTGACAGGGAAGATGAAGACACAAACCCAGAAGGAAAAAAAAACATCAAAGAAACTACAAGCAATGCCTCAAGAAAAGAAAAATTGAATTAGATGCACACCCACAAGAACTCCCAGAAGAGCTGAAAAAGAATTTAAAATCAAGTAAAATGGGTGGAAGAAAAATTGGGAAAAGAAATGACAATGATGTAAGAAAAATATGAAAATATGGTCAACAATCTAGTAAAAGAGGCACAAAAATACTAATGAAAATAACACCGTACAAAACAGAATTGGTCAAATGGTAAAAGCAGCACAAAAATCCACTGAAGAGAATGCCTTAAAAGGCAGAATTAGTCAAAGAAAATGAGAGACACAAAAATTCACTGAAGAAAAGAACTCCTTAAGAAACAGAATTGGTCAAATGGAAATGACAAAAACTCACTGAAGGAAATAATTCCTTAAAAATTAGAGCTGAGCAACTATTAACTCTGTGAGACACCAAAAACAATAAAACAAAATGAAAAGAAGGAAAAAATAGAACACACTGTGAAATATCTCACTAGAAAAACAACAAACCTGGAAAATAGATCCAGAAGAAGTAATTTAAGAATTATTGGACCAATGTGAAAGTCATCACAAAAAAAAAAGCCTAGACATCATCTTTTAAGAAATTATCAAGGAAAACTGTCCCAATATCTTAGAACCAGAGGGCAAAATAGGACTCATCTACCACCTCCTGAAAGAGATCCAAAATAAGAAATCCCAAATTCCACAACTCCTAGGTCAAGGAGAAGACAATGCAAGCAGCCAGAAAGAAACAATTCAAATATCAGAGTCAGAATCAGGATCACATAAGATTTAAGAGCTTCCACATTAAATGGTGAGAAGGTTTGGAATATAACATTCTGGAAGGCAAAGGAAGTAGGAGTACAACCAAGAATAGCCTATCAAACAAAATTGGGTATAATCCTTCAGGGGAAAAAAGTGATATTTAAAGAAACAGAGGACTTTTAAGCATTCACAATGAAAAGAACAGAGCTAAATAGAAAATGTGAGTTTCAAACATAAAACTCAAGATGAGCATAAAAAGGTAAAACATGAAAGAGAAATCATAAAGGATTCAATAAAGTTAAATTGTTTACATTCCTCTATGGAAAGATGATAATTATAACTCCTAAGAACTTTACAATTATTAGGGCAGTTAGAAGGAGTCTACATAGACAGAGGGCATAGGTATGAGATGACTATGATGGGATGATTTTAAAAAAAATAAAATTAAGTGAGAAAAAGGAATGCAAAGGGATGGAGAAGGAGGAAGGGACAGGATGAATGGGGAAAATTATCTCACATAAAAGAGTTGCATAAGAAAGAACTTAATAATGGAGGGGTGACTTCTAGGAGCCAAGATTGGCAGAGTAAGCAGTAAATCACTGTAACTCTCCCATATTCACCTCCAAACAACTATAAAATGAGCCCCTAAACAAATCTTGGAACAGGAGAACCAGCAAAAACATGAGGTGAAACATTCTTTTGGTCCAAGAAACCTGGGAATTAGCAATAAAGGTCTGTCTCATTTGGGTAAAGGGGGAAGATAGTGCAGGACAGGATGTAACCAAGGAAGGCAATAGCAAATCCCACCTCAGCAAACCAGTGGGAGATCCTGAGCCCCAGTGGAATGAAAAAAGTAAATGCTAACACCAGGATCTCCTTCCCCCCCCCCTCCACAGATACCTCAGCATAGGCAGGGAATGGGCAGACTCCAGCTCCAAGGATCTCTACATGCTTCAGCATAGCCCCAGGCAAATAGGGAGCCTCTAGCAGTCACACATCCATGTGCTTTAGTTAGTTCCCAGGGAAACACAGAAATACCCTACTGTCACCAGCATGCACCAGACACCAGCACTAGGACCCCAGCTCAGCACAAGTGAGCTGCCAGACTCCTATAGCCTCCAGCAGTGTCAGCCATCCCCACCCCACTTTCTCAGCCCAGCACCAGACATGAGAGTCTCCTGAGGGCCTCAGGGTAACATCAGTGCAGCACCAGGTACTGCCAGGGGCTGTAGCCTCTGGCATGAGAAGCCTGAGACACTGCTCTTTTCAAACTGTGAGCAGAGCTCAAATGTAAAAGAAAGGAAAAAGGTTTAAAAAAAATGAGAAAAAAACAACAAAAAAAGAATCTGACCATAGAAAGTTATTATGGTGACAGGGAAGATCAAGACACAAACTCAGAAGAGGACAACAATGTCAAACATCTCTGGGCAAAACCCCAAATAAAAACAGGAAGTTGTCTTGAGTCCAGAAAGAACTTATGGAAGGGCTCAAAAAGAAGTTTAAAAATCATATAAAAGAGGTAGAAGAAAAATTGAGGGAAAAAAATGAAAAGTATGCAAGAGAACTATAAAAAAAAAAAGAGTCAATAGCTTGGAAAAAGAAAACAATTGCTCAAAAAGTATAATTGGTCAAATGAGAAAGAAGATACAAAAATTCACTGAAGAAAACAACTCCTTAAAAAGTACAGTTGGCCAAATAGAAAAAGTAGTGCAAAAGCTAAGGAAAAGAACTCCTTCAAAGTTAGAATTGGACAAATGAAGCTTATGGCTCTATGAGACATCAACAATCGATTAAACAAATTCAAAAGAATGAAAAAAAATAGAAGAAAATGTAAAATACCTTATCGGAAAAACAACTGGCCTGAAAATAGATCCAGGAGAGACAATGTCAGAATCACTGGACGTCCTGAAAGCCATAATCAAAAACATACTTTTGAGGAGGAAAACAGTTGAGAAAAAGAGAAGGATAAACAGGGGAACAGAGGATAAAAGGAAATACACAATTAATAATCCTAACTATGAATGTGAATCGGATGTACTCACCCATAAAATAGAAGCAGATAGCAGAATGGATTAAACACCAGAATCCAACAATATGTTATCTACAAAAACCACACTTGAAACAGAGTAAAAACAAGGGGGCAGAGCAGAATCTATCATGGTTCAGCTGAGGTAACCAAAACAAAACAACAACAAAAAACAGGGGTAGCAATAATGATCTCAGATGAATCAAAACAAAACCAGAAATAATTAAGAGAGATAAACAGAGAAACAACATTTTGCCAAATGGTACCACAGACAAGTAATATCAATACTAATCATCAAATGGCATAGCATCTCAAATCTTAAACAAAAATTTAAATGAGTCACAGGAGGAAACAGACAGTAAAAGTATACCAGTGAGAGACCTCAATATCTCCTTCAAAACTAGATAAATCTGGGGCAGCAAGGTGGTGCAGTGAATAGAGCACTGGTCCTGGACTCAGGAGGACCTGACTTCAAATCCAGTCTCAGACACTTGACACTTGCTAGCTGTGTGACCCTGGGCAAGTCACTTAACCCCAACTGCCTTGCCTTTCCCCCTCCAAAAAAAAAACAACTACATAAATCTAACCATAAAATAAACAAGAAAGTAGTTATGGAGATGAAGAGAATTTTAGAAAAGTTAGATATAACAGACCTCTGGAGAAAACCGAATGAGAATAAAAAGGAGTATATCTTTTTCTCAGCTGTACATGGCGCCTTTGCAAAAAATAACCATGTATCCGGGCATAAAAACCTAATAACCAAATGCAGAAAAGCAGAAGTATCATATGCATCCTTTTCACACCATGATGCAACAAAAATCATATTCAATAAAGGGTCATAGAAACAGATTAAAAATTAATTGGAAATTTAATAATCTAATCCTAAAAATGAGTAGGTCAAACAACAAATACTAAAAAGTCAATAATTTCATCAAAGAGAACGACAACAATGAGACAACATACCAAAATTTATGCAATGAAGTTAAAGCAGTACTTAGGGGAAAATCTGTATTTCGAAATGCTTACATCAACAAAATGGAGAAAGAGCAGGGTAATGAATTGGGCACGTAACTAAACAAACTGGAAAAAGAACAAATAAAAACCCTCAATTAAGAACCAAAATAGAAATCCTGAAAATCAAAGGAGAGATTAATAAAACTGAAAGTAAGAAAACCACTGAACTGATAAATGAACTAGGGGCTGGTTTTATGAGGGGAAAAAGCCAAAGAAATAGATAAACCATTGGTTAAATTGATTTTGTAAAAAGAAGACAACTAAATTAACAGTATCAAAAATGAAAAGGGTAAAAGCACACATCAATGGAGAGGAAATTAAAGCAATTATTAGGAGCTATTTTGCCCAATTACATGCAAATAAAACGGACAATCTAAATGAAATGGATGACTATTTATAAAGATATAAATTGTCCAGATTTAACAGAAAAGGAAATAAAATATTTAAATAACCCTTTCTTACAAACAGAAACTGAACAAGCCATAAATGATCTCCCTAAGAAAAAATTCCCAGGATCAGATAAATTCACCAGTGAATTTTGCCAGACATTTAAAAAAATAATTAATTCCAATACTCTATAAAGTATTCGAAAAAAATTAGGTAAATAAGGAGTCCTGCAAAATTCATTTTATGAGATTTATTTAGCTGCTACCTAAACCAGGAAGAGCAAAAACAGAGAAAGAAAACAAACCAATTTCCCTAATGAAAATTGATGCAAAAATTTGAAAAAAAAATTACTAGCAAGGAAATTAAAGGAATATAACACAAAGATCATATACTATAACAAGATGGGATTTATACCAGGAATGCGTGGCTGGTTTGGTATTAGGAAATCTGTCAATATAAATGACCATATCAATAACAAAAATCAACAAAAATCATGATTATCTCAATAGATGCAGAAAAAGCTTTTAACAAAATGTACCACTCATTCCTATTAAAAACACTAGAAAATGTAGGAATAAATGGAACTTTCAAGATGACAAGTAGTATCTATCTAAAACCATCCACAAGCATTATCTGTAATGGATTTAAGCTAAAAGCCTTTCCAATAAGATCAGGGGCGAAGCAAGAATGCCCATTATCATCACTATTATTCAATTATTGTACTAGAAATGCTAGTCATAGCAATAAGACAATAAAAGAAATTGAAGGAATTACAATAGACAATGAGGAAACAAAACTGTCACTCTTTGCAACTGATATGATGTTATACTTAGAGAATTAACTAAAAACTAGATGAAATAACTAACAACTTCGGCAAAGTTGTAGGATCTAACATAAACCTACGTAAATCATCAGCACTTCTATATATTACCAACACAATTCAGCAGGAAGAGACATTTAAAATAATCAGATTATTGGGTTATAGACATATTATATAACACATATTATATATAATACTTGGGAATCTATTTGCCAACACAAACCCATGAATTATATGAACGTGATTACAAAACACTTCTCACACAAATGAAGTTAGATCTAAACAATTGGAGAAATATTAATTGCTTCTGGGTAAGACAAGCCAATATAAGAAAACCAACAATTCCACCTAATATATTTATTCAGTGCTATAACAATCAAATTTACAAAAAAATTTATTTTATAGGGCTAGAAAAATATAGCAAAATTTATCTGGAAGAACAAAAGGTCAAGAATATCAAGGAAATGAATGAAAAAATGTGAAGGAAGGAAGCTTAGCAGTACCAGATCTCAAACTGTGTTATAAAGCAATAATCATCACAGAAATTCATTAGGGAATTTCATCGTAGAATAATATGGTATTGACTAAGAAATAGAGTGATGGATCAGTGGAATAGATTAGGTATATAAAACACAGAAGTAAATGACCATAGTAATCTCGTAGCAAACCCAGAAATCCAAGATTTTGGGACCAAAAATCACTATTTGGCAAAGACTGCTGGAAAAACTGGAAAACAGTTTGGCAAAACTAGGTATAGACCAACACCTCACACTGTATACCAAGGTAAGATCAAAAGTGGTACATGATTTATACATAAAGTATGATATCACAAGCAAATCAGGGGAACATGGAATATTTTATCTGTCAGATTTATGCTTAAGGGAAGAATTTATGATGAAATAAGAAATAAGAGAGCATTACAAGATGTAAAATGGATAATTCTGATTACATCAAATTTAAAAGGTTATGGACAAACAAAATCAAGACACCCAAGATTAGAAGGGAAGCAGGAAACTGGGAAAAAAAATTTTTATAGCAAATTTCTCTAAGGAAGGCCTTATTTTTTAATACACTATAGAGAACTGAGTCAAATTTATAAGAAATAAGTCATTCCCCAATTGATAAAAGGTCAAAGGAAATGAAAAGGCAGTTTTCAGAAGAAGAAATTCAAAGCTACCTTTTGTCACCTGAAAAAATGCTCTAAATCACTACAGATTAGAAAAATGGAAATTAAAACAACTCTTAGGTACCAGTTCACACCTATTAGGTTGGCCAACATGACAGAAAACGAAAATAACAAATGTTGGAAGAAATGTGGGGCAATTGGGACATAAATGCACTATAGGTGAAGTTGTGAAGTCATCTAACCATGCTGGAGAGCGATTTGGAACTATGCCCACAGGGCTATAAAGTTGTGCATACCCTTTGACCCAGCAATAGCACTACTAATTCCATATCCCAAAGAGAGCAAAGAAAAAAAGGAAAAGGACCTATATGCACAAAAATATTTATAGCAACTCTTTTTGTCGTGGTAAAGAATTGGAAATTAAGGGGATACCCACCAGTTGGTGAATGGATGAACAAGATGCGGTATAAGATTGTGGTAGAATACAACTATATTTAAGAAATGATGAGCAGGATTCTCTCAGAAAAACCTGGGAAGACTTATATGAACTTATACAAAGTGAAATGAGCAGAACAATGAGAATATTGTACACAGTAACAGTAATACTGTACAATGATCAACTTGTAAATGACAGCTATTCTTTGAAATACAATGATCCAAAGCAATTTTGAACAACTTATGAAGAAAAATGCTATCCACCTCCAAAGAAAGAACTGATGGGGTCTGAATATAGATTGAAGCATACCTTTTTTGCTTTCTTTATTATTCTTGTTATTTGGGTCTGCATTTTCTTTTGTAACATTACTAATATGGAAATGTTTTGCATAACTACAGAGGTATAATCTATATAAAATTGGAGCCAAGATGGCAATGTAGGAGCAGCAAGGTACGGCAGCTCCCACACAGCCACGTCAAATACCAAAAAAATATGACTCTAAACAAATTCTAGAGCTCTAAAACGCACACAGATGTATCTC
Organism: Pseudochirops cupreus; assembly: GCA_028627135.1. Taxonomy (NCBI): domain Eukaryota; kingdom Metazoa; phylum Chordata; class Mammalia; order Diprotodontia; family Pseudocheiridae; genus Pseudochirops; species Pseudochirops cupreus. The sequence goes on from CM053581.1 coordinate 292,636,930, forward strand.
CTGCTGAAAGCAGCTCAGCTCAAAGGGACCATCTCAGCTCTGGAAGCCGAAACCAGCCCAGCCTGAAACCGCGGCTTTGCCCTGGGGATGGGTGGCCAAGCCCAGCAGAGCCGCAGCTGGAGCTTTGGGAGAGCAGATCTGCAGAAGCTGTGGCAGTTTCCAGAATTATCAAGCCATAAGAAAAGAGGACTAAGTGAAAGGTCAGTGGAACTCGGCTAAAATTGGGAGAGAAAAGCAGGTCCAGCCAAACTGCCTCCAGGGCAAGGAAGCAGCAGAAGCAGTGGCCCTGCAGCCGCCTCCACATTGATGCTTCAGAGCTCCCAGCCTGCAGACTACAGGGGGGCCAAGCAATTGTTCAGAGGCCAAGTGCTCTTGAGTTGAGTGGCCTGGATCCGGATCGTGGTCTTGGGTGGTGGTCCTGGGGTGCATTTTAGTGACCCAAAGCTGGTGGGGGCTGCAGTAGCCTCCTAAAAGCTCTGGCAGCTGGGAAAACCCCAGCGATTTGGGACAGAGCTTTCCCCTCTGGAAGCAGAATTCCACAGAGCTAAAAAAATCATTGACTGGCTACCATGAACAGGCAAAAGAAGCAAAGTAAGAATAG
>CM053581.1:292638030-292676486 GCA_028627135.1 Pseudochirops cupreus
TATATATGTATATAATTATTATTATTATTATTATTAACTATATCCAACTGGGACTTAAGATACACAGGCATTGTGGAAGGGAGATCCATCCTGCCCTACTGGAAAGTCAGAGGGGCGAGGGGGAGGACATAGGAGAGAATAGATTGGGGCAGGGGTTATACAATGGGATGGCTGTTTTGGGGTGGTGGGTAGGGGAAAGATGGGGAGAAAATTTGTAACTCAAAATCTTGTGGAAATGGATGATGTAAACTAAAATTAATAACAAAAAAAATCTATATAAAATTGCCTATCTTCTCAAGGAGGGGGAGGAGAGAATTTGGAACTCAAAATTTTTAAAAAACAAATGTTAAAAATGTTGGTTTACATGTAAATAAGAAAAGAAAGCAAAGGATGGATGAACACAACTGAACAATAGTTCATGTGAAAAAAAATATACAACCTTTAGAGGACTGCAGATGAGATATGGTACTTAAAAAACATATTGAATGTTGGTCTCAGTTAGTACAAGCACAGGATTCAGAATGAATTCAGAATTGCTGTAGCTCCCTGGTCAGAGTACATCTGAAGTTCTATATTCAGTTTCAGGTACCACATATAAAAAGACAATGATGATATGAGAAGGTCCAGAGGAAGATGACCAGGATGTTGAGTGTGTGTGTGTGTGTGTGTGTGTGTGTGTGTGTGTGTGTGTGTATGTATAAGAGAGGTTATAATTATCTCAAAACTATGCCATACAGGGGTCATTTGAAAGAATTGGAGATGTTAACTTTATAGCTACCTTTCAGGTACCTGAAGAGCTGTCATTGTTAAAGAGAGATTAGATTTGTTTTGCTTGACCCCAGGGAATAGAACTATGAGCAATGGGGAGATGTGGCAGAGACAGATTTTGGCTTGATATAAGGAAAAACACTCCTAATAATTTGTTTTAGGTTTCTTCTTTTTTTGTGGGCTGGTGCCTTATGTGATTTTTTAAAGTTCATTTTATGATTGGATGTGCCACTGATAAGTGAAGGACCAAGTCCCTGTGTAGAAATGAATCCATTTATTGCTTATTGTATACTGAAACCAACAGTGTGAATCCCATGTTGAAAAATTTCCTTTCTCAGTGGAAGAATCAATTGCATTAGACAGCTTATTTAAAGTCAGTTTTTCATAGTGGATAAGAACTAACCCTGAAGCTAGAAAGAACTGGGTTCAAGTCCTGTCTCAGCCATATATTGACTTGTGTGATGCTTGGCAAGTGAATTAACCTTTGAGTGCCCTATGTACTTGTAGAGAAAGTTTCAAAGTGTACTGGTAGAGGGAGTTTCCTTAACAGGGAGGTTCCTATATTATTAACTATTAAACAATAGCTTTCTTTGAAGATCATAACTTTATAATCTCTTACCTTTATGATGAAAAGATCAGCTTTTTTCCCTCTCTTAACGTTTGCAAGAAGCCTTACTGTGCAGTTTTATTTCTTCCCCACACCCCATTCAAAGCTCTATTCCTATCTTCCCAAAATATGGTGCTTTTTCCAAAGCAATTCTCAGGATAATTACTAACACATTGGTCAGACCATCTATCCTCTCAAGGCCTCTCAAGTTTATTGAATGCGTCATCTTTAGGCTAATTATGAAAACTTTACTATAGGGATTCCATCCAGCTGCCTCAGGCTGCTAAGGGGGAAGAATGCTTGCCAAAGCATGAATGTTGCTAGGACAAAGAGATCTGAGAGTAGAGAATGATGTAGATGTCTATTTGCTCACTCTTCTTAACTTTTCCTCCCCATGCTTACATCCCAGTGTATTCCTTTCCCCCTTCCCCTTTTTCAATTCTTCTCTTAAGATCCTGGGCTAAAAGGAACAAATTCAGAAGCAAAGAGCAGCATTGTGACTTTGACTCTAGGAACAGCAAAACGCCCAGCAAAACTGAGTAGCAAAGCTACAGGGTGAAAAATGAATCTTTAAATGAAATTGATGACTTCCAAGTATTCCTGATGAAAAGATCAAAGCTGTGTATAAGCTAGGAAGTTCAAATACAGGAGTTAAAAGAAAACATAAAAAGATAAACAGGAATGAACAATGATCAAGGACTGTATAAGGATAAATTGCTTACATCCTAACATGGGAAGATGATATATGTTTCCCCTCTGAATAATCTCCAGAAGTCATAAAGAGAATCAAATCAGGTAAGACCCGGTTCTATCACATCTTGATGATCTTCTGAGTGGAGAAGCCAAAACAGAGACCTTGCTCTGTTCCTGGGATCAGAGTCCCACCACTGCTCTTAGCTTCTGAATTTGCTCCTTTCGGTCTAGGTGCTGAAATAGCAACTTATGTAGCAGTGTCACTCCTGGGCATAAGTCTCCTACTGTAGTACACCCTGTATATGTGACCTAGAACTGGGTAGCAGACAAAACATCTGTCAGTTGGCACTTGTCCTAACACAGAACCCCAGGATGGGTCTTAGCGTGTCCTGGGGTGGGTCTAGGTAGGACATCTTGCCTGGTATACAACTTACTTGTTCTTTGATACTGGGATGCTTCAAGGGCAGTGCACTTCTGGCCAAGCTCCATCCCTAGTATCTGTAGACCTTCCTGTCTCCCTATGCCAACTTGGAAAAACAACTCGTGACTTTTTAAAAAAAATTATCTATTAGGATTAGATCTGGCATGTTTTCTAGAACTGTCTGGAGGATTTAAGGGTAGTGGGGGCCTTTACCATACTGCTTCCTGCTATTCTGCAATCTTGGCTCTACCCTTCTTTTTAGTCTTTTTATATATTCTATATTCTATTGCCCAGCAATACTGCCCTACTTACTGTTCCTAAGACAATTCTCATATCCATGCCTCTATAATAGTTGGCCCCCATATCTAGAATGCATGCCCTCCTCATCTCCTTTTTTGCAATTAATGTCTTCCTTCAAGATTCTTATTTTCTATTATCAATATGAAGCTTTTCCCAAATCCCCATAGCTACAAATGAACTCACTCTTCAAATTACCTTGTATACCGGTTGTATATGTGTGTGCGTATGTGTAGTGTGTGTACTGTCTGCCATTAGAATGTGAGCTCCCTGAGGGCAGGGAGCATTTCATTTTTGTTTGTTATCTCCGGGGCTTGGCATAGCACCTGGCAAATACTGTGTACTTAATGCTAGCTGACTGACTAGCACTTTAAATCCTTTAGGAAAGAATGAAAACTGTGCCAGAGTAAAATGGGACACTGCAAGTTTTCACTACTTCAAGGATGTTGTAAAAGGAATTCACACTGAGGTACAGGCTGCCTTGGATGGCCTCAAAGATGTACCTTCCAATGCTTGAGAATGTATAAATTTAGAATTCAGATTATAATAATAAATATAATAATAAATTCAGATTTTATTATCCTTTTAAGGCAAGATGTACTTTTCGTGGGTTTGAAGGTCTCTATGCTCTAGAAACTATAGCTTTGGACCTCTATCCTAACTGAAGGCTACCACAATGCATCAGGCCTCCATTTATTACTAGAACACCTAAGCTGGAGGGGAAGGGGGGGGGAGGTCTAAATGAAAACTAAGGATCCTAACCCAGCATCTAATATTTTTCTTTATCACTTGTTTTGGAAGAGTGGGACTACCAATTGCTGCTCTCAGACTGAAATCAAGAAATATAGTGAGATTATATCAATTCTGCCTTGTTTTGCCACAACAATACTAAAGTCTTTCCATATCAATGAGTGCTCAGAGACTGGATAGCAAGCTTGGACATATGGCCATGTGGAGAAACACTACCTACAATGGTTGGCTCACTAAGCTAAATGAGAAAAATATCTCAGCCCTCCATAGCCATCAAATGCACCTTAGACACAAGACTTCTTGCCACCAGCACATCATCAAGTGATAGGCCCTCAGACACTAGGCCAAGCTAGGAGCCACGCAAACAAAAAGAGACTAATGATGATGATGATGATGATGATAGCTAGCATTTATATTTAAGGTTTGCAAAGTGCTTTACAAGTATAATTTCATTGTACCCTCACAACAACCCTGGGAAGTAGATGCTATATTATCTCTACTTTTCAGATGAGGAAAATCAGGCAGTAAAGGTTAAGTGACTTGACCAAGATTACACAACTAGTGAGTGTCTGAGGCTGGATTTTAACTCAGGTCTTTCTGACTATAAGTCCAGTGCTCTACTTACTGTGTTGTATTTCTGACTGTACATCATCTTCTGCTATCTTGGGAACAGGTAAACTTATTGCTGCTAAATGAGTTCTACAAGGCTATCATCATAAGACCCTTGAGTATGAGAACCCCAGTCTGCTGGAAATTTCCAACTTAATGGTTAGCAAACTGCCACTTCTTTCCCATCTAAGCCTTGTGATTTTAAGCTGCTGGCTGCTTAAATGAAAGTCCTCTTGGGGCAGCTAGGTGGCACAGTGAATAGAGCAACGACCTTGGAGTCAGGAGGACCTGAGTTCAAATCCAACCTCAGACACTTAACACTTAATAGCCATGTGACCTTGGGCAAGTTATTTAACCCCAAATGCCCTACCTTCCCCCCTCCAAAAAGCAAAATAAAAGTCCTCTTTCTCTGTTATCACCCCACACTCATTTATCTCCATTTGGCCCAAATCCTTCTCAAGTCACTTACTCTGCCCTGTGCTCCCTCTGCACTCTGTTCTTTCATTAACATATTTTTTCTTGAAATCTCATACTCCTTCCCCTTATATGTTCCTCAATCTTCTTGTGCCACACGGGGGAAAAACACAAAAAACACATGCCTCCTTCACAGACGATATTGCAACTCTGATCACCTTCAGTACTAAGTACACATTCTCTCATGCCTCACAACACACTGGGCCAGGAGTAGACAAATTGTGTGCTCTTCACTGCTACATATAGACCTTCCCTGTCCTATTTTAACAGAGCAAACTTTTCTCTTTTTGACAGTTATTCAGTCTATATCATTCTATCTAAATCTTTGTTAAAGTCATATACTGGCTTTTAGATCATTTCCCCTCCTTTCCAGGAAGTTCAGTACCTGACTTAGGGTCTTCCTCTACATTGCAACCGCTCTCCATATACTTAGGGACTTCAATTTTCTACCCTCAGATAACCTAACCTCATGATTCATTAACCTTCTTAATTTTTATAGAGTGATCTTCACTCTATCTCAGCCACATACAAGCATGGTATACTATTTTTATACATACTGCTTACACATGGTCTCTCTCATTAATTAGACTATGAAATCCTTAAGAACAGGGATTGTCTTTTACCTTTCTTTGAATCTCCAGGGCTTGGTACATTGCCTGGTACAAAGCAGAAGCTTATTAAATGTTTGTTGACTGTCCTGATTTCACCATTACCCATACCTCTTAGACTACTATGTTCCAAAATTTTGTATCCTAGCACCTTGTTCTCTGTCTCACTATTCTGCAACATCATTATGACCTTAAGTCACTATGCTCCTTGCTCTCCCAATCCAACATTTCTACTCAGTTCAAAGAAACCCAACCTTGGGTTTTCCTTACCATCTGCCTTTTATAGTCAGCTAAGTGGCCTAGTGGATAAGGTACTGGACTTGAAGTCTGGAAGACCTGAGTTGAATCCTGCTTCAGACATTTACTGGCTATGTGACCATGGGCAAGTCACTTAACATCTCTCTGCTTCAGTTTCCTTATTTACAGGTAGCTTGGAGGATCAAATGAAATAACATATATAAAGAGCTTTTCAAGCCTTAAAATGTTACATAAATATTAGCTATAATTACTACCTTCTATTCACACGCTGCTGAAAACAGGGCCTTGCACAATCATGTTGGCCTACTCCACTATATGCTTGTGTTACCTAATCTTCTCTAGATCCTTGAGGCTGCTTGGTAGCATGCAATATTCCCATTCCTCTTTCCTGTTAGCCTCCTGCTTTACTAAGAAAGTGGTCATCAGTCCTAAGTTCTCTCCTTTCCTTTTCCTTATACTTCACAACTTCTCATTCTTTCTTCTTTTACACTAGACTGTTGGAAAGATAATGGTTCTTCACTTTTCCTAGGCCAAACTCTCTCCTTGTATCTCTAATTCCATTTCTCTTGTCTCTTACAGAAGCTTGCTCTATGATCATTACTCTAACCCCTCTAAACTTTCAATTTCTTTAATTCCTTCCTTATTTCCTCCTTCCCTCCCTGCCTCTTTCCTTCCCTCTCTTTCTTTCCTTAGTTCCTTCTTCTTTCTTTCTTCTTTCCTTTCTTCTTCATTATCTATCATTTCTCTTTTTTTCTCTCTCTGTGTATATATGTATACACACAGACACACAGACACACTTTCTCTCTTATCCATCTTTTTAGTTCCCATGGGTGTAATGAACAATTCAATTGAACCAGTCAATGCACTATGCAGAACAAATTCAAATCTCTTTAACCAACTGTAATTTCTGCCCTGAGCTCCAAGAACACATCATTAATTGCCTCCTGGATATCTGGATCTTCTGAGAGAACATCAAACTCAACATATCTAAAAAGAAACTTGGTGACTTCCAACCAGTGGCTCTCTGAATAAAAGCAGACTGCCTAGCCCACAAAAACCAAAAAATTGAATTGTATCAAATGAGTAATGATCAAGAACTCCAAAGAAAAACTACATGAAGTAACTTTTTCCATTCCAGAATTGCACAGAAAGTCAGTTAGATGTCCACAGGAAAGAGACAAGTCAGTGAAGCTAGTACCAGGGCAGGCAAATAAGCCAGTAGCTTGGGATATGTATAGCCTGAACAAGATTTTGTGTATAAATACAGAAGAACAAAGGGCTCCCATGAGAAAGCCCCAGGGCAGTTGGAAATAAGACAGAGAAACCTTGGGAGAATGGTAGCAACTAGCATGGTATAGCAGAACCCAAATGGGAACAGCCAAGGTTTCCAGGGGCTTCAAGGTTCTGAGCACTCTAAAGTATCTAAAGATAAAGCACTCCAAATCTCAGAGCTTGAAAGAGAATTTAACACTGAGAGATGGAAGTCAACACAGAAACCCAGATTACCCAGCAGAAGATTATGCAGGAGTGAAAACATGACAGCTATACCTACCCACACACACACACACACACACACACACACACACACACCCCAAGTGGCAGAGCCAGGCTCTGGAGCTACTAGGTAGATTAAGAACCAAGGCTAGTATAAAAAATTTATTTTAGATCTAGAAATCCCCCCAAAAGTCTAGAAGAAATGAGTACATCCATAACAACCACAAGCAGATTCAAAGGAAAAAGTAATTTTCCACAAGGACTATGTGGAAACCTACAAGAAATGAGGAAATATTTTAAAATGAAACAAAAGCTCTAGAAGAATGAAATGGAAGGAAAATAAACATTTTAGAATAAAAAGTGGTAAAACTTCCCCAAGTTACAGACTCCCTGAAAAGTAGAACAGACCAAAGAGAAATCAATGTTTCCATGAAAGAACAAGAAATGTTGAAAAAAGAAGAAAATGAAAATATTTTACATATAAAATGTAAAAAATGCCAAGGAGAGAGAATTTAAGAGTCAGTATACTCATTGAAAATAATGTTTTTTTTAAAGAGACTAAACATTGTATTTCAAAAAATCATAAATGAACACAGACCAGATATATTAAAGTCAAAGGGCAAAGTAAAAATGAAATTAAACCACATCTTCTGAAAGAAAATCCCAAAGGAAAAGTATCAGGAATGACATAGTCAAAATCTATAGCTCCCTTGTCAAAGAAAAAAAATTGCAAATATCCAGAAAAGAGTTCAAATACCAAGGAACATGTAAGAATCAAGGATCACAAAAGACCTGGAAGCTTGTATTAGAAAAAAGAGAAGCTATTGAAGCAAAATATTTCAAAAACCAAAATACATAGGCTTAAGACCAAGTATTACTTATGCTGCAAAGCTGGGAATAATCCTGAAGGAAAATGGATTTTTAATGGAATAGAAGACTTTAAAGTATTTCTGATGAAAAGACCAGAGCTAAATAGGAACTCAGAAATACAAACACAAGAGTCTAAAAAAACCCAGAAAGTTAAATTTATTTGAGCAACTGGAAGGGACTGGATAATGATGAAATACTAATATGCCAATGGAGAAAAGAACTAAGTGACCCTTTAGAACCTCAATGTCTTCAAAGGGTATTGAGGAAGTTAAAAAAGACAAACAAGAACTGGGTGGGTGGGTGGGTGTGGATTGGTTCTGGTTTGGGAAAAGAAAAGAAATACTGTAGGGAAGGAGGAAGGGGGTGGAACTTCTTGTTTCTCACAAATGGACCAAGCAAAAAGAAGAGTAGACCAAAAAAAAAAAGGGTTGGGGGGAAACCTCATTCTTACTTGAAACTTACAAAGGAAGACTGAACACAAACCTATACATACATAACCAGTTTGGTATAGAAATCAAATTTAATAGGGAAACAAGCAGAGATGGGGTGGTTTAACCAGCAGGCTAATACTAGAGAGGAAATATTTACAAGTAAATCAATCTTCCTGAACTGAACCTGGAGCAATTAAAGAGAAAAGAAACAAAGAAAAAAAACTAGACAGGGAGAGAGAGAGGTGCCCATCAACTGGATGTCATGGCTGAACAAATTGTGGCATATGAATATAATCGAACTACTACATTATAGAACCATTTCAAAGAATCCTGCTTCATACGAACTGATGCAGAGTAAAAGGAGCAGGAGAACAATCTATAGGACAAGAACACTATAAAGAAAGCCAGCTCTGAAAGACTTAAGAACTCTGACAGAGAAACGACCAACAATGTTTCCAGAAGACCTATGATAAAATGTGCTACCCACCTCCAGAGAAAAAGGTCAAAGACTGAAGGTGTAGGAGGAGACACATTTTTGGACATGGTCACTGTGTGACTTCATTTTGTTTGACTATTTATTTGTTACGAGGTTTTTTCCCCCCACTACTCTGTTTTTAATTGAGGAACTTTGGTGATGCCAAAAAAAAAAAAAGGTTCATTGAAACATTTTTTAAATGTTTAATGTAGAAGGAAGTTCAGAAAGAAGCACAGGCAGAAAGATAGTTTTGAAAGTAACATGTGCAATGCATTATATACTATGTTTTAAAAAGTAAGCAGGACCCAACAATAACACTTCTAGGGCTGCATTCCAAAGAAATCATACAAGTGGGAGGGAGAACCTATATGTACAAAAATATTTATAGCAGCTCTTTTTGTGGTGGCAAAGAACTGGAAATCAAGGGGGATGCCCATCAATGGAGGAATGGCCAAACAAGCTGTGATATATGAATGTAATGGAATACTATTGTGCTATAAGAAATGAGGAGCAGACGGATTTCATAATAACTTGGAGAGACTTACACTGATGCTGAGTGGGAGGAGCAGAACCAGGAGAACTTTGTACACAATTACAGACACACTGTGTCTGTGATGACTGACTCTGATAGACTGGACTCCTCTCAGCAATGCAAGGTTATAAGACAACTACAAAAGACTCATGATGGAAAGGGATATCCACAACCAGACAAAGAACCACAGTCTGAATGCAGAATGAAGCAAACTATTTGCTCTCTTACTTTTGTGTTTCGTTTTGTTTTGTTCCTTCTCTCTCTTTGTTTACTCCATTGGTTATAACACTTCTTTACAACTTGACTAATGTTTAATGTGAAGTTATTTGTAGAACCTATATCGGATTGCATGCTGCCACAGGTGGGAAGGAGAGAGGAGAGGGACTAGGAGAAAATTTGGAACTTAAGGGATTAAGAAATTGAATTATGTAAACTAAAAGTAAATAAATAAATTTAAAAAAAATAAAAAATAAAAAGCAAGCAGGAAGAAATGGCAAGTCACAGTTTCATATTCAAGTTTCTTTTTGTGTTCTGCATATGGAAAACTTTTCTGTTTAAGTTCAGAATAAAATTTTTTAAAAAGGGAACTCCTCTTCTAAACCCACTCCTCCAAACTATCCTATTTTTGTTGTGGACAGTATTATCCTAAGTTATTTAGGTTCAATACTCTGAAGTCATCTTCAACTTCTCCCACTCCCTCACCCTATATCCAATCAATTGACATTTCTTGTCAATTCTACTAGAGGTAGACAACAACTCTTGTATCCATCTGCTTTTCTCTACTCACTTGACCACCATCCTATTTCAGGTCATCACCTCTCACCTAGATTATTGCAACAGCCTCTTAATTTTTCTTCTTGACTCAAGCATCTCCCCTCTACAATCCATCCTCCACATAGCTGCCAAAATAATTCTCTTAAAGCAAAGGTCTAACCCTTTTGGAGAAGCTACAATCCATCCTCCACACAGCTGCCAAAATAATTCTCTTAAAGCAAAGGTCTAACGCTTTTGGAGGAGCAGTGTGGCATAATGGATAGAGCATTGGACTTGGAATCAGTTAGGCCTGACTTCAACACTTAGCAGCTAAGTGACCATGAATAAGTCACTTAACCTCTCTGAGCTCAGTTTTCTCACCTGTAAAATGGAGATAATAATACCTGTAACATATAAATCATAGACTTGTGAGGCTCAAATGAGAAAACTTAAGTCAAGCACTTTGCAAACTTTTAAGTGCTATGTAAATATCAGATATTATTTAGGAGCTATGTAAATATTTCAAGTGCTATGTAAATGTCAGGTATTATCATTCTACTCACCTGATCAAGAATCTTCAGCGGCTCTCTACTGCCTCTAGGATAAAATACAAACTCCTCAGTCTAGAATTTAAAGCCTTTCAAATCCTGCTCCAGCCCACCTTAACATACTTTTAATCATAATTCCTTTCATGGTCTATCTGCTATCCTACAAATTCTGCACTCTATTTTCTATCTCTAAGCTTTTGCTTGGACTGTTCCTGGAATGCACTCCCACCTCTCAAAATACTAAGCTTCCTTAAGGGCTTAGCTCAAATGACACATCTTATGGGAAACCTCTCTTGACTTCCTAATTGTAAGTGCTTCGTCCTGCCTCAAATTATTTATCTACTTATATTCATATGTGTTGTACCCCGCAAGAGAACGGAAGTTCCTTGAAAGGCCTGTTTTTTATTTTGTCTTAGCGTCTCCAGTTACAACTAACTGTCTTACACATAGTAGGTACTTGACATTTGCTAAATTCAATTACTGGCAAAGAAACAAAAACAGACAAAGTGAATACAGAGTGAATTAGAAAAATAAAGTGAACTTTAATGATGTTTACTATATTATTATGCCATGTAATCATTTTATCCCTTTATGCTCAATATTCCAACACACCATCAGTCTCTTTCCTCCTCAGAGATCCTAGAGAACTCTGACTGGATTTCTCCCTTTCTACTCTCTATGACATTTCTCTCTTTACGTGTTAAAACCTCCTGGTACAGTATAAACTCCTTTTGAAGCAACTGCTATTTCTGTCTTTGTATTTCCTGCCCTAAGCATGGTGCCTGACATACATTAGATAATGACAAATGCTTATTGATTGATTCCATATAATAGACACTTAACAAAGTTTATTAAATGTGAATTTACTATCTTATGTTATTTCATTTATCATATTTCTATATCTTAGATTATTTTTCCTTTTCATTCAATATTATTCTGAATGAGGATAGGTCTTTATTTAATATTTATTATTTAATTACCCTATATTTTTAGAAAATCTAAATAACAACTCCCTATGCAGTTGGAAGAAGTGATATTCTTTAATTAACCTAGGAATGAAGATAGTGGAAGCAAATTATACATCATTTAAAGACCGCACATGTGTACTGTAAGGGGTGATAATACGGTGTCTTGTTTTGCTCCCACAGAGGTTATTGGAAGATAATCAATAGCTGCAGAGAAATTTGCTTGTCTTATTTTACTAGGGTCATGACCTCCCTGGGACTGTGACAATGACCAGCACTAGGGGAGTGTTGGGATGGCAATCAGCTCAGACCTTAGACGTCACACCCAGTCACAGGCATTCCTACTCCCAAGCCTATGTGTTGCATATAATCTACATATGTAGAGGGAATATGGAGAAATAAAGTGAGGAATTTGAGGAATTTTACTAACCTCAAGTCTACCCAGAGGGACAGAACTGTATAACCTCATTCCTGCTCCTGTATCTCACTGGGTGTATATGTTTCTGGTGAGCACTCACTCTCTCGCAAGAAGTGTAATAAAAACCTTCCTCTGCCTGCTCTGTTTCAGAGTTCTTTCAGTGAGAAGGGTTTACCATACTAAGGGCCATATCACTGTGGGTCTCCCTAAGGGCCCCCAAGGAAGCTCATCCCAGACTCACTCCCAAACCTTACTGGGAAGTCCTGTGATCCCCACAGCCATGTTGAGGGGCATACCATGTAGATCTCCTAAGGGTGCCCAGGGAAGCAGTGGGCAGCAGAAGCTCTGGCCTCACTCCCTGACCCTACCTGGGAAGTCCTATGTTACACACAGCTGTGTGGGACTTCCAAAGGGCCCCCAGGGAAGCAGTGGGAAGCAGAAGCTCTGGCCTCATTACCTGACCCTACCTGGGAGGTCCTGTGATCCCCAAAAGCTTGTTTCTCACATATGCTATGTCTAATATATTTCCACTGTTAAATTAATATTTTATCAGGAACACAAGAACCAGGAGAGATATAGTATAAGGCTGCCATGAGATCACTAGACTAAACATTGGAGTATCAGTAGAAAATAATAGTAAAGTGAGTTGTATAAACTACAATACTGTCATTTAAAATATGGGAGTGAGGAAAACCAACAATAAATGACATATTTAATGACAAAAAAACTGAACTACAACCACGTAGATGAAGCAAATGAATCTTGTGGAGACAGTTCAAGTTTCTAGGTTTAGTTCCAGTCCTGCCACTAACTACTTTAAACAAATCATTTAAAACCCTTGAGAATTAGTTTCCTTATTAACCAAATGAAAACAATAGACTTAACTCTACAGTATATTCTAGCCCACTCCCCTCAAAGGTTATTCCAAGCTTTCTTTACTCCTGCCTTCAACATCTTCACACACACTCCATCAAATGACCTCTCTACTTTACTGATATCTTCTGTCAACTCCTTCTTTTCTCCCATTTCATGCCTCAAAACTCCTCTCTGTATCCATCTTCTCCTTCACACTGGGAGCTGGGGAAAAGGATGCCTTTCTTTTCAAAAAGAGCTTCTACCTACTTTTAATTCCCACCTTTACCTGAAAATGAATTCCTTCTACATCATACCCAACAAGAGATCATCAAGCCTTTCCTTAAAGAACTCTAAGATGGGGGAACTCAATACCTTCTGAGGAAGCCCATTCTACTTTGGGGTAGTTTTAATTGTTAAGAAGATCTTCTTTATATCAAACTTAAATTTTTCCTCTTTGAAGCTTCAACCCACTGCTGCTAAGGAGTCAAGGAGAATGCTTCTGTAATGAGACAGACCTTCAAAAACATGAAGATAGTTATCTTGCCTCCTCTAAGTTATCTACAGGTCAAACATCCCTATTTCTTTCAACTAATCACCATGTGGCATGAACCTGAAGTGCTTCATGATCTTGCTGCACTCTTCTGGACACTTCGTGTTATCAAGACCCTCTTAAAATATGCTCTCAGTCCCCAATGAAAAAAAATTGCTAAATCTTCGTGGAATGAAATCAAATTGGATAGTGGATATCAAAATGTTCTGAAAAAATATGTAACATTGAGATGGGAAGTAAGGGGACACACACAAATTAACATCATCCATCTTTCTCAGAATTCACCCCCAAACAAATGACACAGAATGTAACAAACAGGAGAAGCATTCCTAAATTAGGACCAAGGGTCCTTTGTTGTAAATGTGTAGGGATGATCCTACTATTCTAGTTGTTCCACACAGAATCATTGAAAATTAGTTATTTCAAGTGATGGTTCATCAAAACAGTAAAAAGCTTAATACCATTTAAGTGATTAAGGATAACTAATTTGTTGTGAAGCCTTATAAACAAGTAGCTAATAGTAACCCAAAAGTCAAATCAAATGATACTGACCTTCTTGGACTGCTATATCTACGGGTCTTCTGGAAGATAACTGTATGAGTTTCTGATAATTCTGTGCACTCTCGTCAAATAACTGGACAAGAAGAGCACATGTCTTTTCATATTCACATCTGCTGACAGTGCACAACTGTTCTAGCTGCTGAAATACAGTAGCTGTATCATCCAGTGGATCTTCCAAACCATCTCTGAAAATGTACCAGAACAAGTTAACTAAATACATTAAAGCACTTTTTATATTTACAAACAATGGGGGCCACTAGGTGGTGCAGTGAATAGAGCACCCGCCCTGGAGTCAGGAGGACCTGTGTTCAAATCTGACCTCAGACACTTAACACAAAAACTAGCTGTGTGACCTTGGGAAAATCACTTAACCCCAATTGCCCTACCTTCCCCTCCAAAAAGCAAGGAAATAAATAAGTGTGTAAAATAAAGTACATAAGATTATAAAAGAAATCAATTATATTATATTTACAAACAACACAAAGCCTTTAGATGATTCTGAAATAATAATAATAGTTAACGTCTATATTGTGCTTATCATATGCCAGGCACAATGCTTAAATGCTTTACAATTATACTCATTTGATCCTCACAGCAACCCTAGGAAGTAGATGTTATTATTATTCCAATTTTATAGATGAGGAAACTGAAGCAAATAGAGGTTAAGTGATTTGCTTCAGGTCACATAGATAGTGTCAGAAGCCAAATTTGAACCCAGAGCTTTCTGACAGCACTCTATCTATTGCATATCAAAAATAGGCATAAAGTAAAAACATTTAATTTTTCAATACCTGATGACTATGGAGACAGATTCCAATCGAGAAGTAATATATGCCTTTGTGATTTCAGGTGCATATGTATCTAAGAGATGAGGCTCGTTTGATTTCACAAAAGGTACAGATGCTACCATTCTCTGCCACAGAGTTAACAAATAATGAACGCTGTTGGGTGCAAATTCCCAATGCTATGAAAAAACAAACAAACAAACCAAATCTCATTTTAATTATATTTATGTTATTTCATGATAAAAATGAAAATATTCACAATTGTGCTAATTAGATGGGTACATTTTTTGTAGGGGAAAATATAATTTTTTTACAAATATATAGCATAAACTAAGCCCCCAGATTACTTTTTAAAATGTTCAGTCAAATAACACTGGTATATTAAATTATCCCTTACCTGGAGGCTAGTAATGGTAAAATTTGCAATTAATCTGATAACTTCTGGATACTCCTTCACCATTATTAATTCTCCCAACTGGTAGTTAGTCTTTAAACGAGCCAAAAATCGACAGAATTCATGGTAATTTCCTGGTTCTGCCAAACCCTACATCAAACACAAAAGAAATACATTTTACTATTGTAGAGTTAATAATGTGGTACAGAAGCAGAGGGGGCCCTGGAGTGGGGAAGACCCAACTGCCAGGTCGCTGGCTAGGTGGCTGGAGGCACACCCCTTTATCTCTCAGTGCCTCAGGTAACTTGAATGCTCCGAGCTGCAGAACAAGGCTATTCCTTCACTTGGAATTCTAAAAAAGTAACATACTTTAAATATGAGAATCCATGAAAACCTATATAGCTAGTGTGTGTCTAAGGCTGTATTTGAAATCAGGTCTCCTAACTCTAGGTCCTGTCCTCTATCCACTGAACCACGTAGCTGCCTCTCTTTAAGAATAATAAAAAGTATCAAATACAGCGTTTGGCACAAAAATAACTACTAAATACATGTTCTTTGCTTCTGATGGTGAATCGTGTAACTAGAAATTGTTAAAAATATTGTATGGTAAAATTCCATGATTTTGGTAAATTTTGTAAGTTTCACTTTGAAAAGACAAAACAAGCACTCTGATACCACATGAATTCATATGAATTCATGAGTAGAAATAAAAGCTCAGATAAACACCACCATTTTAAAATATTTTCTTTCTGTCCAAAGATCTATTCTGTTCTATCTGTTCTATCCCCAAAACACTGGTAACACATTCACTGTGAGAATTAATGAATATCTAGTATAATTCCAAAGTACAATGTAACCTTTAACAGCTTATTTTACTAATAAAAAATTTTTTTAAATAAAAACATCACAAGTGAAAATGAAACTTGTAAGCACACCACACTATTCATCTACAATAATGTCTTTTATTTGGGCACTAAAATTCACAATGGAAACTGCAATGAATTCAGGGAGCAACACTGAAAACTACAAAATTGTAAGTTTCCACAAGAGGGCAAAGGGGATCTATTCTCAAATGGAAAATGCCACTTATTCAAATACTAACATTAGAAGTGATGCTAAGGGGGGCAGAGCCAAGATGTGGCGTAGGAGCAGCAAGGTACCACAGCTCCCACATAGTCACCTCAAGAACCCATAAAATATGACTCTAAACAAATTTTAGGGCTCCAAAACTCACAAAACACATCTCCTGCTGAAGGCAGCTCGGCAGGAAGGGATCATCACAGCTCTGGGAGCCGAAACCAGCCCAGCCTGAAACCACAGCTTGGCCCCAGGGCAGCCAGGATGAGCCACAGTTGGAGCCCTCAGGAGAGTAGATCAGTGGCAGCTGTGGAAGTTTCCAGAATTATCAGGCCATAACAAACAAGGACTAAGTGAAAGGTCAGTGGAACTCAGCTAAACTTGGGGGAGAAAAGGCGTCGAGCCAAACTGCCTCCAGGGCAAGGAAGCAGCAGAAGCGTGAATTGTAAGGCACTGAAGATATTCAAACCAGGGTACTTTTCAGAGATGATTCAAATTTGGGTAAAAGTAAAATTAGATGATATTATCTGAAATCCTTTCCAATTCTAAGTTTCTATGATTCTACATCAAAGGACTGTTATGGGGATCAAAAAAAGATAATGTAGGTACATATACTTTGCAAACTATTAAGTGTCACAGAAATTTAGAGTGATATTAATAATATGTTGAACACTGTAGGGAGAAACAAAGGAAGAAGGCCTATCCCTCCCTTCGTGCATCTTATTCTATAGTCATAGAGAGAAACAAAATGGGTTAGCACATGTACATGCATATAAATATTCACAAATATGCACAAAGGTAAACCTATTTACCCTGAGCTGGTAGTGTGAGTGTCATATTTTCATTTTGCAGATAATAACCAAGGCTAAAGTAAGTTAAGAAACTTGACAAAGCTTATGCAGTTAGGATATACAGGAGTCAAGAGGAGAATACAGCTTTCTTTACTCCAAGTCTAGTGGTCTCAAAAGAGAGAGGCTGTTCCTCCTGAAGCAATCTTTATTAGCAAGTTAATGTGAACTTTTAATAATGATTGACATTACCTACCACATTAAAGTCTGTGAAGCTCTTTACATAATCTTATTTGAGTCTCATAACAACCATACTATACGTATTAACTCATTTTACAAACGAAAAAACTAAGGCTCAGTAATTAAGTGACTTTCTCATGATCACAAAGTTACTATATATCAGAGGCAGAATCAAATCCCAGGTTTTCCTAACTCTGAGTCCAGTTTGCTTTATACTAGGGCCTAAAAAAACAATTTGCCCCACTTCTGTTAAAACTCATTTAAAAAAAAAAACAGCAATATGTTAGCACAGCTCTGGGTTTCTGTTCTCTCTCCTTCAGACTTCCTTGACTGTTGGATAAAGTATAATAACTGTGATTTCCTAGGGTCTCTTTAGATGCCAAGGGGATAGAGGGGCTTGGTGGGGATTTCTTCCTTTTGAGTTCTTCCTTGAAATTAGCAAAACCCTAGCCAAATCACACCTCTCAGTTCCTCGGGTAATTCTAAGTTGTATATAGATCTCTAAGACTCTAAGCAAAACAATTTTTGGGGTTTCCTCATATCAGCATAGGTACATAGGTTGAGATGGGGAATTTTAAAAAAAAGTCTATGCAACAAGTTCTCAACAAACAATTTATTGTATAAATACCTGAGGATTTTCAAGTATCCTTTTTACTCCTTTAATTAAGTTACCAAGGTACTTGGCACGTTCTGGACTGCTAAATAAGGATCTCCTTGCAGAAGCAAACTGAACTAAACAAGAAAGTGCCTATAAAAGAAACAGTATCTTGAATCATTAAAACAATACCACCAACAACTAAAATCACATATCATGTGTTTAAGTCCCCATTTCATTATACATAATATTATTTCACTCTTATTATTGTTAACTATTGTAACCAAACAATCATGAAATATAATTTGCAAGTCCTAATCAGAAACAAAAATTGTAATGTCATACTTAAGAGGAAACAGGGAAAATCTTGGTCAGAAAAAAAAAGACCAAGACACTTACACGAAATGTACAGAACACACCTACCAAAAACTGACTTTTTTAGACTAAAGGCATAAACATCATTGAACTTGTTACTCTCAGTAGAAGTTTCTATTGTACAATTAGATTTTCTGCCGTAATTTCAAATCTCCTAAAGCCATTTTTGAAATAATAGGTGAAAGAGTAAATTCAGGGTATCAAATCACAGAAAAAGTAAAAAAAAAAGAACATAATCAACATAAACAGTAATTAACATTGCAAAGAATACTCTCTGCAAATACCAGAAGTAGGGCTGAAAGGGTTTGGTCAAGGACTAGTTGTCGTGAATTACTAAATCTATTCACTTAATGGTCTGCCCTGATTGTTCTTGGGTTCTTTGAACTTTAGCCTTACAGTCAAAACACTCAAGGAAAGAGTATCTACCAAGTTCAGAGACATTCAAAGTGAACATAAGATTGAGACAGGTAGTTGTGGTATTATTTTAAACTTTCTATACACATGAAGCATATTCTATTCACTTGTGGGTTTTCAGTGCCTTGCATTTGATCTCTTATAAGCAGCACAAAAAAAGTGGATATACTAATGCACTGAAGAATTCTAATTATATTCCAAGTATTTCACCTTTCTGAAGTACTCATATAAGAACTCATTTAAAGGAAATAAATAATAATGCTTTATTTATTTCCCAGAAGAAATAATATGCTATCTATTCCTAGAATACCAAACAGCTAAACTAAGGATAAAAAGAAGGTAGTTAGGAAGCAAAACTATTCTGGAGGGAGGACCATTTTCCACATACCAAAGGACTGTACAACCACCTGTCTATTTGCAGATTTGTCCACTTCTTTTAATTGGAATTTCTAAGTATTACACTACAAGAAAATCAAAGTCCCAAAATCTCATTCACTTATTTTAATTATTTATGAAAGTGTTAACTATATATTTTTAAAAACTCCATGTTGAACTTCTGCTGTGAAAAAAATGTTTCCATTAACTGTTACATTTGTTAAATATCCACAAGCTAATAACAGGTGGTTGTACAAAAATTTTAAATGTGGAAGATGGCTTCCCTGTTAGCAATTGGTCTCTTCTATCATTCCCAATTGAGTCAATTATCTTCATGTATAAAAGATAAAATAAATATGTTTGAATTTTTACAAATACATTTTAATTTGACACATTTTACATTTCACAATAGGAAACTTTGGTCCTAATATTATCAATAATAGCTGAGATATAAGATGTTACTTCACTGAATGATTAGCCTGGACAACAAAAGAATAAACACATAGAACATATGAAAAATAAACACATAGAACTGTTGCAGTTTTCACCTTTAAGGTTCTCAAAGTTCAGACATTGTTATTTTATTCTCAGAATGATAATTAAATAAACAGTGATAACATGAACAGTTTCAATCTTGAAACATTTTTTTCAATATACAAGGGACAAACTACAATTCTCTAACTGAATATACATATATATATATATACACATGTCTTATGCACATTTATAAGATATAAATGTGTCTTAACATTCAGTTTGTTATGTACGTGACACCTTTTGCATATTACTATTTGTCTAGCCCATGCTTTAAGCTCAAATCAACAAATGCCTATTTTTCAGAGACTAATACTCCCTATGAGACATTACCTACTATGGGAACACCTTGATTACTCATTATAAATAATCACATAACAACAGGAGAGAGAGTGGATGAGCAGAACAAATTTTTAAAAGCAGCACTTGAACTGGAAATCAGTTAAATGATCAATTTAAACATGTCTCAGGAGATTAAGAGCTACTTGTCAGTAGGATACCTTAATAAAGGTAGAAAAAAACAATCAAATAAATACATATAGACAGAAGAGTACATTTTTTTCAACAAATAGGCATCATACTTTAATTTTAGATAAAATTAGCAACTAAATTTTACTTACTAATTGAGATAGTAGAGGTGGAAGGGCATGATATAAATCGAAGAAAAGGTCCAAAGTTTCTGACTCCAGGAAAACTGGAAAAAAAAAAAATTCTTCTAACCCCACTACTTTGAATTCATGGAGTGCTTGTCTTCCAAGGAGCTTAAATAACATCATAAAAATAATTGTGGCACAGTGCTTGGCAAAAAATAAGGCTTAATAATTACTTTTTCATTAATTTAAATTGAAAACCTAGCAAGGAGAAACATTTTTACAGGTAAAGACAATTTCTAGTTCATGGTCTGGGTGTTTGGGGGGAAATATTTTTAAATGCAGAGATAAAAAATGAATTAGACAAAGTAATTTTCCTTTAACATAACAGGTTTTCCAGCTAATTTTACTGAGAAAGTCTTCAGTATTTCTACAATACCAAAACACCTTTTTTTTTTCCCTTTTGTTTGTTTTAAAATAAAATACCTAGATCACGCCGTGGTCAGGACTTCAAAAAATAATTTTAAAGTTTAGATAAGGCAGTGTAATAGGCAAGCTCCACTTAAGTTTTACTACAGATATGTATGTAATGATATCTTAGCTGTATCAGGAAAAAGGTCCACTCAATTGCTCTGTGGATGTGTCAAGATAGAAATACAGTTAAAAATGAGTTATCACTGTTTTTAACTTGAGGTCTTAATGTTCACTCTCCCCACTGCTGGAACTTATTCTTACTTGTTCTCCAAGTTGTTGGAATCTGTACTGTGCAAAGATCATCTGCAGATTCATCTGCTGAACTGCCAATGAAGTCAAAATTAAGACAGTTGAGGACAAGTTTCAAGATCTGCATTACCAGATTTTGTTGAACTACATCCTGAAGATTTAAAGGTTTTGCCAACACCTAAAAAAAATTCAAAATTATTGAATACCTTAAAAGAGATGAATTTTTTCTATATAAGTTGACAGTATCTTAAATCTTCAATCTAAAACTATTCTTTAATTTCATATTAAATGAATGAATATGGTTTCTAAAGACAGAAAAACACTAGCATGTTTGTTCTAAACAGACAGCTTTCTAGGTACAGCAGGTATAAAGGAGAAAAAACCACAATGTTAAAATCACTATTCTACTTCCACTGTAATATCCTGGATTTTTACTCTTTTATTTTGACTCTTTGGGAGTGATATCTTTCATGCTTGATCTCAAACTGAATTAACTTCACTTCTGGAATAACAAAACTAGTACCCCTTGAAACTTATTAAAAAAGGTAGCTTTGGGACAAATAAAAGAAAGTACTACTTTTCACAGCAGGTTGCAAATTTATGGAACTCATTACCTTTAAGAGTAGAGGCTAAAAATATAAGTTCAAAAAGAGTTCAGTTAATTTCATGTATGATAGAATCATAAAAAGGAAGAATAAAGAAGCCCATACTCTGTGAGGTTCTGTAATGGTAATGGAAATTGGAGATGCCTCTGTATTGGCTTGGTTTTGGGGTTGAGCGTTAAAACCCAGAGCCTGTGAATCCCACTTGTGGGATGGACTTGTTGACATGAAGAGAGAGGGCTGAACTGGGAGGAGCCGTGAATGGGGAGAGAGGCCCAAGCCTGAAGAAGGCCAGAAGGACTTTTGGGAGACCAAATCCAGTATCGTGGAGCCTGAGTTGCTGAGAGAAAGACTGCTGAGAGCCCGTTGGAGCTGCCCAGGACTTTTGAGAACTGCCACCTAGAGCTGCCAAGAACTGAGGAGGCATGGCTGTGATGCCGGTATTTTGTTTGTCTGTTTTGACGTTGTTTTGCCAGATTCACCTGCTGGTGAAGGACATTGCTGCTGTTGTAGAGGTCCTGGAACCTGGCTGTTGGTTCAGAAGCCCTGAAAGAGGATTTTCTTGTGGTATCTGCACAGAAATCCTGGAAGAGGGCCTTGCTGATGTTTTTCGGGGTTCTGGGATTGTTCTACAGGCAGAGAGTGACTTGATGAGGACACTGGCTATGGCACTGTTGAGCCTTATCTCCCCAGGAACTTAGATTGTTGAGGGCTTGCCTTGAGTGAAGATGAAAAAAGGGCCTTTCCTTGGGTTTTCAATGCTGAGATGGTATCTTAACCTTGTTGTAACTTAAGGGTGGATGGTCTTTTGTGCTCTCCTGCCCTTTTTGAGAAAGTGCTTTGGTGTTAATGGATGGTATTGTAGTTCAGTAGTGTCCAGGGGTGAGAAACCTTTGGCCTTTTTGCGCTCTGTGACTGACTAAATGAATGCACTTTGTTTATGATTGGAAACTATTCTCCATTTGAGAAGAGACTAAATGAATGTACTGCCCAGGAGTGGGCTACTTTGACTACTGATCCAGGGGTGGGATACCTTGGACCTTGGTACTTTGCAACTGAATTGAGAACTTAATTTGCTAAATGAATGCTAAATGAATGAGTTACACTGTATTTTGACTTTCTCTGTTTTGTGAATGTTTTGCTGAATAAATGGGGGTGCTATGCTGGTAATCTGAACCTTGGAAGTTGCCTTTGCTTGGCATTACAGGTTCTTAGACACAGACTAGGCTGGGGCTCCTAGCAACTCATTGAGATAGCCAGATTGTCATTCCTGCCACTCCTGCTAATGAAGGTAGAGAATAGGTAGCAGAGTCTCTCTAGCTCATTTGTCTAATCTTCTAAGTAGGATTCGGTTTAAGGCTAAGCAAACTCTAGCACCTGGGAACTCATGCTAACTCCACCTTGCACTTTCAGAGGTATGTACTTTCCTTCTCCCCTACATCCGTTGGCTAGGAGAGGATAGAATGAGATAACCATTCTCCCTTTCTTCTAGGGGTGATCACCAAGTCTTTGGGCTCTGTTTGCACTACAGAACTAGGTTGAAATTAAGTGGCTCTGACACTTTATTGTTCCCTCTTTCCTTTCCCCTCTATAAGGATTATAAGTTCCTTGAAGGAAGAAAGAATCTTTGAATTTGGTCTTTGTGCCCCTAATACATGATAAAGTGCTTTATACATGAACATTAATATAATTCAATTGATGCTTTTAATGGAATTCAGGATAGCTTGAAAAGGAAAAGGGGAGGAGAAATGCTTAATCTTTAAAGGTAACTGGATAAAAAACTATGCTCTGTCACATAACGTCCTTTGGTGCCATTGTCAAGAGATAAGAGTATTAGGCTGGAGTATTAGTCTAGCTCTTTGTGACAGTACTTATGCTATCACAGTACTGATACAAATTTAAAAATCTGAAAAAAAAAATCCCAACAACTTCTGAGCATGCTAACAACCAGCACAAGATGTCTTAAAATGTCTGAATGCCATAGGGCAATGTAATTATGAATCATATTAGCGAATTTTACACAACGTTGTTGTTTGTCTTTTGTTTTTGAAGAGGACTGATAACATGAGGTGATGTCTTGACATGTCCGTGAACTGGATTTAAGTGAGGCAGACTTGTACAAAGTCATCATCCTTACTCTCTCTTCCAGTCATCAAAGCTCAATGGCAAGACAAAAGTCAGGATAACTGGCAATGGCTCGGGATGCAGCAAATGACCTTGGTATCTTTGATGTCTGACCAAGCTCTAGACTCTCCACTGCATGTACTTTAGCAGCCCCCAGGGTCACCAGAACAAATTGGTCTCACCTGCCCATTCCACTCAGCCAGGTCTTCACATGCTCAGAGCAGACATTTCCCTAACGCACCAACAGGTTTGAGGCTTGTCAGTTGCTCTCAACCTGGTTTAGCTCGTCCTGCAGCGACATTTTTACCAGGGTGCGGCTGCTGCACCTGTTATAGCTTCTTGAAGCCACAGGTAAGAGTCAATAAGAAAATATACCTATTTTTCCACTGTATATCACAAAACTTGAAAGGACTCCACCTATTCTGGAAGCCAGGTGATATAGTAGATAGAGTGATGGGCTGGAGTCAGGAAGACCTTGTTACACCAACCTCTGACACTTCCTACTTGTGTGACCCTCAGCAAGTCACATAGCCCCAGTCTGGCTCACTTTCCTCATCTGCAAAATGGGGATAATAATAACACCTATTTCTCAGGATTGTTTGAAGGATAAAATGAGATAACATTTGTAAAGTGCTTGGCAAATCTTAAAAGTGCTATATAAATGCTAGTTATTATTACTATAATTATTATTAAATGAATTTTGGTTTGCTGAATAATTATTATGAGAATCCCTGACACCATTTCACTACCTTTTAGCACTAATCCAAAAGATGACTAGGGGAATCTGAAAGCAGGTGAAATCTAACTCAAGTACTTAGCAATTGCTACAGCAAAAAAAGTTTCATGTAAGAGGCAACTGGAAATTAAATAAATTATCTATGGATTTGATTTTGTCTCTGTTCCTAGTGCCAAAGCCTATAGATAAGATGCAAATTATTGATCTAGAAATCTTAGGGGAAAAGAAAACGCCACCATGCTAACACAAAGGTGTTCTGTCAGCTGCAAAGGTTAGAAATGTAAAATTAGACTTTACATGGGAATTGCAAATTTCCAAAATACACCAACTATATAGTTTCTGCAGAAAATTGGGGAATGTCTTACTTCTTTTAGGAGTGAGCACGCCAGTACTAAAATGTCCTTGAGAGATGTGTCCCTGAATGAGGTAGCTATTTTTCGGTGTTTTGCTGAAGGTCTAGAATAATCAACCTAAAGGGACCAATACAAACAAAATTATTTAAAGACACAAAAAAATAAAAATGTGACTCCCCAATTATAAAAAGATAATCTCTAAATGAAACACAGAGGCTAGCAAATTCAAATTATCTAGCAACAAGATGTTTATGAAAAAAGTATGATACAGAATACAAGAAAATACACAAGAAAAAATAAACTCTGAGTCATGATCTCTATTGTACAACTTCTGAAATGGGTGACATCTTACTGTGTCTAAGTCTGTTCATTTGCAAAATCCTCCTCTAACAACTTGATAGGAATCAATTCACCCACTCATCATTCATTCCTTCTCTCTTATTCACAAAAAAGGAACCCACAAACTTCTGATGCTGCCTGAAGTAAGGTACAGGGGAATTGTTTGTAGTAAGAAATACATCTCAACTAACAGATTCCAGTTATTATTGGCATATTAAGAAATACTGTGACTAAGATTACATAATTTCAACAAAGCATCATTTTCCTTGCTTATAAGTGTTTTTAAATATTCTTCAAGATGAAGAATATTTCTGCATCTTATCCAAAATGGGCAAAAGTTCATTATAGTGGAAGAATGCCATGAAAACAGCTCATTGAAGATACTAAGCAAAAAGGCTAGAAATAAAAGTTCACTAAAGGAAGGAAAGTTTCTAGTACATGCTTATGTTACCTTTGCATTAACTATGCTCTAAAGGAAATATTATTCCTGTCTCATGCAGGGGGAAAAAAAGTGTGTGTTTGCAGAAAATCTATGGTGGGTTTGTCCTAAGAGCTGAAAGATAAGCTTTTTTAATTATAGAAGATATACAATAAAAAAAATTCTTTGCATTTACCTTAGAAAAAAAGAATGTCTAAGTGAATACACCAAAGTGGTGTGACAGATTAAAAACAACCAATGTACTTGCATTGTCTTAAGGACAAAAGAGGCATAGTGGGTGTGATTATAAAAGAAATCTAATACAAAGTGGAGAAGAAAAATGAAATCTGAGCAATTTCTTAGGTATATTTGTAGTCTTGTAAGGACTTGTGAGGAAGAAATGGTGATTCTGAATTTAGAAATTTGAAACTGGGGCGTAAGCAAAGTTAAATGATAAAGCACTGGACCGGGAGTTAAAAGACCCAAATAGTAGTACTGGTTCTATTGAGAAAGCTTCACACCATTTCTTGGACTAATTCATCTTTTCATGTGTAAAATGAGGAGGTTGGAGATATTAATAATAATAATATTGGCCTATACATTGCCACATACTGTACTAAGCACTGAAAAAGTATTATCTCATTTGATCCTCACAGTAACACTTTGAAGTAGGTGCTATTATTATCGCCCTTTTTCAGTGGTGGAAACTGAGGCAAACAAGTAATATGACTTGCCTATGATCACACAGCTAGTAAGTGTCTAAAGACAAATCTGAACTCGGGTCTTCCTGACTCTGAAGCTCTATCCACTGGGCCAGCCAGCTGCTCAGTAATTACAAGAGGACTGCTAAGTATTCCTCAAGTTTTACAGTATAGAGTGACAGACCTAGTGGATGCTCAATGAATTCTAGTTGATAACAATGAAGTTCTATATTTTGTATGAGCAGAAAAATGCCTCAAACAGGTCATATTATTGAACCCGCGAAACTGATTCACATGCTTTACTTGATGGATCACTTTTTGAAAGATGATGGCAATTTCACGGAAACCATTTTTATTAACAACCCATTTCCTATAAACTGCTTAAGTTGGAGAATAAAATACATAGTATAATATGATAGAAGACTACTTGCTTAGTGATAGCTCCACAGAAACCTGAATACCCAGTCTGAGACTTCTATCACTATGAGAAGAAACATGATGGAAGGAACATTAGACATACAGCCAGAAAACCTACGTCAAGCCTCTTCTCTGCTACTTACTCTCTCACCCCAGGTGGGTTATTTACCTTCACTGTTTCCTGTTCATACTGTTTCCTTCACTATTTCCTGATCTGTAAAATGGGGGGAAATATTTTTACTATATCCCTCATGCGTTGATTGTATGCTGAAGGCTTTGAAATAAACTGAATTATTGAAGCATCATCATCATCATCAACAACAATCACAACAACAACAGTCACTAAACTCTGCTACCTGCCTTAGGTTGTAAGGAACTATCTGATCTTGCTGTTCTAGATAAAGGAATAGGAAACAGAAACAAGAAGGCAAGTCTTTTAAAATACTCAGAAAAACTGTGGCAGCTGTGTGGCCCTGGGCAAGAAGGCTAGACAAGCATCAGCTTTCTGGAGGGTCAATTTCCCTACCTAGAAAACAAGGTCATCTTCAGGATAGAATACATGACTTGTTTTAAAACCAGAATGACCACTACCAATTTTAGCAAATCTTTTTACAAATGTGGGATAGTTTTCTAATACATAGGTCAGTCTAAGAAAAAAAATATAGCAAAGTAACTTGGTTGTGGTTCCAGGAACACAGGCTGCGTACTTCACTACAAAGAGACTTCTGGACCACAGAAATGGCCCTAGGCAACATTCTCTTTAGGAGCCCAATCATTCCTATGTCACATTGCTACATTCTCTTTTGTTACAAGACTCTTTTCTATGCACCCCGACTCTTGTTTTTATTCATGGTATAACCAATGTAACAGCAGACGCGAGTAGGAGCAGGTGACTGTATGCCCAGCTGCTGTGCCAAGCACTGCATCGGAAAATCCCCACTGCAGGGTGGACAACCCTGCCTGTAAATGGCACTATTCCAAGAGGCCTGTGCTTTGATCAACCCTGCTGGGTGAGCATTGTTGAGAATCAATTCACCAAAACCTTTTTCCCTTTTATTTGTAAAAGAATAAGCAACATGGTGGTTTGCTTCTCTTGAGCATTTAATTTTCTTCTTATGGTTACTCTATTATTATATACAAAGAAGATAAAAGGATGCCCACGGGGCACTGACCATGTCTAATTCTACGTTCTGGATAGTACCACATACTGTTGTTGTTTTCAATAATATTGAAACAGTTCCAATCTCTAATTGCATCACTCATTAAATAAACAAAAAATGTGATGTGAATAGTCTGTAGTTTTCTGTTCACTAAAAATATCCTGACCAAAAGGGATGGAAAACATTAGCCACAAATAAAGTCAACAAAGGAACATAACTATGAGAATAACCTTATGGTTCCCTTAAAAGGAAAAAGCTTACCAGATTCATTTCTTGAGTCAATTCAGAAAGGATTATCACCCCTATTACATAATGGTCCACGGTACCCTGGGAAGAAAATAAATTACAGATCTTAGTACAGGTAGAGATGAAAAGCTGATTCACCAATGTGTAAACCCAGATAATGTTAACAAATGAAAGTTATATTTGGCACTGTACAATCCTCCTAGAAATACTGGTTTATGATCACAATATAGGAAATTTACTATTATGGATTTTACCAGAGCTAGCACTAGAAAATTCAGATCCATTCTCCTCTGAGTTCTAGTTCTGTCTCCACCAGAATTTAGCTGAAGGGGACTTTGTTTCCCTGAACCTAAGGTAATACTAGCTCTTTGCAGCTCTCATAGTTTATGATTCTATTTTGACAGCATATGGATTTGCAAGGGAAAAGCTGTCAGAAACAAAGGCACAGTGATAATCTACATACGTTAGAACACTCTGGGCCCATATCAAACTGAACTTTAAAATAAGTCAGAACTAAGTTTAATGTTTTAAACAGTCTTGTGACTGTGAATAAGGGGAAAAAAATCACTTGAGCAATGTAAATGTGTTTGGAGACCACTAAGCTAGCTGAGTCCAATAAATAATTAATAAAAAGTTTGGAAAATGAATTTAAGTTCCTGGATCTAATTCTGAATATTATCTACTCAACTCTCTTCAGTATTATTAGCTCATGTACATTTATTTATAATATGCCTATAATCAAGGCATCTAAATTTCCATATATACTAGGGTAATTACATAGCTATCAAAAAGTATAGAGTTTAACCACTTCCATAACATTTTTAACTTAATCAGTTTTCAATTTAACAATGACAACTTCTTCCAAATCAAAATTTTTATTTTAAAAATGCATATCATTAACACAAGCTACCCACTGCAAATTCACAGTAAAAGCATGTATATAATAAATATAAAATTCAATTATAGCAAAACCTAAAAATCACTGCTAACACTGATAATATACTTTTCAGCAAATTGATAGGCTTTACTAGTCATTCTGCATTGACAATATAAATTACCTTAGGGCAAAAGAAACAATACATAGTCCTGGGACTTTTGCAGTTTAAATTAAACCTCAAACAATCCTTGACATATGAAAGCAGATTATATCTGCTACAGGCAGCCAAAGAGTAAAACACAATCTTAACTGAATCTAATCCTCTAATTGATACTTCCGAGGACAGTGCTATGTCACTCACTGAGAAGGTGGGAGCTTAATGACCATTCTGTGATAACACTGACAGGATGGGGCTACTGGCTGAAGAGAAGGTGCATGAGGGAGTACTCCTGGCTGTCCTAACTACTGAACACTATCAGGGCACATGCACCAGAGACTCCTCAAATTGAAAGAGTCACTTCAGAAAAATTGTGATTGGCAATTCAGGCAACATGCACACTTCTCAGCTGCTGAAAAGTGAACTAGAAAAATGGGCTTTAGTTTTTTATATTCTCTTTGAAAAGAGGCAATACCTTTGTGTTTTAAAGGAGAATAACTCCACTGGTTGCTTTCATACATCTGGGAACAGCCTTCTGGAGCTTTTTGTAATTTTGGATAAACAATGTCAATGAGAAGCTATTTAGTTACTCAAGCTGTAAATGTTAAAGTTCATCCTTCTCTAACAAAATTGCAATTCTGTTGTTAGCGACATAACACTCACTTCGCTGAATGATAACCAAAATAAGGGCTAGAATTCCTAGGATCCTAGAGTTGGGGAGCTGGAAGGAAACTCAGACATCATGTGGTCTAATTATATTTTTAAAATGAAGAAACCTAGGCCTCAAAAAGTATCTTATTTGTTTCTCAGGGTCAGACAGGTTTGACAGAAAAAGAATTTTTTAAAAATTATTTTGAACTTAAATACAAAAAGATAAAAAAAAAAGAACATTTCCATGTACACAGCACAATGTAAAAAGATTACTCAATATAAAACCATAGGCCAAGATGGAGGAGTAAAAGCACAAACTTGGCATGGGCTCCAGCTCCAACCACTTCCAATACTTGTAAAAAAAATGACTCTAAACAAATTTTAGAGCTATAGAACCCACAAAGTGACAAAGAGAAACAAATCTCCTGCTCAAAGCAGCCTGGCAGGCCGACAGGAAAAGTCTATCACAGCTCCCCGTGAGCTGAGGTTCTGGCCCCAGGGTGGCCCCAACAGGCCAGAGCAGACTTCAGGAGAATGAATAACCAGCAGATAGCTATGGTGGTTTCCTGACTTCTCAACTCATATACACTAAAGAGAAAATAAAAGGTCAGTGGGGAACTCTGTTGGAAAGGTGAAGGAAGAGCACAGTCTGGCCCCTGCCCCCAGGGTGAGAAGTGGTAGAGGCTACAGCTTCTGCCGCCTGGCTGCTTCCAGAGCTCCTGGCCTGCAGATTGTAAGGGGACCAAGTGACCATTCAGAGGGTAATCACTCTTGCTTTAACCTGCTTGGATCTGAATAATGGTCTTGGGTGGTGTTCCTGGGGTGTGTGGCCAGTGTGCCAGAGCTTGTGGCATCTGTAGAGAGGGGCACCCTCCTAATAGCTCTGGCAGCTGCGAAAACCCCAGCAATTTGGGACAAAGCTCTCTTCATTCTGTAAGCAGAGTTCTACTGTGGCAAAGAGCTCAAAAGTCAAGTAACTGGCAAGATGAGCAAGCAGAGGAAGCACAATCAGACCATACAATCCTTTTTTGGGGACAAAAAGGATCAAAGCATGGAACTGGAGGAGGGCAACAAAGTCAGAACTCCTGCATCAAAAGCTTCCAAGAAAAATAAGAACTGGTCACAGGCCATGGAGAAGCTCAAGAAGGATTTTGAAAATCAAGTAAAAGGAGTAGAGGAAAAATTGGAAAGAAAAATGAGAATGATGCAAGAAAATCATGAAAAGCGAGTCAGCAGCCTGCTAAAGGAGACCCAAAAAAATACTGAAGAAAATAATGCCTTAAAAAAATATACTAACTCAAATGGCAAAAGAGGCCCAAAAGGCCAATGAGGAGAAGAATGCCTTAAAAAGCTCAATTGCCCAGATGGAAAAGGAATTTCAAAAGCTCACTGAAGACAATAATTCCTTCAAAATTAGATTGGATCAATTAGAAGGGACCGTATGAGAAATCAAGATACTATAAAACAGATCCAAACAAATGAAAAAATAGAAGGCTATATGAAATATCTCATTGGAAAAACCACTGACCTGGAAAATAGATACAGGAGATAACTTAAAAATTATTAGACTACCTGAAAGCCATGATCAAAAAGAGCCTACACACCTTTCTTCAAGAAATTATCCAGTAAAATGGCCCTAATATTCTAGAATCAGAGGGCAAAACAGAAATCAAAAGAATTCCCCAATTGCCTCTTGAAAAAGATCCCCAAAAGAAAACTCCTAGGAATGTTATAGCCAAATTCCAGAGTTCCCAGGTCAAGGAGAAAATACTGCAAGCAGTCAGGAAGAAACAATTTGAGTATTGTGGAAACACAATCAGGATAACACAAGACCTAGCAGCTTCTACGTTAAGGGATCAAAGGGCTTGGAATATGATATTCTAGAAGTCCAAGGAGCTAGGATTAAAATCAAGAATCACCTACCCAGCAAAACTGAGTATAATGTTTCAGGGCAAAATATGGTCATTCGATGAAATAGAGGGTTTTCAAGCATTCCTGATAAAAAAAACCAGAGCTGAACAGAAAATGTGGCTTTCAAATACAACAAGCAAGAGAAGCATGAGAAGGTAAATAGGAAAAAGAAATCATAAGGAACTTATTAAAGTTTAACTATTTACATTCCTACATGGAAAAACAAGAATTGTAATTCATGAGACTTTTCCCAATATGAGGATAATTGAAGGGAAAATATATGTGTGTATGTATGTATATATATATATATATATATATATATATATATATATATAATGTATGTATGTATAGGAGGGGAAAAAAAACACAGAGAGCAGGGGATGATGAAGAAAGTTAAATGCCACAGAGGACAAGAAAGAGGACAATTAAAATGTTACTTGTACATTAATTGTCACAAAATTTCTGGTTATGCTAAGACATTCATATTTGTGTTTGGCTTCCTTTTTCAACACAGTACATACGACTTTAATTTTTTTTAGTTTTTTCTACTTAATGTTGTCTTATGTAGGTAAAATGCTGATAAGAATGGTTTGCTGCTGTGTACACTGAAATATTAGTGCAAACTATTGTCTGATGAGATGAGGAGACCAAGAAATAATTTGTTGTCATTATATATTGTGCTAGTACCAACAGATCACTTTCAGAGTCACATTAACAAGCATTTATAAAGTGCCTACTTTGTGCTAGGCACTGTGTGGTACAAGATTAAAGGACAATGAGTATACACAGGGGATTCTAAGTACAAAAAAAACAACCAAAAACCCAGTGGCATATCAGTAGTACCAATAAGATGGGTTGCGGTGACATTATTCATAAATGTTCACATAACTAGAATAAATCACTACCTCACTTCTGCTTAATATTTTCTGAAGGTGGACATACTTTGAGTGTGTGAGTGTGTGTGTGTGTGTGTGTGTGTGTGTGTGTGTGTGTGTGTGTGTATGTGTACAGTTTCTTTTCTATGTCTCTCATTTACAGAGCCCTCTTCCACCTATTCCTTAGGTGCCCAGTGCTCTCATACTGGCTTTGGCTGCCTACAGTACCCCACAGACACCTGGTCTCTCACAAAGTCCCTCATTTTCTTTCTGTTACCATCCTCTAATGTCAGCGGTTCTCAACCTGTGGGTTATGTTCAGTTTGTAACAATGAAAATACATCCTGCATATCAGATAGATTCATAACAGTAGCAAAATTACAGTTATGAAGTAACAACAAAAATAATTTTATGGTTGAGGGTCACCACAACAAAAGGAACTGTATTAAAGGGTCGCAGCATTAGGAAAGTTGAGAACCACTGCTCTACGTAGATCATTTCAACTAGGTGTTCTGAGAAAGGCATCTGAATATAATGGCACACACAAAAGCCACAGTGACTCATATTCCCTTTAAAAAGGAGGAGAGGAGGACTATTTTCTTTTTTTATTAATTTTTTTCTATTCAAAATGTTAAGTGCTTTTTATGTGCAGTATAATGTATCAATTTTTTCCCCTGAAATACTAAGCACAAAGCATTGTTGATAAAAAGTGTTCAGTAAAGATGTTTTAAGCATGAGTAGAATTTAAATATATATGTGTGTGTGTGTGTGTGTGTGTGTGTGTGTGTAAATCATGAATTTCCATTTCACAGTTTACTTTTTTTAAAAAAACTATGTAATAAAGATTATACCTAACTTTCAAAGCTAACCTGCTTTTCTGTGCTTCCTTCTAAGTTTTCTTTTGTTCTCTGTTGTGTACTTTTAATTGTTTTTCTCCCTTCCTCCCTACCTCACACTAGAGACGGCTACCTTTAGACACAAATATGCATATATACATAAAACCATACTATACATACTTCTATTTATCTGTTCTTTCTCTGGATGTGGATAGCATCTTCCTTCATAGGTCCTTCATAGTTGATTTGAGTATTTATAATACTCAAAATTACTTAGTTGTTTAAAATTATTCT
This sequence comes from Pseudochirops cupreus, assembly GCA_028627135.1. Taxonomy (NCBI): domain Eukaryota; kingdom Metazoa; phylum Chordata; class Mammalia; order Diprotodontia; family Pseudocheiridae; genus Pseudochirops; species Pseudochirops cupreus. Next base: position 292,671,554 of record CM053581.1, read on the forward strand.
TAGAACATTATTGCTGTTATTATATACAACATTTGTGATTCTGTTCATTTCACTCTTCATTACTTCATGTATTTTTATAATTTTCTAAAATCAACCAGCTAATTAGTTCTTACAGCACTATAGTATTCCATCACAATCATATACCACAACTTGTTTAGTCATTCACCAACTGAAAGGAATCCCCTTAATTTTCAATTCTTTGCCATCGCAAAGAGAGCTGCTATAAATATGTTAGAGCATATAAGGTCTTTTCTTTTTTCCCTAATCACCTTGGAAACAAATCTAATAGTAGTATTGCTGGGTCAAAGGGTAGACACAGTTTTATAACTTTTGGGGTATAATTCCAGATTGCTCTCCAAGATCAGTGCACAGTCCTACCAACAGTGAATTAGTGTCTCGATTTTACCACATCCCCTCCAATATTTGTCACTTTCCCCTTTTATTGTTTTAGCCAATCTGATACGTGTAAGATAATATCTCAAAGTTGTTTTAATTTGAATTTCTTTAATCAATAGTGTTTTAGAGCATTTTTTCATGTGACTACATATAATTTTGATTTCTTCATTAAAAAACTGCCTGTTCATATCTTTTGACCATTTATCAATTTATATTTAAGATATGAGACCTTTATCTAAGAAACTTTCAATAAAAATTTTCTACCAATTTCCTGTTTTCCCTCTAATACAGGTTCCACTGTTTTTATTTGAACAAACCCTTTTTAATTTAATGTAACCAAAATTATCCATTTTACATCTCGCCAATGCTCTTTCTCTTATTTACTCATAAAATGTTCCCTATTTATAATTTTGATAGGTAACATGTTCCATATTCTTCTAATTTTCTAATGTGATCCTCCTTTATATCTAGGTCATATATCCATTTTGACCTTATCTTGGTAAATGGTAGGAGATACTGGTCTATGCCCAATCTCTGACAGACTGTTTTCTAGTCTTTTTTTAAAATTTTTTTAACCAAATAATGAATTATTACCCCAAAAGCTTAACTCTTTACATTTGCTCAACACAATATTATCACATAATAACTTGTTACTTGCTATTATGTGTCTGCTCTGTTCCATTGATCTACCTTTCTACCTGTACCTGATAATTTTGGTACTTATTACTGTATCACTGAAGATCTGGCACTGCTAACCCTCCTTCCTTTACATTTTTTTTTTCATTAATTCCTTTGATTTTCATGACCTTTTGTTCTTCCAAATGAATTTTGGTATTATTTTTTCTAGCTCAGTAAAATAACTTTTTGGTTAGGTAAAATTGTCATTTTTATTTTATTGACTCTGCCTACCCATGAACAATTAATATTTCTCCAATTATTTAGATCTGACTTTATTTGTATAAAAAGTGTTTTATAATTATGTTCACATAATTCCTGGATTTGTTTTGGTAGGTATACTGCTAAGTATTTTATACTCCATAGTTATTTTAAATGAGTTATCTCTTACTTGCAGGGTTTTGTTGGTGATATATAGAAATGCTGATGACTTATATGGATTTATTTTATATTCTGCTACTTCACTAAAATTATTGTTTCCACCAACTTTTTAGTTAGATCTTTAAGAGTTTCCAAGTATATTATCATATCATATGCAAAAAGGGGTAATTTTATTACCTCATCGGCCCATTCTAATTTGTTTAATTTCTTTTTCCTCTCTTAATGATATTGCCATCATTTCTAATACAATACTCAATAATATTGGTGACAACAGGCATCCTTGTTTCACTCCTGATGTTCCTGGGAAGGCTTCTAGCTTGTCTCCATAACAAATAATGCTTGATAATGACTGTAGGTAGATGCTTCTTTTCATTTTAAAATGAAAAACCCATTTATACCTTAAAATGAAAAACCCATTTATACCTATGCTTTCAAGGGTTAATAGGAATGAGTATTACATTTAATAAAAAACATTTTCTTTATCTGTTGATATAATCGTATGATTTTTGTTACTTTTGTTATTTATATAATCAATTATGTTAATAGTTTTCCTTATGTTAAACCATTCCCGCATTCTTGGTATAAATCCAACTTGGACACAATGTATAATCTTGGTAATATATTGTTGTAGTCTCCTAGATAGTATTTTATTTAGGATTTTTGTATCCATATTAATTAATAAAATTTGTCTAGAATTTTCTTTCTCTTTTTTGCTTTTCCTGGTTTAGATATCAGTACATATTTGTTTCAAAAAATGAGTTTGGTAGGAATCCTTCTTTACCTATTATTCCAAATAATTTGTTTAATATTGGAATTAGCTGATCATTAAATATTTGGTAGAATTCACTTGTAAATTGATCTGGTCCTGAATGCTTTTTTTTTTTCCTTAAGAAGCACATTTAGGGCTTGTTCAATATGTTTTTCTCAAACAGGTATATTTAGAAATCCTATTTCCTCTTCTGTTAAACTAGGCATTTTATATTTTGGTAAACATTCTTCCATGTCACTTAAATTGTTAAATTTATTGGCTCATAACTGAAAAAACAAATCCTTACAATTACTTTGACTTCATTTTCATTAGTGGTATACTCATCTTTTCATTTTTAATACTAGTCATCGAGTTTCCTTCTCTTTCTCTCTCTCTTTAAAATCTTATTGACCAATGATTTATCTATTTATTGGTTTGTTTTGTTTTGTTTTGTAAAACCAACTTCAAAACCAAACCAATGGTTTTCTTATACTCAGTTTTATTGATCTCACCCTTAATTTTTAAGATTTCCAATTTGGTGTTTAACTGTGGAATTTTAATTTGTTCTTTTTCTAGTTTTCTTAATTGCATACTCAATTCATTGGCCTGCTCTTTCTCTATTTTATTAATATAATAGCATTTAGAGATATACACTTTCCTCTGATTACTGCTTTTATTGCATCCCACAAGTTTTCATACATTGTCTCATTATTGTTATTTTCTTTAATGAAATTATTGTTCCTATGACTTGTTCTTTAACCCACTCATTCTTTAAGATTCAGTTGTTTAGTCTCCAATTAGTTTTTAATGTGTATTTCCATGATCCCTTATTGAATAAAATTTTTATTGCACTGTGATCTGAAAAGGATGCATTTAATATTTCTGCATTTCTGCACTTAACCATATAGTTTTTATGCCCTGATATATGGTTAATTTTTGTAAAAGTACAATGTATCACTGAGAAAAAGGTAAATTTCTTTTTATTACTATTCAGTTTGCTCCAGATATCTATCATATTTAGCTTACCTAAGATTCTATTCACCACCATAATGTTTCTATTTATTTTTTTGTTAGATTTATTTAATTCTGAGAGGGGAGGGTTACAGTCCCTCACTATTACAGTATTACTATTTCCACTTTTAATTCATTTAATTTTACCTTCAAAAATGTAGATGCCATATATAGCATTTGATGTATATAGGCTTAGTATTAATATTGCTCCATTTTTATGGTACCTTTTATCATAATGTAGCTTCTCTGTTCATTTCTTTTAATTAAATATATTTTAGATTTAACTTTGTCTGAGATCATGATTGCTACCCTTTTTTTTTTTTACTTCAGTTGAAGCATAATAAATTTTACTTCGGCCCTTTATTTTGACTCTGTGTATATTTATCATTTTAAAATGTATTTCTTATAAACAACATATTGTTGGATTCTGATTTTTAATCTATTCTGCAATTGTCTTCTGTTTTATAGGTGAGTTCATTCCATTCACATTCAAAGTTACAATTACTAGTTGTGCATTTCCCTCCAATCTTTTTTTCTCACTCGCTCTTTTCCTTTCCACTCTCTCTTTTTCCTTATCTTTTCTCACAAGTCTGATTTACTTTAAACTACAACCTCCCTAAACCACTCCCTTTTAAGGAACCCCTCCTCCCATATCTTCTCCCCTTACCCTCCTATTCCTTAAATTACCTACCCCTGTAAGAATCCCTCCCGTATCCTCTCCTCCCCACTTCTTAATTTACATACCCTTTCTAAAAGTCCCTCCCTTATCCCATCCATTCACCCTCCTATTTCTTTATAAAAATTTTTTTCTCCATTATAGAGAGCTTGTTTTTTTTTTATTTTTTTCTTTTACTTTTTAAAAATTAATTAATTTTCTTGTTTACATCACTCATTTCCACAAGATTTTGAGTTACAAATTTTCTCCCAATATTTCCCCTACCCACCACCCCATAACAGCGATCCCACTGTACAGCCCCTCCCCCAATCTCCTCTCTCCTATGTCCTCTCCCTCACCCCTCTGACTTTCCGGTAGGGCAGGATGGGTCTTCCTACCCCAGTGCCTGTGTATCTTAATTCCCAGTTGCATGTAGTTAATAATAATAATAATAATAATAATGATAATAATAATATATATACATATATATTTTAAACATTTGATTATAGAACTTTAAATCCTAGATTCTTTCTCTTCCTCCCTCATCACCTGCCCCTACTGGAAGGACCAGCAATTCAATATGGGCTGTACATGTGTAATTACACAGAACATCTCCACAGTGGACATATTGTGAGAGACTGATTCTATGTCCCTTCTTCCTATCCCGCCCAGCCCTTGTTCTATTCTCTAACCTGTCCCTGTCCCTTTACAGAAGTGTGTACTTCCAAAAACCCTCCCTCCCACTCTGCACTCCCCTCCATCATCCCACCTCTCATCTCCATTCCCCCTACTCTCCTGTATGGCAAGATATCCAGTTTAGAGTTTATGTGATTCCTTCCCTAAGCCAAGTTCAATGAGAGTAAAGTTGACCTTTTCCTGTTCTTCCCCTCCATTGTAACAATTATCCTTTGCCTCTTCTATAGGATGATTAACCCCATTCTGTCTCTCCCTGTTCTCTCTCATTCTAATCCTCTCCCACCTCAGAATTTCACCTTTTAGAGTATTGTCCCTTCATATTCAATTGATCCTGTGCCCTCTATGTACACATATATACACATACTCAGATA
>CM053581.1:292676986-292714421 GCA_028627135.1 Pseudochirops cupreus
ATTTGGTTTTGAAAATCCTTCTTCAGCTCATCTCTAGCTTTAAGGCATTCTTCATGTTTATTGGAGGCCCCTGGTGGGGGTGCTCTGGCTGTGCTCTCCTCCTCCCTCTCTCTCCCATGATCTTTCTTTTCCCCAAAGAAGGAATCAAGGGTTTGGGAGCTGTTCTTACTTTGCTTCTTATGCTTATTCTTACTCATGGGTCTTCAGACGGTGATTTTTTTTTAAAATCTCTGTGGGGCTCTGCTTCCAGAAGGGAAAGCTCTGCCCTAAATCGCTGGGGTCCTCCCGGCTGCCGTAGCTCTCAGGAAGATGCTGGAACTCTTCCTAAATACTTCCAGCTGACTGGATAATGAAGACTCCAAGATGGAGGCTCATGACAGCGATCCGGATCCAGGCCGCTCAACGCGAGAGCACTGGCCTGAGAACAATCGCTAAGTCCCCCTGCTGTCTGCAGGCCCCGGGCGGGAAGCTACAACGCGGAGTGGGGTGCAAAACCTCTGCCTTTTGCTTTTCCGCTTTGGAGGACTTTAACCGGACAGCTTATCTGCCCCTTTCGCAATCGCCACTCGCAGCTGCTGCTAATCCGCTCACCTGAGAAGCTCCTCCATTCCTCCTGTCCAGCCGCCCCCGGGGCACAGCCACGGCTTCAGGGCAGGCTGGTTTCGGTTCACAGTGCTGATATGGTTCCTTGTAGCCAAGCTGACTTTAGTGGGAAGTATCTTTGTGTGCGTTTTGGAGTTCTAGGATTGGTTTAGAGTCCTGTTTTATGGGTATTTTGGGGTGGCTATGTGAGAGCTGCGATATGTTGCTGCTGCTATGCCGCCATCTTGGCTCCGCCCCTCTGATTCTAACTTTCGGGCAATGTGTAAGAAGTTGAGAGTTTTCTCTAAGTTTCCTAGCCAAGTTCCTTTCTTTTTTCTTCTTCATATGTCTTCTATCTTTAATTTGTGTGTTTATAATAGATAAAATAACTTATTTGCTCAAAGTTCTTAAAACAATATTGCTGTTACTTTGTACATGTTCTCTTTGTTCTGTCCTTTACTCTTCACTATTTTGTGCACACCTCTCCATGCCTTTCTAAGATTCTAAGATCATTGAGCTCATCGTTTCTCATAGCATAGTAGTATTCCATCACAACCATACACCACAATTTGTATAACCATTTCCCCAATTGTTGCAGATCCCTGCAATTTCCAGTTCTTTGCCACTACAAAGAGAGCTGCTATAAACACTCCATTCACATTCAAAGTTATAATTACTACTTGTGAATTTCCCTCCATCTAGTGTTTACTTGCTAATTTCTTTCTCAGCCTCTTTTTGCCCTATCCTTGTTACCTTATCTTCTCCCCCACCTTCCCATTCCATCCACTCCTCCAAAAATTCTTCTACCCTTTCAAATCTCACCCCAGACCATGATCTACCTACCCTCACCCCAATAAAAACTGTCTCCTTAGGACTACACTGCGACCATCTACCTGAGGCAGCGATGGGCTGACCAGCGGCTGGTATTTGAAGGCAACAAGAGCTTTACTCTGGATGCTCGCCTTGTTGAGTTTCTCTGGGTCCCCGACACCTACATTGTGGAATCTAAAAAGTCTTTTCTACATGATGTCACTGTGGGGAACCGACTGATTCGATTATTCTCCAATGGCACTGTCTTGTATGCTCTCAGGTAAATCTGTCTGTAGGTACAGACAAACTGGTGACAACAATGGATCAGGGGCCAGAGCAGGCTTAGCTGTTTTCCCACGAAACTCAAAGATAAATCAGTGTTACAGGACCCTATTTTTCTCTAAAGAGATAGTCACTTTCCTTGCCAATCTCTGTTTATGTCCTTATTCCCTAAAACAGTTGAACCCTCCCATATAACTAAAGTTTACCAAAATATACAGTTTTTTGTGGGCCTAGGGGAAGAATAGAGATTTAATCAGAAATCTGCTGACCTAAGACCAGTGTTATCTACAATGTAAAACTGCTAGAGCTGGAAGAGATCAGAGAGATCATCCAGTCCAACTGTCTCATTTTACAGATGAGGAAACTGAGGCTCAGAGAAATTAAGCAACAATCTTAGGGTTATATGGTTCTTTTAACAGTGAATGCAGGACTAGAACCAGGGTATACTGACTCAGTCTAGATATTATGGAAAAGTAAGACAGAAAACAGACCCTTCTTGCCTCTGAGTTCAAGCTCTAGAAAGGAGACATTAAAGCTGGGATTTCATAAGAAGTGCCAGTTTAAAATATGTTGCAGAGAACCAAAAACAACTGGATTTCTATGCTCTCCATCCCCTTCTTTCCAGTAGAGATAGGAAAAAAAGGGGAGGGTGTGAAATTTTGTAACATTGCCCTGAGTTCCACCCCATATAGAAACTTAAACATGTTAAACAATAGTAATTGTAAGCCTTGGGCCTTACAACCCCAGATGTCTATCTCACTTTGGAGTCATTTTTGGTGAGGCAACATGGTCCAATGGAAGAGACATAATTAATCTGGGCTCTTGTCCCAACTCTGCTGCTAACCAGCTCTGTCACCTTAAGCAATTCCTTTAATCTCTCTGGGGACAACTAGATGGCAAAGTGGATATAGAGCCAGGTCTGGAGTCAGGAAGACCCATTTTCCTGAGTTCAAAGCCAGCTTCAGACACTTACTAGCTGTGTGACCCTGAGCAAGTCACTTAACTCTGCCTCAGTTTCCTTATCTGTAAGATGAGCTGGAGAAGGAAATGGCAAACCAGTCCAGTATCTCTGCCAAGAAAATCCCAAATGGGGCCCCGTGGTGTCAGACACAACTGAAAAACAATTGAAGTAATTTCTCTGAGCCTTAGTTTCCTCATCTGTCAAATAGAGGTAATAAATCATTTTTCTTACTACCGCATCTGATGGAGAAATGCCTCGAAAAACCTTAAACCATTATACAAATGGAAGATATTAGTAAATGCTTTGCTTCTAAATTAGAAACACTTCATTTCCCCCCTGTTGGGACCTGTTTCTCTTGATGCTCCTTTAACAGTATCTAAGCTTCAAGCACAGGCATTGAAATGTCGTTTGTTACCCCAAACCCTAGTGGTGCTTTCAATGCAGAGTTCGAAACGCACGTTCACTTCAAGAATCAAGCTAAAAGTCCTCAGGGCCTCACTACTGGAAGAGAAAACATTCTTTATAAGGCATCCTCTTAGGACATGCTTTCTGAAACTCGGGCTCTTTCCCCCTCAGAATTACTACTACCGTTGCATGTAACATGGACCTATCTAAATATCCCATGGACACACAGACGTGCAAGTTACAGCTGGAGAGCTGTGAGTATAATATCCTGTGCACCCTTGAGATTATTTTCATGGCTGACTTTAAATCTGTTTAATAGCAAAAAAAGAACATCAACTGTATATAGTGTCTGCTCTTGATATTAATCCAGGATGACAAGAGCCCCTTTGATTGCTCTCACCAAGAGATTTGGGTAAGCACCACAAAAGAAACAACAATCTTTGACTGTTAGACCTTCTTTGAAGCACAATTATGTGTTGGTACCAAATTTTTCAGGATAATGTGCACCCTCACAGTCAAAAGAAATGTTTTGAATGCAATTACTCTCCTGTGGCCGACTATCAGCAGTCTTTACCACTGTATTTGTTTATAGAACCATGGTACTTTTAACATAAGAAACTGAAGGAGACAGGGTATAGTTGAAAGTCCCAATCAACAATTTCCCCACATAGCATCCCTATCAGCTAGAGAGAAGAAAAGAAATAAAATGAGAAAAGTGGGTGAGATTAAAAGAGGGTGAAATGAATCAGAATGGAGGGAGAATAAGATGGAGTTCTTGGAAGGGGACCAAGCAGGATAACAGCCAGCATTTAGAGAGCATTGACGTGTGCCAGGTATTATACTAACTCTTTTACAATTATTGTCTCATTTTACAAATAAGACAACTGAGGCAAATAGATTTAAATGACTTGACTAGGGCACTCACTAGCTAGTAAGCGTCTGAGCTATATTTGAATTCAGGCCTTCCTGCCTCCAGGCCTAGCATGTTATCCACTGCCCCACTTAACTGCCTTTAACAGAACTGAGAAAATGATAAATTCATAAAGTACTTTGCAAACCTTAAAGCTTTATGTAAAGGCTAGCTATAATCATTATGAAGAAAAGGAGGAAGATGGTGAGGAGGACTGTAAAGGCTTCTGCAGTGATGTGCTAGTAAATGTTTAACAACGAGCACTCCAAAAGACATTTTGGGAGATAGTATAATGGTTGCCTAGATCTAGGTCATTGAATATCCACAATTTTACTTAGAAATTCATACAGTTAGGGGCAGCTAGATGGCTCAGTGAATAGAGCACTGGCCCTGGAGTCAGGAGGACCTGAGTTCAAATGCGGCCTCAGACACTTAATACTTACTAGCTGTATGACCTTGGGCAAGTCACTTAAGCCCAATTGCCCTGCTCTAAAAAAAAAAAAAGACAAAGAAATTCACACATTTATTTAACTATTCTTATGAATTCACCAATTCCTTCAGTATAGTGGAAAGAATGTTAGATTTATGATACAGAGTGAAGTCTAATCGTTGTCCTCCTTGTCTGAGCCTTGCAAGCTTTTGACCTCAGTTTGGCGCTGGGTAATGCTATTGTAGGTTTTCCTGATTGGTAAACTGTCAGCTAGCTAAAAGGCTCCACATGTTCACAGAAATGCCTTCTCATTTCTTGGTTTTAGCATCCTACCTCAGTTAATTTGGTATAGGCTTCAGACTAGAATATGGTTTGAATCCAAGACTCTACGACAGTGATACAACTGCTGCTCACTTCTGTTTGCATTCTCTCAGTATTGAGCCTGGGCTTGTTACTGCTCTTGTCCCAGTCCTTATCTATTTTTGCCATCCCTAGACTCAATTCCCCAACTCGGCCCACTATGGGTCTATGACTTAGTTCTAGGGTCAAAGTAACAGAACTGCCAGTGGTTTCATGTTCCTACTTCTTACAGAGCTGCCTGGGCCAGCCTCTGCTGCATCAACAATTGCTCTTTACTGTAGTACACGGCCTCATGACCCAGTACAGCTCCTGGATTGGAAGGATCCACATAATATACTTCTGGCCACACCCACCCCTGGTGCCTCCTGGCTTCTATCCATCTCCCTAGGTTAATGTAACCTGCAAAAATGACATACTTTTTGGATTAACCCAGTCCTTAGATTTCACAGCTTAGTCTGGCACTCTTTCAGGTCTTTGTTGGAGTAATTGTGAGGATAACTGGGCTGCATTGTTTTTTCCTAGTCCACCTTTATTCCTTCAATTTTCAGCCCTCCTCTCTACCTGCAGTTCTAGTACTGCAGGATTTGTTGAACACTTTAATTCAATAGCCATTTGTTAGTGTCTGCTACAAGAAAATTCCTATTCAATGCTGCAGCCTGATGTGGAGGTGCCCCTGGAATTGTCAAAGATGTTCAAGTTAAAACCTCAGAAGGTCTTACCAAACTAGAAATGATCATGGATGGTGTGTTTGATCCAAGGATCCAATCTAGCTAAGTTCTTAGATGCTTAGCCCAAAAAGACTCAGTCACCAGGATTTTTCTGACCCTAGAAACTCATGAAAATGGTTATAAGGCATAGCAGGGGTATTTTATGAAGAAAGTATCCTGGTGGATGAAATCACAGTTTTTTAAGCATTTAAATAAATGAAAAATACTGTGCTAGGTACTGGGGGAAATAATCAAGATATGATCTCTTGTTTCTGGAATCTGATAGACTTATTCATTAATTCATTCAGTAAATACTTATTAAGTACCTGATATGCTCAAAGCAATGTGCTAGACACTTGGAAAGACACAAAGTTTAGATTGCCTATGGTCCCTGCCTTTGAGGAGCTTATAAGTAATTATTATACAACATTATATGATACATGAACTAGGGAATAATAAAACAATGTGCTTTGTGAGATACAAGAGGAAAGGCAGGGTATTACAGACATTGAAAGTGTGTAAGCAGATATGAAGGCAGAAGGTGGAGTCAAATATTCAGGAAACAGACAGGAGTAGAGAGTGAGTAGAAGGAAATGATAAGAGTTAAGAGTGAAGCTCAGGCCCTTCTATCTACAAGTTTGCCCTTTTGGACAAAACTCCACCAGCCCTTCCTAGAATTTCATGCATTGTTGGACAAAAATGCTTGGTTCTTGAACTCTTCTACCAGGGTTTCTAGATCATTATTGGGGTGCCTATCTTTATCTCAATTCCATTTTCTCTTATTAACCAATTTTTAAAGTCTCTGTTCTGAGACCCATCAGGACCCTTGCTTAGATTAGTTTTAAATAGAGTCAGTCCCTCTGACCTTGCTTTTGTTGTTATTGTAGCTTTTTATATCTTCCTAGGTTAGTTGAGCTAAATTGCCTAGTTCTCAAAGGCAATATAGAAATAACAATTATAGACACAACTGTTAACGTAGGAAAATAGATAGTACCCTGCTTACCCTACCCATGCCCTTCATAATTTTGCATATTTGCCCTAGGCCTTCATCTTTGTTAACTGAAAAATCTAATCATGTGTACTTTATTCTCATTCAGAACTCACTCCACTTCTTTGGCCATTTGAATTTCCTTTTCTCAGATATTTCTCAATTCATCTTAAGATGCAACAGCTAAAATTGTACATAGTATTTTAAGTATGGACATAGTACAAGTGTAATATGAAATCTGTTTCACTTCTAAAGTCTTTCTATTCTATTCTGTTCAATTCTATTCTCTTTCGGTCTGTCTATTCTTTATGGCTTCTGTTTGCCTGGGTGATTTCCTCTATGTATCTGTATTCCCATGTGTCCTTGGAAATGTTTTATGAGTTAGTTATATTGTGTTGCAAGCTGCCAAAGGTCTTAGGCACAAAGGTACACCAATGGGAGAAGCAAGGATGACTTTCTGTGTCCCTAAGATGTTTTCTCAGGTATGCTTGAGCCAGAAGTTGGGTATCCTGGTAATCTATAATGAATCCAAGAAACTTTTCCAATTTTGTAACTGCTAACTTTTGAGTAGATCACCTTATAAGCATTGTTTGGTTTATTTCTCTCTAAATTAATTCATCACTTCATACATCAGAAAATCAGTAAACATTTATTAAGAACCTATTATGTGCCAGATGCTGTCCTAAGTGCTGGAAGCACAATGATGAAATTTACTTGCCAAACTGCTGTCTGCTCACTTATGCAGTTGTTGAAGCCTCTCAACACCTTATTCCATCATGTGGACATGAGTACCCTGGAGAGCTTATTGTGATTTTGCAAAGTTGGAATTTCATTCTTATTGGCCTTATTATCTCTTAAAATAGTTATTTGACTTGGAGCATGTGGTAAATTTCTACACGTCTAAGAATGCTTACCATATTTAAAGTTCTGCTACATATAATTCTAATGAAACTGCATTTAAATGGACACTATGATATTCTCATGATGAACACCAGCAACTGTATATGAAAAAAATTAACCTCAATCCTTCATTTATCATAAACATCCCTAAGCAACTACTATGAAAGTTACTACTAAACTGCAGAAACTTTGGAGAGTGGCATTTGTGATTGGTGTCCAGGGGCAGTCACTCAACAGAGATAATTTCTCAGGGCATCAGATACAGCATGTGTAAGAGATGAAAAATTAGTCAAGCACTGGAGGCCACTGAGTATTCTTTATGTAAGGGCACAAATGGGCAAACATTTGAGTAACAGAATCATTATGAAGCAGCCATCATTTTTCAAAGGTAGACATTTAATTAAAGACTCAGACAGACAGATTAATTATCTTGTTTATTAAATTAATGCAATAGCTTTCTTGATGCAGTGCAGCTGTTTGGTGGCTAAGCCAAATTTCAGGTTATCAAAAAGATAACTCATTTTTTCCCCACATGGAAAAAGTAATTGCCCTTGATGTGTTCTACTTCAGCTTGTCTCAAATCCCTGAGGCTGGATTCTTAATACAAACTCGATGGCCTGCCTGCTTAAATACTACCTGTGCCTCCCCAATGTGGGGAAGAGCCACTCACTAAATGTTCAACAGCAGGCAGCTGGTTAATGGGAGCTTTGCCAAGATTTTTTAAAAAAATCTATCCATTGGGAAGCATTTTTTTTTATCACTCCACAAATACTCCCCTGGGCCTTTCAACATCTCATAGTGTCATCACATGAGTTTATTTGATGGGTTTGAGCATCTGCAGGGCAAAAAAGTTTAATTCCAGAGTAGGGTTTATGTCTTCTGTTTTACTTATATTCTGACTTTCTTTCATCCTTGGTTTCTTTGAGACCCTTTGGCCACTTATGTAGGTAGATGACAATGCACCAGGGGTGCTGTAAGGAAAAGTACAAATGGAACTTTTATCAAGACATTCTCTGAGATTTAGCAAGTAGATTTTTATACCCTCTCTGGAAAGACACTTCAGTTTTCTTTGAAAGGTGTCTCCAACAGCCAATGCATATAAAATTAGAATCTGTCAACCTTTAAAAATGGATGTATAATTTCGTGAGAGTAAAATGGTTTTTAGCTATAATAATGGCATACGTTGTACAGACATCAAAAGCTGTTAGAGGATTTGCTTGCATGTAGGTTGGTGAATGGGTTGTGAGGACACAGTTATCATAAACAATTGGGTACTGACCTATCATCAGAGAGTTATCAGAACGTGAGAGGCCCAAAGGAATAGTGCCTAACATCATAGCACGTATAGAATAGAAGCACAAGAAATACTTGTTAAACAAATGAAAAGGAGGGAGTATGCCCCGTGTAGGGTTTCAGGGTTGACAACCTTTGAAGCAAATGTCAAAAGGGGCAAGTGTGATTATTTTTGAGTGGCACAGTCCGGACTGCGCTTCAGAGAGTTCCCTTGTATGTGTCCCCGGATGACATCTGGTGAAGATGCCTCAAACCCCCGCATGCAGCTTTTGTAGAGATTGGGAGTGGGGTTGGGGGGATTTATAGATAGCTGCCACCCTTATTCCTAACCAGAACTTTCTCCTCTTCTTCCTCTTCTTTCACTTCTGTGTGTTTGTATTCTCTCTCACTTAATTATTCTATTACTACTTTGGTGAGATTTGCCACCATGGTTTCAAGTCTTTCTGTTCTGCTGATTATTGCTGCTATATAGGCCATAAGTAATTAATATTTTTCTCTTGAATCATTTGGGAACATGCTGCTATTGGTCTAAGCTTTCTTGGAAATCTAGAGGATCTTCTGATTCATCAGGTATTGATTCATTTTCATTTACCCTGAAATATTTATTCAGAAATATTTGGACTTTTTAAAATGATCTGGAGGCCATATTATTTCTTTCCTCTTTTTTTTTTTGGCTTTTTGAAGGGCAATTGGGGTTAAGTGACTTACCCAAAGTCACATGGCTAGTAAGTGTGTCAGGTGTCTGAGATCAGATTTGAACTCAGGTCCTCCTGACTCCAGGGCCGGTCCTCTATTCACTGCACCACCTAGATGCCCTATTTCTTTCTTTTAATAATATCTTCTCTGTTTATTAGTCTATTTCTGGTCTTTGAGTTTTCTTTCTCCTCAAATCTTTGGTAATTTCAATCCTTTTTTTGTTATATCCCCCATCACCATTTTCTGTCTCCTTTTCCTTTGATGGCAGTTTCCTCAGGGGCTAGACCTCAAAGTTGTCTCAGTTTTCTGCTACACTGGGGAATAATACACTTTTCAGCCTCTGTATCACATGACTTCTAGGGGGTTAGAATTGACCTAATCTGGAAGCCAATTCCCTTTCCCTCAGACCTGCCGGAGTCCTCTACATACACTGGCATTCTGCCCTAGTTCTCGATGTTCTTTATTCTCTGACTGAACATTATCACAGCCTAACATGCTGCTACCCAGTAGTCCCAGGCAGAACCTACTTCCCACCTTCCACAGCAGAAGGTGAGGGAGTAGAGAAAGACGAGTTCTACTGCAAGCCTGTAAGTTTGCTTATGTAGCCTTGCCATAGCAAGGTGGCCATTAGGGGAGGGAATGCTGAATGAATCCATTGTGGATTAGGGATAAGCCTTATATGTTTTTAGTCCATTGGGTTATCACTTTGATAAAGTTCTTGGTATCTTAGACTATGGGAACAACTGAAATAGTGTTATCTCTTACATAAAATTCCTAGGAAAAGTATGAAAGGTTGCAAGAATCAGGGAAAATGTCTGGTCCTCCATGTTGCTGGTTACATAACCCAGAAGTCCCTAACCCAAACTTTCAAAGGAAAACTGTAACTCTACTTATCCCCTCTAAAAATAAAAAAAAAATGATAGCAAATAAATATATGAATAGCTGACATGTCACCTCTCAAAGGAATCACATAGGTCTTTATGGTGATCAGAAAATTGTAGGTCTTCAAGTGACATTAAATAGTCAAAGAGAAATGTTTTCCAAAAATATCACTTCATTTTTAACTCAGCACAGGAATTTCACTCTAAAAAATGATTCAAGGATTATCAAGGAAGAATCCATAGGCTTACTTTATTTTACTCCACCAAAGGACACTTTTGATGATCAACCCCATGTTATTCTTATTCCTTTCAAGTTAATTCATTCTCTGACCTCCTTAATCATAAATAGGATATGACTTCTATGACAACATCCCATTGACACTTATTCTTTTTTCCAGGGGGTTATGATGGAAGCGATGTGGAGTTTTCATGGTTAAGGGGGAATGATTCTGTCCGAGGCCTTGAAAATTTACGACTGGCTCAGTACACTGTACAACGGTATTTCACCTTAGTCACTACATCCCAACAGGAAACAGGTAAACAAGAGAGATGAAATTCAATAAAAGGAAAAGTAACTGAAATAAGGAGGGATGGTGGAGCTAGGGTAGGACTACTGAATTTAGATGTATCTTCAATTCTCTCTTTTATACCTTTTCACTGCCCCTCTGGATAGAAAAGTCTCCTGAGAAAAAAAGAATTGGGCCTGTCCCTGTCCATTTAAAACACAGAAGCAGAATAACTCTCTAAGGAATAGAAGACATTTCTAGGCCAATTTTGAGGCAAAGTGACATTTATCCAAAGTCATTTTCTAATAGTCAGTGAAACCCTGGGGCTCTCACATGCATAAAATTCACCTTGAAATCACTTTGTTGAAATGATATTTCTTCTGTGTTTTACTGGAAGATTGGTTCTCTGCCACAACAAAAATTAATGCTGCATTGATAGGTGAGGAAGGTGTCAGAAATTCACATCAGCAGGGTTACTTACACATTTGAAAAGAAAGAAATTGTTTGTTTCACCGTGTTTCAATAATTAGATACTCCACCAGTCTCAGGTTTCTTTCCTTAAATATGCACATGATTTTTCAGTTATAAAATAGGAATGTAGTATTTTTCCCTCTCAGTAGCCTATTGTAACATCAAAGGTACTTACTACCATCAATGTTTATGAACTTCAAAAATATGTATCATATTTACTTTCTTGGAATGGGAACTATAGTATACCGGGCAAATAGCATTTTCCAGATCTGGGATCCATTCAAATTTTGCAGTTCTTCAAGTTTCAGTATGAGCCAAAATTGTTTCTGCTTTAAATATCACAAATAATTATTGTTAGCTGGTAACTTCTATTTTTAATAAAAATTAGAATTATTAATTAAAGCTGCAAAAGATCCAGGATCTCATGTAAAGTTGTGGAGGTTAAATGTTCCTTCAGGCTCCTTTCTAAGTCAGACAAAAGGATCCAGATACTAAGAGGCAGTGTTTAATAACAGACAGAACACTGGACTAGGAGTCAGTAGATCTAGGTTCTCATCCTGATTCTATCATTCTCTGTATAATCAGAGGTTGAGTCCTGGCCTGGATTTCCTTATTAGTAAAATGAGAAAGTCGATGCCTTCTAAGGTCACTTGATTTAATTAATAGACTTTATTTTCCATAAAAAGAGCTTCTATGTCTTCATTGACTTTTCTGGTGTTTTAGGTACTTGATTCAAGTTAAAATTCTCAGGTTTAAATTGTTGCAAACAGAGCCTCTTGTCTGTCTACCATGCCACATCTTTCCTAGCTCTACAACTAACTATCCCACCACAAATTAGGTCTCTCCAACTCCCCTAGTATAAACTCTGCCTCTCCATGTGGTCTATTGACAATCACTACTCCTGGCTTTGACAATGTCATTCTCTTCTTTCTGCTCACCATCTTTTGAAGCAAAGCTGTAGAGGTTACTTAGGTAGAAGGTATGCCATTGCTTAGGCTAGACCAAGCTACTATAATATACAGGCACATATTTTCTAGATAACTCTGTTATGAAGCATTCTTTTATTCAAACTTAATTAACTTTCATGACTGTAATACAATCATTGTTCAAAATGGCAGCCTAGAGTTAATGTTAGTGGTTTTTGAATCACCTAGGAGGTTGGCCTAGAGGCAGCTAGGTGGTACAGTGAATAGAGAGCTAGTCTTAGAGTCATGGAGACATGAGTTCAAATTTAGTCTCAGACATTTATTGTGTGAACAAATCACTTCTGTCTACCTCAGTTTTCTTACTTGTAAAATGGAGATAATAGCACCTACCTCAAGGTTGTTGTGTGAACAAAATGAGGTAATATTTGTAAAGTACTTTGTAAACCTTACAGCTCTATATAAATTATGGATATTATTATTATAGCAAAAGAAATATTGAATTGTGGTAAATATAATCTTAGTACTAATTATATTTTGCTATACCATCTTCTTTTGGAAATTGGCTATTGATTATACCATATATGATGAATCTCTATTAACCTATTTGGTTAGCTAAAACACTGTTTTTCCCAACCATATAGAAGAATTTAATGAATTAGTCTCAAAATGAAATTTCATATAATGTAATCCTTCTAGTATATAAGACTCATTCTGTTTCTAAGTGAGCTGATATTATTTTATATCTCTTGTTTTCTATATTCTAGGAAATTATACCCGACTGGTCTTACAATTTGAACTTAGGAGAAATGTCCTGTACTTTATTTTGGAAACCTATGTTCCCTCTACTTTTTTAGTCATCTTATCCTGGGTTTCCTTCTGGATTTCCCTTGATTCAGTACCTGCAAGAACGTGCATTGGTAAGCTTCCATCACGGCGATGATGGTTCAAGAAGGATATCCCAACTGTCAACATTAACATTGTCAATATCATTCCCATTATTATTATATTGGTCTCATGGGATGGTTTCTTCATAGGTTTGGCTCATAAGATGGTGTTGTATATTTGCAACAGTGAAGCCCTGAATGTAGGGGAAAGTATTAAATGTTCTTTTTATCAGTATTTTGTGTACTAAATTCTCCCTCTGCCCTCCAAGGTAAAAAGGTTAATTTTTTAAAAATTAAATTCTTTTTCAATTAAATAAAATTCAACTTCTCTCCCTGCTACATTCCCCCTTGCTGAGAAAGAAAAGCAAAATCTATTACATACATGTATAGTCAAGCAAAACAAATCCCTGTGTTGGTCATATCCCACCCTACCCCCCAGAAATGTATGTCTCAATATGCAACTTGACTCCATTACTTCTCTGTAAGAAGGTGGGTAGCGTGTTTCAAAATAGAATTTTTTTTTAAGTAAGTGACCCATCCTTGTACAAAATGAGTTGATTGTAACCCTGTTTCACTAGTTCCCAGATTTTTTTCAGAAAGGAACTCAACTCTAGCTACATGGTGAGAGAAAAAAAAATTCTAAGTCTTTTTTGCTGGCATGAGAATATTTTTCCTCTTTCATTTCTCAGGTGTCACCACTGTACTGTCAATGACAACACTGATGATTGGTTCCCGCACATCTCTGCCTAACACCAACTGCTTTATAAAGGCCATTGATGTATACCTTGGAATCTGCTTCAGCTTTGTTTTTGGGGCCCTGTTGGAATATGCAGTTGCCCATTATAGCTCCTTACAGAAGCTGGCAGCCAAAGACAGGGTAAGAACTTTGAGTTTAACAATCAGCCTGACAGGGATGTAAAAATATAAATGGTCCCCAAGTCTAGGCTCACATTGGCAAAATATCAGAGTTGACTCCTGTTCCTCAGATTATATCCAGGTGGGGGAAATGATGAACCAGAGTGGCCAAATAACACAATGACTTTCACCCTTGCTTGGTTGCTAGCATGAGTGATTTCATAAATAGTCATCAATCAATCAATATTTGGTGAGCACTTACTATGTGCCAGGCATTGCCAGGCTAAATGATAGAGATACAAAAAGGAGTAAAAAATAGTCCCTGCCCTCATGCAGTTTACAGTTTAATGAGGGAGGCAATATGCAAACAAATATATACAAAGCAAGCTATATACAGGATAAATAGGAAATAATTAACAGGAAGAAGCCATTATCCATTAACAAAAAAGGAGGGACAAGGATAGTGACTGGGTCCAGGGGGATCTTTAGGATGAGGAAACCACCTTTACTAATGCAAAATGGTACCTTCTTTTCCACTTAAAGTCTTAGAAAGTTGTCTAGAACACTGAGAGATTCAGTGACTTGCGCAGGGTCACAGAGACGGTATATGTCAGAACTGACATCTTCATGGTTTTTATGCAAGCTTTAAATCTGCTACACCATGCTGCCTAACAAAGAAGATGATTCTATACATGAAAGACCAAGAATACTGATTTGATTACTTTTACTACCTGTATAAAAGTTAGAAAAGGTATATATTGATTACAATAAATCTCTGAGTTTGCGTTCTGATGCTTACATCACGTGAACCTTGCAAATCCCAATGTTTATTTTAATCTTGGTAAATTGTTACTGAGATCCAACTATTTGAAAGATGCCCTTGCCCCTCTATCCTTAACCTACTATGCCCTTTGGCTCAAGAAAGGTATTACTCATTACAGAGTTTTTCACAAGTCAGAAGTCAACCACATGGCCTACTTCCTGATATTATCATCTATTATCCCTTTTAATTTATTACCTTATCTTCCTTAATATAGGCAAATTTATCATTCCCATTTTTCATGCCACCCAAAAGATGGGTGACTGACTACGTAACAAAAAAGTCACGGCACCCTAAAATCTAAATATTAGGACAGATTTCTTAGCACTAAATGCTATTTTATTTATTAAACTTGTATTTAAGGACTATGCCTCAGCATTTATGACCTTTAAGAACTTCCTTATTTAATGATCCACTTAATTGTTTTTCTGAGTCAAGTGCTTATCAGCCAACTGCTTTCTGTATCCACTAGGGGACTTCTAAGGAAGTAGAAGAAGTCAATATAGCTAACATCATCAACAGCTCCATCTCCAGCTTCAAGAGGAAGATCAGTTTCGCCAGTATTGAAATCTCCAGTGATAATGTCAACTATAGTGACCTGACAATGAAAACCAGCGACAAGTTCAAGTTGGTTTTCAGGGATAAAATGGGTAGAATTGTTGATTACTTCACAATTCAAAATCCTAGTAATGTAGATCGTTACTCCAAACTATTATTTCCTTTGGTTTTCATGCTAGTCAATGTATTTTACTGGGCATATTACATGTATTTTTGAAAATCAAATACCTTGAAAATTTTTATCATAAGTAATGATATGACTGGTATTTTAGTCCTAACATACACAATAACTCTATGGTGCTATAAGTATCTAAGATATAGCATTTGAATAGTCATCCTTGAAAATTGGCCCTGATATTTATTATAGGGTGCCCTTTCTGGTATTATCTCATATCTTGTGATGAGAATGCCAACTTATTTCTTTCCTTTTCTTTTGAAGGACATCTTCCCAGTGCCCTGAGACTCCGTGCCATAGTTGTCTGTGTAATGAATGTCAGTGGGCTGCCTTTAGCTCTTGTATACCACTGGCATTTAAAAATAATAGCTAACATTTAGGTAGCACTTATGGCACTTAACAATGTGCCAGGCACTGGACTAAGCATTTTGCAAATATTATGTCATTTGATCCTCACAACTTTGGGAAGTAGGGGCTAGTACTATCCTCATTTGACAGATGAGGAAACTGAGGCAAATGGAAGTTAAATGGCTTGCCCAGAGTCACTTGGCTAGTACATGTCTGAGGCCAAATTTGAACTCAGGTCTTCCTAATTCCAAGGCCAGATGCTCTAACCACTGTGCCATCTAGTTAACTACACAGTGCTTTAAGGTTTGCCAAGTGCTTCCCCAGTCCGCCATCCCCACCAAGTACATAACTTTTTAAGTGATCCAAGTGAGAGAGGTTTCCACATGGAGAAACATATTGTTTGTTAACGTTCTAGAATTCATTACTGTCTATATATAACACATTCTTAGAACTTCTGGCAAACAATGTGCTATACTTTGGAATTGTTTAGGCAGCCCATCTCAGAATCATGGCGTCAAAACAAAGTTAAAATGATCTTTCTGTAGTACCTTCCACTAACAAGAGTAGAACAGATTTGTCATGTTTCAATAGCTCCTTCCATTCAGACTTCACATATATGTGAAGAAAAATGTCGAGATTCTCTTGACTCTCTTTGATACATTGAAGCCTCCAAATGACACTGGGGTCCACATGGACCTCATCACTTCTCAAATCATACATGAACCTTATCACTTCTCATAAGGAAAATATAACATACGTATCTCACAACTAAAACAGATCAACTATCTCCTTCCCCATATCTATGGTAAGCATGGAAAGAGTTCATATATTCCAGAAATCTCAAGAGACATTTTAGTAACAGATACACTGTAAATTTCTAGCTACCCTTATATACATATTGATAAGTCAAAAGAGTGCTAAAATAACAAACCATATCTTCTACTCACTAAGTTGTCTCCTTAAAGACAATGCTTCCCCCCAGTTGAAAAAGCACAGAATTTGGAATCAGAAAACCTATGAGTTATATTTGTTTTTGTTTTTTAAGTTTTATTATAGTCACTTTACTACAGTCACTTTCCAAAATATGCCTTCATGGTACTTTTCTAATAAAGAAAAAGTTAAGCAAAACCAATTAGCAAAGCAATCACATGGCAGTATATACCATATTCCACACCAAAAGTCCCCCACTACTCTACCTCAAGGAGGAAAGTATGTTTCATCACCTATTCTCCAGAAACAAAAATAGTAATTGTAATTAATCTGAGTTCATTGACCTGTGGGGATTGTTTTCATTTACACAATTGAGGTCACTGTATATTTCTTCTCCTGACTTTGTTACTTTGTTCTATATCAGCTCATATACATCTTTCCATATTTCCCTGGAATTCCTTCTATTTGTTGTTTCTTATGGTGCAATGATATTCTAAAACATTTGTATACAACTATTTGTTCTGCCGTTTCCCAATTAATAGGTACCCACTTTGTTTCCAGTTTTTGCTAACAGAAAAAAATACTATTATAATTTTTTGTATATATTGCAGCTTTCTGGTGTGTGGTGGTTTTTTTTCTGCATCCTTGGGGTATATGCATGATGGTTGGGTCACTGAGTCAAATGGTATAAAAAACTGTAGCGACTTTTTAACAAATTAATTTCAAATTGTTTTTCAGAATTAAATCATACAACCTGTGAATCCTTGCTCTATTACTTACTACCTGTGTAATCTTGAGCAAGTCACCTAATTTCTCTAGGCCTTTATTTCTTCACCTGAAAAAAAAGATGGAAGAGGGAAGAGTTGGATTAGATGGTCTCTAAGGTCCCTTCTAGTTAAGTGCTATTATCCTTTGAGCCTTCCAAAAGGAGGTTGTTACCAGAATCCTAATGGCCAGGAATGTTGATGCTGTATTACTCATATAGAGGGTATGCTCAGGACATTGATAAAGTATTTTTATTGATCCTTTTATTATCTCCTCAATGAGGTTCAATCCTTCTGAGAAACCTAGGTGAAGCCCTGACCCTGGGTACTGCCCTTGCCCTTTAACACTCTATGAGGATGATTGATTCACAGAAAGAACTACAGCTGAGTACTGGAGGCTTGGTTCAAGAACCTCTCTGATGGGTATAAGAATTCCTCTATTGTATCCCCACTATTGCTAGCTTACATTCCAGCAGCTTCTAGCTTATTTCAGGTGCTCACCACTGCTTGCATCCCCTAACACCTTTGGGGCATCTTGTTTACCTGGCAGGGCTTTGTAGAGTGTAAATTTTCCCTTCTGCAAACCAAGTCAAGGGGCCTGTGTGTAGCCTTTTCTCTTCTCGGTTTCTGCTTCCAGCTTTTGTTTTGTTTCCCTTTTAAGGCAAAGTCCAAGGGTGTAATTCAGTATTATGCACTATGAGGTAAATCAGTCATGATCATTCATCCATTATATAATATTAAAGGGGAAAGGGGAGATTCAAGGTCAGTCGAGATTACACTGTATCAAAGAGTTAATGAGACTGGAGAGAGATTCTGGAGGACTTTACTGGTACCCTGGAGAGGCCTCTTCCTGGGCACACCCCTTACATTCAAATATCTGAGGAAGTTTTTATGTGTTTACTTGCTCTACCTGGTTTGTTTGATATGGTCCATCATTTTATGGACAATAGAAAAATCTTAATTAGGATCATTTCTTGCCACAGACTGGGCATACTCTACAAAACACAGCACCTTCCATTCTGTCCAAATTAGAATAGCCAGGTTAACACAATCTCATTGTACTGTAAGGAGGAAAATATATCAAGTTAGAAGGCCTTCAAGTTCTGCCTAGTCTTCTTAAGGTATTTTCCCTTAACCTCCATGTTTTTCTTTTTTAAAATTAATACATGCTATTAGTCTTCTTTCCAGAAACAAACCAGGCATCA
The DNA here is from genome assembly GCA_028627135.1 of Pseudochirops cupreus. Lineage (NCBI taxonomy): Eukaryota > Metazoa > Chordata > Mammalia > Diprotodontia > Pseudocheiridae > Pseudochirops > Pseudochirops cupreus. Next base: position 292,695,634 of record CM053581.1, read on the forward strand.
ATTGAGTCCACTTGTGTTCTTCTGAAATCACCTGCACCAACAGGGATATACATTCATTTTTAGCTAATACTTCCTGTAATTACATTTCTATGGATTTAATTGCCAACAATTTTTTATAATATTAAAAAACAAATGGAAGGATTAAAAAGATAGAATGTGGTTGTACAGTCCAATTCTGTTTATAATAAGAAAAACTCAAGTAGAACGACATTACTGCCCTGAAACATCATTAATACATCACAAAAAGAAACTGCACCAATGTGAAACAAAGGGATAAAATACCAGATTTTAGCTGTGTTCATCAATAGAATTAGTGTTGAGAGAAATCTCTTGGAAAAGCTGCACATCCTGGTAGAAACTTAATGGATGCTTTCACCCCTACATTGGAATGAGATCGCTGCGATACATTGAAAAACAATAACAACTATTTACCAGCACAAATAATTAACGTCAGAGACAAAGTCACCATTCCTATTTTCATTGATACCAATTGATTATGACATTTCCCTTGCAAATAGGTAGCTGAGATGGAATCGTATGAGATCAGATTCATGGGGAATGGCATAGCTTCATTTCTTTATTGCTCTGGTCTCATTGCATTATATTTTCTTACAATTTGCAAATATACTTTGGCAAAAGATGCCATTCTTTTATTTTGTATCCTGTATTTTTGTATGAGTTCTAAAATTGAATAGTTTATGAAAGTACCTCCTCATAAAATAGGGTTACAATAATAATCCCTGAATACATGTTAGCCTAATGCAACATGTGCCAAGGTCCATTTTATTCAATATCTTTAATGTTCTGGTTATAAAAATCAAGCTTATATTTATCACATTTTAAGTCATGCAAACTAGGTGATAATACTGTAGGACACAGGAATAAAATTCGAAAGGCCTTGATAAAATGGAGAGAAAAATCATCCTGTAAAAAAAAAAAAGGATAAAACTCACTAGAAATGCCAAAGACAAAAAGAAGGGAGAAAGGGAAGGAAAAGGAGGGGAAGAATGAAGAAAAAAATTATGGTAATGATAACAATGATGACACAGGAATCAGAACTGAATATGTCATCATGAAAAAAAAGTAACTAAGATGATATGCAGATGTATTATAAGGAGGATAATAATAATCCTGTTTTATCTAGTCAATCAGTCATCAAGCATTTGTTAAGCACTTGCTATACATCAGGTAGTGTGCTAAATGTTGAGTATACAAAAACAGACAAAAATAGTCCCTGCCCTCAATAATGTACATTCCAAGGACACGTAAGATACATACAGAAAGTGGAAAGAAAGAATTTAGTAGGGAAAGGCATTAGTAGCTATCAGAAAGGAGGAGAAGAGGGTGGAGGGAGTCAGAGGAGATCAAGGAAGGTCTCCAGCAGAAGATTATATTTGAGCTGAATCTTAAAGGAAGTCAGAGAAAAATAAGAAGTGGAGGTGATGGGATACCATAGTCCAGGCATGAGAGACAATAAGTACAAAGTTATGGAGAGAGGAGAGATAGAGTATACTATCCAAGAGCTGCAGGCAGACCAATGTGGTGACATGGAGAAGAATAAAATGCAAGAAAACAGGAAAAGGTAGGAAGGAGTCAGATTCTGAAGAGCTTCCGGCGCTCAACAGAGGAGTTTCAGTTTGATCCTTGAGATAAGAGATAGCCACTGGAGTTCAACTTGCAAGGGTAGAGGGGGTGACAAAGTCAGACTTATGCTTTAGAAAAATCATTTTGGTGGCTAAATGAAGGATGAATTAATGGGAGACCTGAGGGAGAGAGACTAGATAAAGGTAATTATTATAATAGTTCTGGTGAGTGATAGCCATTTCATTATTAAAGTCCAATTTGGTGCACCATAATTTTCAAAGGATGTATAAACACTGGAATGGATTCAGAGAAGCATGACAAAAGGGCTCTAAGTAATGGAAACTATCTAATACAAAGAAGAGTTACTTATGCTCTAGAACAAAAGGAAAAGAAGTAGTGGCAAGACTAAGGATGTCTTTAAGCACATGAAGGCTTTTTCTGAGGGGTTGCTGATCTTTTGTTAATGTTCAGAGTGCCCAACAAGAATAAAACAGCTTAAAATTACTTAGGAGAAATTTTCATTGTACTTTACTTTCCAACTGCAGATCAAGTTGGTTTCAATTTCACAGGACAAGATGCCCTTAGTGTGTCCCCCACCCCTGCTTTCCAAGTTCCATTTGCATGTTATCTTCCCCTATTAGACAGTAAGCTCTTTGAGGGCAGGGACAGTCTTTTTCATTTGTATCCACAGTGCCTAGCCTAGTGCCTGCAACATAGCAGTTGCTTAATATGTGTTTATTGAGTTGAATTGAATGTAGAAAAAAAATGAAAGTAGGGTAATAAAACACCTACAACAGAAGGAGGAGGGAATGTATGACTTTTCTATCTAGAAATCTCAGTGAGTAGACACAGAACTGTGTCCTATTTCACCTCTTCTAGGAAGCTTTTGAATTCTTTGAAAGCCAAAGATTTAAGAAAAAAATGTTTCCAAGCTTTTTTCTTTCTCTTCTTGTATTCTTTCAGAATTCAGGCAGCAGGTACATATATTATTTGTTTGTTCATTTTACATTATTTATTATCATCTCTAGGCAGATGACTCCCATTCCCTCTCTTGAGTTCCAGTTGTACACTTCTGGTAACTCAACATGTCTAAGACTGAATTCCTCTCTTAGCCCAAACTTACCTTCATTCTAAACTTCCTGTTTCTATAAAGGGGACCACTATCTTTCAATTCACCTAGATTCACAGTCTTGGCATTACCCTTGACTTGTCATTCTCCACCTATGGAGCCAAATCTTTTTTTATTCCTACTTCCAGCCATCCCCACCAACTGCCTCCTACGGGGCAGGTAAGCAAGTCAACCTAGCTGAAGCAACAAGACAAGAGGTAGCATGTCCAAAAGGAGTTCAACCACCACTACCTCCCCTCATTCCCCAATGGAGACATCCCAGGACCATGAGCTCAAGATCCACATCTCTTTGCTATCATTGGTCTTGCTTTATGGCCTTCAAAGTCATCACTGAGGGGAATAATCCCTGTGATGGGTAGACCCAACAACCTCACTACCACCTATGCCAGCCATTAACTGTCATCAGCAGACAGATCAATATAAGAGTTCTGGGAATAGCCATACCTCTACATCTCCAACCCCCATATCACTAACCCTGTTTCCAGCCCAGGTCCAGCAATCATCATTTAGGGGAGCAACCACTGTGAAAAGGGGACCCACTGTCTTAATCAAATACTTTCAGTAGGACAGACAAGCCAGCCTAGCAGAAGTCTAGAAGCAACCTAAGGGAGACACAAAATATAACATGTGCCAGACAAGGCAAACAGCCACCACCACCTCCCCTCAGGACCTTGTGAAGACAGTCCCAGTTCCTGAGGAAAGTACAGGGTAAGGGAAAGAATAAGTATTTATATTGCCCCTACTATGTTTCAGCCCCTCCCAGTAGTTGACTAAATATGGAAATGAGGCTCAGGCTGGAGTAAATTAGGGCGGGACTGAAGTAGCAGGCTACAGAAGATATAGGTTCAGATACCAGTCACAGGCCAGGGTACTGGAAGGAGGCAGAGTCTCATTTCAGGCATCTCCCCAGCCAGGAATTATAATATAGGAAGGGATTCAGAACCCAGTCACTTCTCCAGACCTGAAGGCAGCTAAATAATAGCATCTGGGCTGCAATGGGCAAAGTGCCTAATACTGGCACCTTTATGTCCCACACCAGTACTGCAGTGGGAGACAGGATGAGGACCAAGCAACCCCAAATAGTAAAAGATGCGATAGAGCCTGGCTCAGGAATAAAGTCCAAGTGAATAAGAAAGGAAAAGAAAGGAGAGGAGAGGAGAGGAGGCAAGAGGAGAAGGAAGGAAATGATAAGGATATGACTGAAATTACTGAACAATAACTGTAAAAAGTATCCATTAAGCCCTAGAGCTTATGTACAAAAATGAAAAATTAAAATACTCTCTGCTTTCTTGGAGCTCACATTCTAACAGGAGAATACAATATACATGGGAGGTTTCAGTAAAAATCAGTTGGAAAAGTTCAAGGTGCAGGAGCAAAACAGATGGTAATACATCTTTAGAATCTCTTGGAATGATAAAATATATCCATTCAACCATTTGACAGTGCCAAGGACTTTGGGGTTAAAAACTTCATTTTTGGTTTCCTCAGTAGCTATGACTGCTGGTGGAGCTGAGGGCTGAAACGTCTGCAGAGATGGTTGCTAGGCTCCGTCTTTATGAGAGCTATTTCCCTGGATTGGCCTGTGATTTTAGGGGTGCTACTGTTCCTGGAGCTCTTGATCTTATCTGCCTGTAGGTGGCAGTTAGTGGTGGCAGTAGCTGATATGGCAGGCCTCTTCTCCATAAGACTTCCTCAACTGGATGAGGGCTATGATGGGTCAGACTAGAAGTAGATTGGAGTGTATGGGGGTTCTGTTTTATACGGGGCAAAATCCACCTCCTCTCTTTTATGATATCTAGCTACTTCAACAAGGCTGCTTCCATGAAACATCAGTGGCAATTGGTTGACAGTTGGAGCTTGCAATGGTGGGAGTTTACCCCTGGATGATAGCTTTAGGAGATGGGATAGAAAGAGTGTCCATGATCTAGGAGGAGTATAGCTATTCCCTGGGCTCTTGGCCATACCTCTCCATCAGTGGCAGCTGGTCAGGGGTTGTTGTTGAGTTTATGGACCAAACAATGTGTCAGTCAGGTCTCAAGGTACATGCATTGTTCCACATCCTCGTAACTATCTCAGTTCCTGTGTTGTACCTACATGGTTCAACCTCCCACACAAGGCTCTTCCAATCTCTTGCCTTGACTGACTAAACCTAGTACATGATAGATGTGATGTCTACTATTGAGCAAGTAACTCTTTTGTATGACACCATGGCCAAGGTTGGGGATGGAAAGAGAGGAAACACAAATGTATAGTTTTATGATCAGGAAAAGACATAAGGATATTGCAGTACTCCATTCTAACTTACAATCCCTGAAACAACAAAACTTAGCCATAATAACATAGTCAATACAGCCATTACAGAATGAAGTCACTGCTTGGGAATTTAAGAAGCAGGATACTAAGCATACCATCTAAGTACAACCCCAAATTACTAGAGGATTTTTTTTGTCTGGAACAGGCAAGGGCAAAAGTGGTTTTTCAGTATTTCATGCAGGAAATACTGAAGGGGAATAGGTGCATAGTCTTAGTGACTCAGAAAAAGACACTTTAGGAAAAGTGAAATTGTATCAATAAATATATTTTGCCAAACTATAATTCCTTCCTAATTCTCCCAACTTGTATTTAAGACTATTCATTGCATTCATGTTCAATTAGCCATGGACCTAGAAACCTGTTCAACAGCCCTCTCATAAAAATCTTAGAAAACAGTCATTGTTATTCTTTAGTCTTCTCTTCTCAAAGCTAAATAAACCTTCCTTAAGGAACATCTTTCCTATCACTGTCATTCACTGTCAAGCCTTACGTCCTTGCTTTGCATCTGTATACCATATCATGTGTTTTCCACATTTTATGTAGAGGCTGAATTATATTTGACTTCCTTTTCCTGTGAGCTCAGATACTAGTTTAATTTCCTGATTTTAAAGGAAGGCTTAAGTGAGGCTTTTTAGACCTAAACAGTTTTACAAGCAAACTGAAATGAAAAAACTAGAAAATATCCCTTAAGCTACTAGAAGCTAGTTTTCTGTTTCTTCAGGAAATAGGTGCTTGGGATACATGATGAATGAGCAATACACATTTTTTGCTTTGTTTTAGTTTTTATTTTTTTTGTTTTTACGTCATCTTCATTTCCAAATATATCCTTCCCCCCATGCCCTACCTAGTGAGCCATCCCTTCTATCAAGGAATAAAAAAGAAAGAAAGAAAGCTTTTGGACTAACTGACATGGCATTCAGGTCTGATGGTGTATGTCATGCTTCATACCCTAGTTCCCTAGACTCTGCAAAGACAAGAAGCATTTTCTTATTTTGTCTCCAATAAATACCAAGCTTGGTTATTATAATTATGCAATGTTTCATTTCATTTGTTTTTATTGTTCTTTCCACTTACATTGTTTTGCTTTCCTGGTTGTACTGATTTCATTCTGCATCAGTCCATACAGTCTTCCCATACTTTTCTGTTTTCTTTATATTGGTCATTTCATATGGTGTATTAATATTCCACTACATTCATGCACCACAATTCGTTGAACTATTTCTCAATAAATGAGTTATTTCCAGTTCTTTGCTATTATAAAAAAAAGTATTACCATGAATATTTTGGTATATATCAATTTTTTTTCTATCTTTGACCTCCTTGGGGCATGATTTGGCAGTGTTATCTCTAGATTCCAGAATGTGGACATTTTAATCAATCAATCAATCAATTTATTTATTAAGCCCCTACTGTATGCCAGGCACTATGCTAAGGGCTGAGAATACAAAAAGAGGCAAATTCCCTCCCCTCAAGGAGCTTATAATCTAATGGGAAGACAACATGCAAGCAACTCTATACAAAAAAAGCTATATACAGGATAAATAGGAAATAATTAATAGAAGGAAGAGGAATTGGGAAAAATTCCAAGAAAAGATGGAAATTTAGTTGGGACTTAAAGAATCCCGAGAAGTCACCAGGTGGAACAAAAGAGAGAGAATGTTCCAGGATGGGGAAGAGCCAAAGAAAATGCTTGGAAATGGTGGGGAGTGGAGTGAGTCAGTGAGGAGCCCAGGATGGCTTCTGAGTTGCAATCCTGAGGAGAGTTAGAAGATGGGTTGCCCTTTACAGGATTAGGGAAGGTAGGTGGGGAGGGTTAGGTGGAAAGATAATGAGTTCTGTTTGGATGTAATGAGTTTAAGATGTCTACAAGACATCTGGTTTGGAATGTTTGAAAGGTAGTTGGAGATGTGAGATTGAAGCTCACCCAAGACTTCCAGGCAGGAAAGATAGATTTAAGAATCATCATCATAGAGACTATAATTAAATCCATGGGAGCTAAAAAGATTACCAAGTGAAGTGATATAGTCAATTTTCTGGCATAATTCCAAAGTACTTTTCAAAATCTTTGGAAAAAATTCACAGCTCCACCAACACTGTATTAGTCTATCTCCCTTTCTGTAGGCCTTGCAATTGGGTGTCCAGGGTAGACTAACACCTCAGGTGTGAGGACTTGTTGGGCCTTTTTCAAGTTTGCTTATTTACCTTTGGTGTCTACCTGTCACCCAACTCTCACCTGCGGCTCCAAGAAGCTGTAGCATGCAGACTGACCACACTCCAGTAAAACTATCTCAGCAAATGGGCTAAACCAGGTTGAGGGTAATTGAATGATGGACCTCAAGCCTGTTGTTGAGTTACGGAAGTGTCTACTCCAAGCACATGAAGACTTCCTTTGGCAGAATGGGCAGATGAGAACAACCTGTTCCAACAGGCCATGATGGTGGAAGCAGGAGCTGTGGAGTGCTTAGAGCTTGGTTAGACATCAAGGATGCCAAGGTAATCCACTGCATCCTGGGCCATCTCCAGTTATCTTGACTTTTGTCTTGCCACTGGATTTTGATGATTCTGGAAGAAAGAGTGAGGTTGATGACTTTGCACAACTCTGCCTCATTTAAATTCAATTCACATCCAAGTCAATACATCACCCGGCATCTACTGTTTAACTATTTTATTATTTTACTATTTTACCTACCTTGAAGTCCTGTGACTATAGGCAAATGATGAAGCAGCAGGTGTGAAAACAGTGGGGGCTGTAGTCACAACCCTGCACACAGGCAACCCAGGCCATAGGGTCATCTTCCCACTATACTGAAGCAGCAATGGCATTTGGCAGCCCTCTGGGTAGATGGCTGAACAGTTTTTTTTTAATGATTGCCTTGCTCACCTTCTGAAATGAGGGAGGGGCTAGAAAAGGTGCCCTAAAAATTGTCTACTTCACTCAACCATTGCCTGCTTACCGTGGCCAGCAGGGATCCCACCCTGCAGTTGAAACAAAAATTTTTTTGCAAAGATGATTCCACTCACCATTGGGACATGGAATGTGCATGCACTCATGGACAACATGAAATCCAGGAGACCTGAAAGATGAACAGCTCTTTTTGTAAGAGAGAACTTAGCAGTTACTGTGTGCAAATAGCAGCCCTGTGTGAAACAAGGCCAGCAAATGAAGGCCAGTCTACTGAAGTTGGAGCTGAATACATGATTTTCTGGAGTGGCCACTGTGGTTAGAGAGAAATGCCACAATGCTGGCATAGGTTTTGCAATCAGATCTAACCTAGTCAGCAAGTTTGTATGCTTCCCAAAAGGAATGAACAACGGGCCCCTAACAATGCAATTGCCATGTGGAAGAAATTACCACACCACCATCATCAGTGCATGTACTTCTGTCATGACCTGAGGAGGTCAAAGAAGACATTTGTGAAGACCTGGAGACCTTCATAATCAATATGCCAAAAAGGACAAGCTTGTAATTCTGAATGATTTTAGTGTCAGAGTAGGTATAGACTATCAGCCATGACAGGGAGCCCTTGGGATGAAGAGAGTAGAAAACAGCAACAGTCACTTACTAATGAAGACCCGTGTGTCTCCTGACCCTCTCACCACCAGCACTGTCTTCCAGTTACCTAAATGTAGCAAACTATCCTGGATGTATCCTTGCCATGAGCTTTGGCATTTTATAGACTAATCATTATAAGAAGAAGAGATGGGCAGGATGTGAGACTGACAAAGGTGGGGTGCAGAGAGCTAGACCAATCATAGACTTATCTTCTCCAAACTAACCGTTTGAATTCAACAAAAGTGGTGGTCTTAAGGCAAGATGACTGTGAGGAGACTCAAGTCACTGGGTGAACAATTTATTGCTTAGCTGGAAGGAAAGATGAGTCAGCATACAGTTAGCAACAGTAGAGCAGAAAAGGAATAAGCACTTTTCAGAGGTTGGCGTAGAACACCTACATTTACTCATCTGGGTAGAACATTTGCAAACATTCACATTCATTTGACAAAAATGATGGGCAAATTCAAAAGCTACTAAACAAAAAATGAGAAATCCATAGGGTTTACCAGCAGGACAATTCATATGCTCTAAAAAGGCAGCATTTAACTCTATCAAAAGTGAAATCTAGAGGGATGCAAGATTCTTAGCTCAGTAAGGAGGCAGATGAAATTGAGTTTTATACCAATAGCAATGATCCAAAGTGCTTCTACAACGCCCTGAAAACAATATATGGGCCAAAGACCTTTGGCACATCTCAACTAATCAGTGCTGATGAAATCCCACTGATTAGCAATAAAGATATGGTCCTGGAGAGATGGAGTGAACATTTTCATAGTGTTCTCAATAGACTATTACCAACCCATACTGAAGCCATTAACTGTATACTTCAGGTTGAAGTCAATTCCTCTCTAGCTGAATTTCTAACTAAAGAAGAGATATTGAATGTCATTAGGCTTCTATCATGCGGCAAAGTGCCTGGTGCCAATTCCATTCCAACAGAGATCTATAAGGCAAGTGGTCCACTGCCATGTAGAAGCTGACCAAAATCTTCTGAGTTATATGGCAAGAGGAAGTTATCCCTCAGTAGTTCAAGGATGCTTTCATTATCTATCTCTATAAAGGAAAAGGAAACAGGTTGTCCTATGATAAACGTGGGGTGGGGAAGGGTTTTCCTCTTAGTCATTGCTGGCAAGATTCTTGCCAGAGTCTTTTTTAAGGGGTGGCTAGGTGGCACAGTGAATAGAACACTGGCCCTGGAGTCAAGAGGACCTGAGTTCAAATGTGGCCTCAGCCACTTAACACTTACTAGCCATGTGACCTTGGGCAGGTCACTTAACCCCAATTGCCCCTCCAAAAAGCAGAGTCTTCTTTAATCAGTTGATCCTTCATGTGGAAGATGGTCAGCTACCTCAGAGTCAGTGTGGCTTCAGAAAGGGCGGAGGAATGGTTAATGCAGTGTTTGTTGCCCAATAACTACAAAGAAATACCAGGAACAGAACAGAGGTCTGCACACAATGTTTGTTGATCTGACCAAAGCTCTTGATACTGTTAGTCATGAAGATTTGTGGAAAATTATGGCAAAGTTTGATTGTCGAGAGTTCATCAGTATTGTACACCAGTTCTATGATGGCATGCCTGCACAAGTTCTGTATGATGGATGATGCTCCCATGCTTTTCCAATCTCCAGCAGAGTAAAGTAGGGTCACTTAACCCAAAATACCTCTAAAAAAATTTAAAACAAATTCAATTCTGGCTCCTGCCAAAATTTCTTTGGCTTACTATGTGTTGTTCCCCTTTATATACTCTGCATTCCATCCAACTGGCCTACTTGCTGTTCTCCACATTCCACCTCTCACCTCCAGGCCTTTGTACAAGCTGTCCCTTATCTTTAAAATATCCTCCCATGCCTAGAGTATTCTTTTACCTCACCACTGCCTCTTGTAACCTTAATCCCTTTCAAGACTCAGCTTAAGTGCCACTTACTAAAAGACTTTCCTGATTTCCTTATTTGTTAGTGCCCACCCCAAAATCACTGTACGTGCACTGTATTTGCTTATCTGAGTATGTGGTGCACCACTCTAGTAGAAGAGAAGGTCCTTGAGGGCAAGGACTATCTCATTTTTTTTTTGCTTTTGTGTCCTTAGCTTTAGCACATATCTAGCATAGAGTACGTACTTAATAAATGCTTGTTGTTTAACTGAATTGCTATGCTTGGTCCAGAGGACAGAACTCAAAAGGAGAACTGCATTGCAAAAAGGTACATTTAAACTTAACAAAAAGGATATATTCCGTAACCATTAGAGCTTTCAAAAATTGAAATTTAAACTTGATGGAAGAAAAATATTTCCTAACAATTAGAGCTATCCAAAAGTGGAATTAAGAGCCTCAGGAGGTGGTGGTTTCCTCCTCCACTGAGGTCTTCCAGCTGGATACACTCTTTGGTACACCACAGAAGGAATGGCTGTGCATGTAGATGTTAGAATGGTCAGCCTGTAAGATTCCTTCAGACTCTGGGATTCTGTGAAAATCAAGCTTACCCAAACTTCCACTACTCTACTACCCAAAGAACCAAGAAATTCTCTGAATACATCTCCAAAATCAGACCACTACCTTCAGAAAGCATTTTTTTTCCCCTTAATGACCATTTCATTTGGCCTGGATAAGCTACCTTTTTGCCTCTTAGTTATGCTTTTCTTTCTCTGGGGGATGAAGCAAACATTGTCATTTTGCCCATGTAGCATATCTCTACTCTGGGAACAGCTGCCAGACCATAGCCAGAGAATCATATTTCATTTGCACAGAAATGAAAGATCTCAGGCCATGAATCCCCTCTGTACTGCACATGCAGATTACATAACTGCTTTAAAAATACATTTGTATGTGTGAGTGTTGCCATGGATTGTAATGAATCTTTTGCATTTTTAAAGGCAAGCTGTATGTTCCAACAACCTCAACTGCAGTAAAGGTATTTCACATTCCCTCTCATTTGCTTACTGTATTAACCAAGACAGTACAGAAAGAGCAATAAAGTTAGATCTTGATTAAACTAACACATAGTGCTCTTGTAAGTGCTAGAGTATTGTAGTACTTTTCTCTGGCCAAAATGTTACAATTCTCTCCAAATTGAACATTGATTTAACTTCCTGTTTCCACAGAAACCTTAACAACAATTATTACCATATGATCTGTCATCAGTATTCTCATTTTATCATTTCATGGATTAATGTGGATTCCTTCATTCAACAAACATTTATTAGGTCCCTCTGATATACAAGTCCCTAGGCTAATGTCAGGAAGACCTTGTTAATGTCACTGGGTAAGACTGCATGTAATATAAACCAAAGCACCTTATTTGCATTCTTACCACTCCACAGACACTTATATTCCCCTGAAAAAGGTTTTCATCTTCAGACATAGTTACTTACCTGTATCAGGAAGAAAAGTGAAAAGATATCATGGAGAATCCAGATTTTCTTTTCTGAAAGCTCTTTTCATAAAGTGGCCATAGGAAACCAAAGTAGATATTTGGGTTTTTATAGAAACCCACAGTGTTTCAATGGTTTTCAATAGCACCTAACAAATGGTTCTGGTAAAATTCTTGATCTCAGCAAGGTTTTTTTGTTTATTTTGTTTTGTTTTTCTGTAGTGGAAATTGTCAGGTTTCTGTTTGAAAAGCAAATATATTATCAACACTCTTGGATGAAAGTGAAGTCTGATAATCTGATACAAATCTTGTAAATTTCTCTGTTCTGAAGTAAATAATAAATCAATATTCAGATTTTATTTCACTTAAAGATCAAGATTTGGTTGTCTAGCTATTCTAATTGTTATATGTGTCTATACTTTTTCTTATCTTTAGGTGCTAAATAAAATATTTCATCAAAAATTTCTTATATTACTGTTCTCTCCTCACCCACTGAAACTGTAAACTACATGCAGTCAGGTATTCTGTCTTATCCAAGCTTTGTATCTCCCCTGGCAACCAGCAGTGCTCTCTGCATGTAGTAGGAGTTTAATAAATACTTATTTTATTGTAGAAATTGACCTAAAAGAAATGGAAACTATGACATCATGTTAGGGTAGTCTCATACATATGGGTCTTATACACATGGGCTACATTTTTAAACAAATTCAAAAGCTTGTTGTACCCAAAACAACCCCTTCCCAACACTAATGATTATGATTCCATAAATTCTACCATTTTCAACTGTGCCAACTTCACAATTTCACCTAGCCTTCCATAGAATTTCATATGCTAGGCTCAATCTAACAGATTCAGCCTAAATGAAACTCTAATTATTCTCGATGAGCATTTTCCCTGTACATCACCCAAAGAACTGGGCCATAAATGGCTATATTCTAATATTAAGTTTTTAGAATTATGTATCCCAGATTTGGAGTTAGAGCACCCAATGTCAAATTCTGTCTTTATGCTTATTAACTATGTGACCCTAAACAAGTCACTTAACATTTCTGAGTCTCAGTTAACTCATCTGGAATATTGGGGAGTTAGATTAGATGACTTCTACAGTTCCTTACAACTCTTCTTCCTCAGATTCTATGAAATATTTAATCTGATTCTGCTCTTGAAAACTGTATGTTCAGTGAGAATGGCTTGGAACTAAGTAGCAAGAAATATAATGTGTATGTGGATATGTAGTACAGTATGGTACATGAAGCTGAAATATAAATGGTACCCAGATTGTGGCCTGAGCTTTCAGCTTAATGGACTGGGCTAAACAGTACTTTCTGGGCCATGGTTGCCAGGGCCAAGTTGGGAGTTGTCTTCTACTGTATGGCTTCTCTCCTTTTTTGGGGGATAGGAGCGATGGGGAGAGGGGTGAAGAGAGGGCACAGAGATGAAGGAGAGTGTTATCTAATAGAAGTGTGCAAAAAACCCATTGAAACAATGAATGCCCATCAACTGAAGGACAGGCTGAGCACATTGTGGTATGCGAATGTAATAGAATATCATTGCACTCTAAGAAAGGACAAATATAAGACATTTGGAAAAATTTCTTTGAACTGAGCAAGGCAAGCTGGAACCAAGAGAGCAGAAGAGTGGAGATCTTCAGCTGCAAACATTCTTAGAAATCATCTAATAAACCCCTTCATTTTATAGAGACAAGGAAACTGAGATCAAGAGAGCGTTTAATGGACTCGGCCAGAATAATGGAAAGGGAAATAACATTAAATGATAACAGAATTCCAATCAGGGCAATGACCAATCTTGACTAACGAGCAGGGTTTCTTAACTTTTTTTGTATGTCATGGATGGTTTTGGCAATCTGATGAAACCTATGGAGCCCTACTCAGAACAATATTTTTAGATGCATAAAATAAAATACATGATATTAAAAAGGAACAGGACATTCCATTTCTATATTTCAAGTATTTCACTAACTATCCCCATGCCTAGAATGCTCACCCTCCTCATTTCCACCTCTTATCTTCCTTAAAGCCCTAACTAACATCTCCTCTTCTACAAGAAGCCTTTCCTGATCCCCTTTAATTCCCCCACCACCTTGGAGATTATGTACAATTCACCTTCTCATATCTTGTTTGTACATAGCTGTTTTCACATTGTCTCCCCAGTTTGGCCTATCAATTGCCTTTCTTTGCCTCCCAGTACTTGGCACAGTGCCTGGTACACAGAAGGTAATTAATAAATGCATTTTAATGGTTGTTTATATTGAAAAACAGTTATCAAAATATCAGACAAGTTCACAGATCTCAGGTTAAGGCCCTCTGCTCTAGAGCACATACTAAAACCTCTCTCTCCCTTCTCTTGCTAGAGAGATGGTGCACAACAGGTACAGAACGAGACATATGTCACCAGACATGAACAATATGTCATTTAGTTCACTTAATTGTGCTTCTTTATTACAGGAGAGAGTTCTGAGGAAGAAGGCGTCATTGAGAAAGGAAATCAATGTAAAAAAAGTGAAAAGCATCAATTAAACATTAAATATATACATATAGACACACAAAGTAATTAATTCAATTATGCCCTTGTGCATTTCTACCTTTCTTTTAAAAAAAAATTAATTTGTCCTCTTATTGACTTTCTACAAAAAAAGAGCACTGCCACGTTTACATGTCAGCATATTCATGAGGGAGTATTTAAGACAACAGAAGTGTTTGACTTTCTGGAGTCAACAACAAAACAAAACAAAAATTAGTCCTCACTGCCAAATATTCAGTCATCCTTCTGTCTTGTCCAATTTTCTCTCCTCCCATTATAATGTAGCTATAAGTTCATTTCCCCCAAGAGAGGCCTTCTTGACTCCTCCTTTTTTTGCCTTTTGGCTCCCATTTCATCTGAGTTGCAGCCACATTGTTCTCTTCCACTAATTCCTAGAACTTGTCAGCAGTGAGTCTTTGTGTTAACTCTCATTTCTCCATCTTTTTCAGATACAGTTGACTTTTCAATCTGGACAGGACCTCTTAACATCTTAAAAGGATGCATTATCCTCAGAAAGCAGAAACTGCCCACAGGATAGTTTTTAAATAGGACTATCTACATCATCATATTTCATTTATATAGATAGATAGATAGATAATTAGATAGATAGATAGATACAGATAGATATAGATATATAGATATATTGTGTATGGGCACTTTTTTTGCTTATGGAGGACAGGAATGCTAGGCAAAGCCACCTTTGTCCCTTCTCTTCCAGTGTTACTAACTGCTTCTTGAGATTTCCTGAAGCTCCAAGCTGACCTGGATATCAGCTGCCAGTGGCAGACAAATATTAAAACAGTCCAGAGGTTTAGTCATAGCTTCTGAAAGTTTTGAGGGATGTTATAGACCATGTGAGAGACTTACTCTGGAATTTGATCCCAAGTCTTTTTGACTGAAAGTCCAGTGTTCTTTTCATTATACCACGTTGCCTCCTTCATCTTTGAGCCTTTTCTTGGGCAACACTTCCATTAAGTAACATTCTCTTTCTTCGTGTCCCACCCAACAACAAGAAAGGAGAAACTATAGCAGCAAAGGATAGCTCATAGGTTGGCCCTGGAAACCAAGGCTTTGAAGGTAGTGTTTAGCCCAGTTCATTAAGCTGAAAGTTCAGATCAAAATCTTAGTACCATTTATATTTCTGCATCATGTGCTACCGGTCCTCAACACCTATTAAGGATAAAGACTAGGAAACTTTCAGAAGCAGAGAAGTGCTCAGCAAGATCTGCCCTTTGTAAGTCTGGCAATGGTGAAGCCTAACAAAAGAATTGAAAATTTTCATTGATTAGTCCCCAAAGTTTGGGCATCATCACAAAAGAAAAACACCATTTCTCTCCTTCCTGCCTGCCACATTTCCTTTCCCCTCTTTCCCCTATCTGCCACAAGAAAGAAGCCATGGCAGCCGTCCAGTGGATGGCAAGAATACCATAGTGAAGAAACAATAAATAACAGTTTAGGAGGCAGAGGTAAAAAGCATCTTCTTAGGTAAAATAAAACTGCAGAGGCAAGAAGAGCTCCAGGACCTTGAGAGAGCTAGGTGAGGTGGAACTTAGGGATAACAAGTAATAGTCAACTGCCAGGAAATGATGGGGCCCTTCTCTATGGTGGAGGGGAGTTTTTCTAAGGTTTTCTGATGTTCTCTTCATTATTGGCATGGAATCATAGCGTCAAAGATTTAGACCTGAAAGAAACCCAAGAGGATAGTTAATCCAACCTCTTCCTTTTATAGATGAGGAAAATAAGACCCAAAGAGGCTATGACTTTTGCCCAAGGTAATACAGTTAAATGACAGAGCCAGTATTTGATCCCAAGACCCATGCATCCAAAACCAGTATTCTTTCCCTCAATGAAGATCCATAATCTCTGCAAAGAAATTGATGTGGGAGTATGTAGGATAGTGTGTGCTTTAAGAAAGTTTTTTTTTAAAAAGTACTCCTTCATGTATAAAGGAAATGAGAATAAACCTACTATTTGATTTTCCCTTATTTATTTTGCTATTATGTCCTAATTAGATGCTTTGCTATTTGATTTATGATTCTTGCCTGGCCTCTAGGAAATGAATTTATTGAATAAGGTAAGTTACATTTGCATAATCATGATTATGCAAGACACTCCCTCTCTAAATATTAAATATCAAGGTATTCCAGAGTTGAGTGGTACTCTACCCACATTACATATGGATTGGGGAAGAAATAATAATGATATAATAGCTCATATTTATATGGAACTTTAAGGTTTGCAAAGCACTTTACAAATATCATCTCATTTTATCCTCATGATAACTCTGAGGGGTAAAGTTCTATTATCCCCAATTTATAGATGAGGAAACTGAGGTTGACTGAGGATAAGTGACTTGCTGGGGCCATATAACTACTAAGTGTTTAATGCAAGAATCTAATTCTAACTCAGGTCTTGCTGAACCCACATCCTGCTCTCTGATCACTATGGAACCCAATTAAACTCTAAAGTGGTGGTTTCCAACATGTTGGTTCCAGCCACTGGGAGAGATTTATGAAAAGAGGCTAAATCCATATATGCATCAACTATAATGACTGTAATCAGTAGGACTCCCTCCCTCCAGTCCCTTACTAGAATATATTCCATGGATCATGTGCTAAGCTCCCTGGCAACTGCTAGGCACACATGTGACAGTGCTGAAAGACTTGGTACTTGATAGGTATAACCTATATCATATTGCTTGCCATCTTGGGGAGGGGAGTAGAGGAAGAAAAATTTGGAACTCAAAATCTTTCAAAAAATGAATGTTGAAAATTGTCTTTTGGGGAGGCTAGGTGGCGCAGTGAATAGAGCACCAGCCCTGGAGTCAGGAGGATCTGAGTTCAAATTTAGACTCAGACACTTAATACAAAAACTAGCAGTGTGAGCAAGTCACTTAACCTCAACTGCCCTCCAAAAAGCAAAAAAAAAGAAATTGTCTTTACACTTAGTTGGAAAAAAAATACTATTAAAAGTAGGGCAGGAGGGGGGAAGACTTGGTGCTTGAGGATGACACAACAAATCCATGGTAGTCCCTTGGTTCTTCGCCTACCTTCAGCCTCCATCCTGAGCAGTATCAGACTCTTGTGTCAGAGAAGATTGGCCACTGAGCTAGGAAGAGCTGTTTACTCAAGTAGGCTTCAAAAGGAGTGACTGACTTCTGGGCTCTTTTCCTTCCTGTCTATGGAACATGTTGCCTCTCAGTGTATGTCTCTCTCTGTCTCTCACTCTATTTTTCTCTCTCTGTCTCTGGAACTGGCCCTCCCCAACCACAGCAGAAATGGCCACTGTTTGCTTATAGAGTCCAGAACTGGATTCAGTTAGGGAGTCTTGAATCTGGGGTAGAGGCTCTTCTACAACTGTTTCTTTCCCAGAGTTGCCAGAGGGTGGATTAGACTAACACTTGCCTAATGGAGCTCAGGTTTAGCTGCCACACATGAAGAGTGATTCTGATATAGACTTACAAGTAACTTTATGAATTTGAGAGGCCAAGAGTTCCTAGGTCCCTCAGCATGTACCGGCTACAAGATGGAAGGTTCCCTTTAGTATTAGCTGTCTCTTGGAGGAGAAAATGACCATCTACAGGAGGAAGAGGCCAAACCCTAGTCTGGCTTGTTAGAAATATGAACCTTAAGGGAAGCAGGAGAGAGACCAGTCAGAGGTGAAATAATAACTTATCAGTCTCACAAAAATGCTACATATTTTCATATTTTAAGTATCAACCTCCAAGGTGAGTATAATCATCATTCTAAGTTATTGCTTCCTGTTTAAGTCTTTGTTAATATAATCTTATGATTGGAGGTGGAGAAATACCCGTCCTATGCTTGATCTATATTGTATACTGGGCACCTTTCTATTCTACCCTAACCCTACTTTTTTTTAGTAAACTTTAGATAGAAGCAAAACCTAAGCTTTAAGGGATTTTCCCCAAAGATCTAGGGTGGAGACATAAAGAACCAAGGGTCAAAGAGGGCAGGAGCCTGACTCCTCTCTTTTAGACCTGGTTTCCCCAGGACAGAACACAATCTAGATGTACAGGTCTAGAGCTAAGGGCTCCTTAGAGGGAAAAGTCAAGTAGCCCAGAGTCCTCACACCCAGCATTGGTTCTGTAGTATTATACTGGCATCGTCCTTTCCTCACTACGTATTTTCTCAATAATAGTACTGTTATAGTACTCCATGCTGTCACATGGAGGCACTTAAGAATATTTTTCCTTACTTTACAGAGGTCCTCAAACTTTAAAAGGTTGGAAACTACTGCTCTAGAGGATTTATATGAGACTAGGACCCAACCAATACCCCCAATCA
>CM053581.1:292714921-292730993 GCA_028627135.1 Pseudochirops cupreus
AAAAAAAAAGAAATACCTATTGCTCTTAGTCCTTCCCTGTGGGCCTAAGCAAAACAAATGTAATTTCTCTTCCACAGGACAGCCCTTCAAATAGATGGAAGACAGTTATCACGTTTCTTTAAAAAATTCTGCTCTCCAATTCCCCATATTACACCAAAATGTTTATAGAAGCACTTTTTGTGGAAGCAAAGAAATAGAAACAAAGTAGATACCCATCAACAAGAGAAGCACTAATCATATTATGCTACATGAATATAATATTGTATTATGTATTGTAAGAAATGATGAATGTGAGAAAAACTGAGAAACAGGGAAAGATTTACATGTTCGGATACAGTACATAGTAAGCAGAGCCAAGAAAGCAATATGCACAATGAATGAAATAATGTAAATAGAAAAGACAATCACAAAACAAGAAAAAGTGAATGACAAAAAATTACAAAGAATAAGCATGGCACCACAGAAGAGAGATGAGAAAAAACCCTCCCTTCCCAACACACACACACACACACACACACACACACACACACACACACACTCCTTTGTAGAGGTGAAAAGTCCACAGGTATGGAATATTGCCTATATTTTCAGACTTTTTTTGAGATACTAATTAATTTTGCATATTATTTATTTCTTCCTCTTCTGAGAGAAATTCTGGTGATGTAAAAAAAAAGCAAACAAACCTGAAAGATATAAATCAAAAGGTATTTAAATTTTTAAAGGAAATATTCTCTTGTCAGATTAAACAGTATCTGGAAAATGGAGATAATAGTTACCTTGTCCTTCTTCAGGGAATCCTTTCCCCTGGCCTGCCCTGTCCCTCACCACATCCAAACTCTGAGGTGGAAAGAACTTTACGGATTACTTAATTTAACCTCCACCTGAACAGGAATTGACTACCTCCTCAATAAGCAATTATGCAGCCTTTGCTATGATGACCATTCAGACCTCCAGTGGTAAAGACCCTATTACCTCAGATAATTGATCTTTTACCAGCCACACCTCTTAAAGCAGTCTTTTACATTTCTGAATGCTCAAATTGCTAAATTTTTCCTTACATTAAGCCCAATCCCTCCAGGCACTTATCCTAGTTCAGTCCTTTGGGGCCAAGTGGAACAAGTTCCATTCAATTCAACAAACATATATTAAACACTTAGCATGTATAAGGTGCTATGCTAGATACCAGAAATCCAAAGACCAAAAAGAAAAAAGAAAAATAGTTCATTTCCTCAAGAATACATTCTACTATAAATTTAATCTCTCTTCAACATGACAGCCTTTTAAAAACCTGAAGGCCACCATCACGTTTTCCTACTCTTCCCATACCCTTTTTTTTCTCTGGGTTAAACGTCAGCATTTTTTTCCCCCAACCAATTTTCATAAGCCATGGTTTCTAGTGTATTCAAGGCACTGTGCTTGGTTCCACAGGGGATACAAAGATAAATAATACAAGGTCTTTATTCTAAAAAAAATGTACACTTTTAAGAGATGAAACAATACAGACAAACACAAAACTATGCTACAAAATAGAATGTGATAAATGCTAAAATACCAATAAAAACGTATAATATTAGAGTTTGGGAAGCAATGCAGTACCAGGAATATAGCAAATGCTTAATAAATGCTTGCTGATTGATTGATATATAACTGAAGGGAACCTGGGAAGGCTTTATGGAGATAGCATTTTTGGACAAATGTACAACATAATAATAAATATTATTTATAATAATATAAACATACATAAATAAAATAAATATAAATAAATAAAAAACAACAGGCAGAGAACCTGGAAAAATCAGATGAAAACAAAAGTGTCAATAAAGATATGGCATCTAGAAAGCTCCAGTCATATCAACCAATCAATCAACAAGAATTTATTAAACCCCTAGTATGTGCCAGGCACTGTGCTAAGCAAGTTCTGGGGTTGTAAGTACAGAGAATGAAATAATTCTTACTCACAAAGAGCTCTGTAAGATATATATATATATGTATGTATAAAACTTATAGATATATATATGTATGTATGTATAAAACTTATAGATATATATATATACATAAAACTTAAAGCATAAATATGAAGTGAATAAATACAAAATATGATAATACAAGATAGTTTGAGGGGAAGGTCACTAGTACTTGGTGTGTGTGGGGGTGGGTCATGCAGAAGATGGTGCTTGACCTATATCATAAAAGAGGTGAGGGATGGAGCAGACCAAGTCTAATCTCTCTTCCACATGATATCCCTTTAAGTAGTTGTGTTTGTCTTTCATTTTCGAAGAGAACCATGGCATCAGGGAACTGATGACATGATTCGCAGTTGACTTCAATTTGACAGTACTTGAAGATAACCATCAAATCTGTCCTCTGCCCCCAAGTCTTCTCTTCTTCAGATTAAACATTTCCAGTCCTTTCCTTTCCTCATGGTAGGATCTCAAGGCTCTTCATCATCCTTACCATCCTCTTCTGGACAATCTCTAGCTTGCCAATGTTCTCTCTAAAACATGGCACTCAAAATTATTCAATATTCAATGCCTCAAGGTGGAGTAGGGCAGGAATACTACCTCCCTAGTTCTGTAATTATCTTTTCATTTTTTGTTTTGGTTGGGACTTGTTCTTTCTAAGAGAGAGAAAATTCTCCTGTTGGCAAATACAGCTGAAATTTTCAGCCATAACAGAATTCCCTGAGAGATTTAGTGACTTACCCTAAGTCAAAGAGCTAGTGTCAGAGACAGGATTTAAACCAAATCTTCTGATTTCATAGTTTACACTTGAATTATTATATCACTCTAAATCTCAAGGCACTAGCTGTAACATTCTTAATACAGACTAAAATCACATTATCTTTTTTTGGCAGTCACATCATATTATTAGCTCATATAGAGCTTATAATTGATTAAAATTCCCAGAATTTTTTTTTCAGATGTCTAAGTACTTCTACTCCATTTTGTCCTTAGGAAGCTTATTTTTCAAACTCAAGTATGAATTTATATTGTCTCTATTAAATTTCATCTTAGATTTGGCCCAATACTCTAGTTTGCTGAGATATTTTGTGCCCAAGTTCAAATACTGGGTCAAATACTTGGTATGTGCCTTTGACACGTTGCAAGACCTCTAAGAATAATTTTTTTTTCTTTTTGGAGGGCAATTGGGGTTAAGTGACTTGCCCAAAGTCACACGGCTAGTAAGAGTGTCAAGTGTCTGAGGCCGAATTTGAACTCAGGTCCTCCTGACTCCAGGGCTGGTGCTCTATTCATTGCGCCACCTAGCTACCCCTAAGAATAATTTTCTTTATCAGTGAAATGGGAATCATGTTGTTCTTACTACATACTTCGGGTGGTTATTTTTGTGCAAAGTACTTTTTAAAGTGCTATACAAATGTAAGCTGCCATCATAACCTGCTGACCATACACCTCATATTCCCCTTATTTTGGTCGTCTTATTCCACACCTCAAGCCAGCCCTCACCCAAAAACAAATTCAAAGTCTGTCATACTTTCACAAGGCATTATTTCACCTTTAAGATCCCCAATTTGTGAAAAGTATCTGTACAAATACAGCCAATGTAACCAAGAGTAAGAGGGAAGTGGAAAATTGGGAAAGAATTTTTACAATCAGTGTCTCTGATAAAGGCCTCATTTCTAAAATATAGAGAACTGAGTCAAACCTATAAGAATACAAGTCATTCCCCAATTGATAAATGGTCAAAGGACATGAACGGGCAGTTTTCAGAGGAAGAAATTAAAGCTATCTATAAACATATGAAAAAATGCTCTAAATCACTACTGATTAGACAAATGCAAATCAAAACAACCCTGAGGTACCACATCTCATTCGCCAGATTGGCTACGATGACAAAACAGCAAAATGATAAATGCTGGAGAGGATGTGGAAAAATTGGAACACTACTGCATTGTTGGTAGCATTGTAAACTGACTAAACCATTCCGGAGAGCAATCTGGAACTATGCCCAAAGGGCTATAAATAAGATATCCACATCCAGAGAAGGAGATGCGGAATCTGACTGCAGATTGAAATAAACTACTTGCTCTGTTTCTTTTTCTTGTTTTGTTTTGTTTCCTCTTTTCCACTGATCATTCCATCAGTTACAATCCTTCTTTACAACCTGACTAATGATTAATGGGAAGATATTTGTAGATCCTATATCCGCATGCATGCCACCATGATGGCAGGGAGGAGGAGGGGGAGAAAATCTGAAACTCAAGGGACTCTGGAACTGAATGTTGTAAACCAAAAGTAAATAAAACAAAAAAAAACACAAAAAAAAACCCTACAGTCTGAATGCAGAATGAAGCAAACTACTTGCACTCTCTTTTTTTGTTTTGTTTCCTCTTTCTCATTGTTCATTCCATTGATTATAATCCTTCTTTACAACTGAATAATGTTTAATGTGAAAGTATTGTAGATCCTATATTTGATTGCATGCGCCATGGGGAGAGGGGGGAGGAGAGGGAGGGGAAGAAAATTTGAATCTCAAGGAACTGTGGAACTGAATATTGTAAACTAAAAGTAAATAATTTTTTTTTACTTTTTTTAAAAGAGGTTTTTAAAAAGACCTCCAATTTGATAATACTTCATTTCACCGTCAGTTTCATTTACACCCAGTGAAGCTACTTTGACCTCAATTTAACCTTTCTGAATTTACCCAGACCATTATTGCCCTCTTTGCTACACAGGACTCCTTATTTTGCCACCTCCATGCAAAGTACTCTAAGTACTGTTACTACCACTTTTGACTCCCCAACCTTCTACTGATCAATTCTGGATCAATACCAATGTCCAACATTATTACTCTGTTCCACTGGTGGCTGGAAAAAGATAGTCAAACATGAAGACCTATTCTGCTTCAAATGTATCCAGTATGAATGTGATACTAATGTGTTTGGACTTTATTCTTTTAAGCATTGAAGATCTAGTGTAGGCAGGTGACAAGACCTGCAGGATAACACAAGTGAAGGAAATCATTTAGGAAGCTGTTACAATAGCTCAGGAAAAGTTCATGAGGGACTTAACTAAGATGGTAAAATAGTGATAATGACCAGGATGGGACATGTTAGAGATATCCCTATAGTAGAATCTCCAGAAGTTGGAAAATGGATAAGTGGAACCATGGGAGAGGGAGGATTGAAGATGACTCCCCAAGTTTGAGCTTGTGTGACTGAGGATGATGTCATTGACAGAGATAGGGAAGTCTGAAGGCAGAAAAGCTGTTGAGTTCTGTTTGGGACATACGGAGTTTGGAAGTGTGGATAGGAAAGGCCTATGCACACATGTGGGTCTGGAGTTTAAAAGTGAGGTCACGATTGGAGATATAAATTTGAGAGCTAGCTTCAAACATATTGAGACCATGGGAGCCCGTGCAATTGTTAAAACCAAGGTTTCCTCTTAAACCTCTTCTGACTTAATACCTCTCTGTGATATAGTGCTTGGGGTTTATATCGCATTTTCCTCAAAAATGCTGGTGACTACTCTTTATCCCCACCAGGGCTCAGAGAGCTTAAACAACCATAGACTGAGAGCAGAAAGGGATGCTGGAGATCTAGTCCAGTTCCTCCATGTTACAGAGAAAGAAACTGAAACCAACCCCCATCACCTGCATCTCAGGCTCTGAACAGCAAGCCTGGGATCACAGATTGCAAGCTAGAGGAGATGTCAGGTGACACCTCTGGTCCAAGCTCCCCTTCTTTTACAGACAAATAAGGCACAGATGGGTTGCATGACTCGCCTGAGGTCACGGACGGACGGACAGTCACACCCCCCCCCCCACTTAAGTGACAGCGCTGACATTCGAACTCAGGCCTCGAGGTCCGAGGCCAAATCCTGGGCTTTGCCCAACACACAAAACTGACCCCTCTACTCCCACACCTCCTCCCCCTTCTCCTCCCCCCTTCCCTTAAGGACAAAATAAACAAATAAACGAAAGCCTCCCTCCCCCAGAGGAGTCAGATGGACGTGCAGGTGGCGCCAGAGGGACCGGCCCGCTCCCCCGCCCCGTGTCATGGCGCCCCCTGCTGTCACCCCTAGCCAGGCCACAGACATCCCCTAACCCCCACTTCTCCGTCAAGGTTTGAGCCCAGCCCCGCCTCCCCGGGGGCGGGGAGCGGGGCGGTGGCGGGCTAGGGGAAGGGATGGCGGAGAACCGGAGGACAGGGCTAGGGGCCGGGATGGCGGAGGGATGACGACGGCTTCGGGGCCCCCGGTGGCGCCAGGAGCCAGGACGGCCCCGTCCCCTTTTCTCCCCGAGGGCTGGCGTGGAGGGAGAAGGTGCACAGCCCACGGGAGGGGACAGGGTGAGGGGGCTTAGGACAAGGGCGGACACCCGGCCCGGGCCGCAGCTGCGTCCGCGGGAGCTGCTCCCTGCCGGGTCTCAGCCGTTGCCAGCAACCTCCCCTCCCCCGGGGGGCCGGAGCCCCGCGGCCGCGGCGGAGCGCGCACTGACCTGAAAGTGCAGCGCCATCTTCCCGAGAGGCGGCGCCCGCCCGGCCAGGAGAGCAGACGGAGGCGGGGCATGGAGGAGGGGGCGGGGCACAGAGGAGGGGGCGGGGCGGGGCCGAGGCGGCTCCGGCCGAGCCCAGAGAGACAGACTGTGAGAGAGAGCCGCGTGGAGGCGGGGCGCGGGCAGAGGGCGGGGACGACTCCGGTCCCACCAAGAGTCAGAGTGGTGGGGAGGCGGGAGAGGGCGGGGAAAGGGGCGGAACTGATCTGGGCCGGACTGCGGGGGGGCGGGGCCTCCGCCGGGGCGTTCGACTTGGCCTGTCGGGATTCTGCCGCAGGGCGGCGCTCTCTCGCAGAGCACTGGGGTTGGTCTGGGTTTAGGGGCTGTTCAGGCTGCGTGAGGCCGTCGTGGGGGCCAGCAGTCCCGACCCCAGCCTTCGGCCACCCGACTCCGGCCGCCCTTCCTACCTACCAAAGCCTCACTGCGTTTTCTGACCGGCATCTTCGGGTTTCCTTCAGGGTCCCTCGGCCTTGTTGGTGTGGTGGACCCCTCCTCACGAAGGCTGAGGAAGCCCATGGACCCCCTCCCAGAATCGGGTTTTTAAAGGCATGAAATAAGACCCAGGGAATTACAAAGGAAGCCAACCAGAGCGAAGAACAGTTAGCAAAATAAACGTTTTTTTTAAAAGTCCCAGCCCCTACCGTAGTTAAGACCCTCTTGTTTTCTATCCGTGTTCTGCTTAACCCCACCAACCTCCCGAGAGCAGAACCAGGAGCAATGAGGGCAAACTTAGTCTTGATAAGAAAAATTACCCTATGATTAAAAAAACCTTTTTGCTTTTCAAAAGTGGAATAGCCTTCCTTGAGAAGTCGTGAGCTCCTCCCGCTAGCGGTCTGTCCGCGTGCCCATCTGGACGGCCACCTGTCCTGTCCGGGGTATGGGAGCAGGGGCTTCTGGTGCAGGCAAAGGTTGGACCAGAAACCTTTGAGGTCCCTTCCAGCTCTGGGATGGGGAAATTCCAACCAGCATTTCAAAACCGACTGAATGCCCCTTCCAGAACCTAGCCCCCTCCCCACCAAGACCCCTCAGCCCTTCCTGCCCCCAAGGACAGACATGATCTAGGATTCTGTCCAGTTCTGTCCTGTCCTAAATGCAGGGCTCTGGTAAAGCAAGGATCAGCTCGAGTGTCTATGCCACCTTGTCACCTAAGATTGAACTTTCCAGGGCACTCAGAAAGGAAGATTCAGTTTTATTTTGTTTTTCTCCTTTAGAAAATTTGAGTACCTTCTTTAGGTTTCATTGTTCAATAAAACTTCTCTCACCTTCCCTTTTTTCCCACAAAAAGTGAACTTGATTCAAAATCTTTTTAGTCAATTAATAGTATTTCCGATGGAATTATGTCACTACAGTGGTTTAAATTAATACAAAGATTAGAAAAGATGCTTCAGGACTTTGAATAATTCATTCTTGTTATAAAACTCAATTAAAGGTTGGATTTTCTGAGCCCTTAGGAATGACGAAATTATTTTCATTCCTGGCAACCATCCATTTTAAAAAGGCATATGGTTCATTGGGCTCAGAAATCTTGTTGGGGGAATGAGGATTCAGAGGTTTGGATTTGCTCATTTGGGTCCTGTGTGACCTTAGGCAAGTCACCTAACTTCTATAGATATTTATAAATGGGGAGAGTGGATGATATATTAACTAAATCATTCAAAGAATTTTGCAGACAATAAGAAATGGATACAAATTGTTCTGCTATCATATGTACTATATTAAATAGTGTTTTGAAATTAATTGAATGATAACTTTAACCAGGTAAATTGTCAGTTATTCAGGGCTTGATCCAGTTCATGGATTTGTCATCTAATTAGACTTTTCCCATTTCTGAATCTACTCAAGCTCTGAGAATTTTAGAGGTGCTAATGAATTAGGTGTTTTGTCAGGGTTCTTTTCGTATACTGTGAAAACCAAAATTCTCTATTCTGGGCAAGATGAAGCAAAATACTCATTCCACCAGTATCTGACATGTATATCTGGAGTGCAGAAAATCTTGTATTAGCATATTTGGCAAAATTTCAGAAAACATAAATATAAAATCTTGAATTCTTATACACATATTGCAATTGTAGCAAAACTATACTGTTATATTCAGTTTTAAGAGTCCAGCAGAGGGCAGGCAGAGGAGAACAATGAGTAGAGAAACTCATGTAACTTCAGGAAAGTATCTGTAATTGAACTTACTCTTTCAATCACTTAAATCTTAATATGTTTTGAAATTTGAAATATGGAAAGTACATGGATGTATGTTAATATTGTCTACTCCATCACAATAAAAATTAAATCATTTGGTTTGCTGATTTAAATGACATACATTATTTACATATGACCTCTTCAAATCTTAATGAACTGTTTATTGATTGTTTAGAGAAAAGTAGCAATTCTTTGGTATGATGTCATGAATGATTAAAAAAAACAGTCAGTATTAATGACATTAGAAGGGAAGTCCTTCCCTAATGTCTCAACATGAGGTGGAGATGACCCTTAGATCTAAAAGCCTGTGGCAGGGGAAGGTAGGCTATGGCAGGACTAACAAGCTAAGACAACCTTCAAGTATGGAATTCTGGTCTGCTTGGTCACTATGTGTCGATCATTCAAGGATTAGTTCAGTTAAATTCAGAGAGGCTAATGACCAGACGGTTGGCTGCAAGGCAATGAATTTTTTAACAGCAACAAAATCATGAAGAATATCTGCTAAAGCATAAAGGGTTGCAATCTGTAGGTGAACACATATGACTATCTGCATTCATGTTAAGTATACACCTATGTATGCACAGATATATGTATATGAGATAGAGTCTTGTTTAAAAAACAAAACAAAACAAAAACCCCTCAAATTTACTAAGTGATTTGAGAGAAATAGAGCAGGAACATATGCAAAGGATAGAAAAGTAGGCTAGAGAAAAAGAATAAAACATAGGCATATTTTATGACCATTCTTCTAAATGATATCCATAAAAGAACACTTGGGAATTGAAAAAGGGAACAATCATAGTTATTTTAAAAACAAAATTAATTTAGATTAAAATTTAAATGAGATGATTTGTATAATATTGCCTTTTAACAGTAAAAGCCCTCTGGTTTTTTTCATTTCTGCTCAGTCTTATACCTCTGAATTTTCCTTTTTGGGAAGGGAAAAGATGCTTGAAATAGACTATAAAAGTCTCAATTAACCAGGGAACCTTTTTATAATAAATACCTCAAGGAATGACTAGCCAAAACTTCAACTTTCTTTTCTCTTCTTTCCAGGTTAGGGTTGTGAAAATCTGGGGATGATGACAGGAAAGATCTCAATATCATTGCCTGTGTTATTCATTTTCTATAGAAAAAGGTGTAATTTATTTGATAGAGAAAAGTGGATTTAACTCATTTACAAACAGACTACTGGAGCACTGACATTTTTTTTTAAGATTAGCATGTTGAACATCTAGGGTATGAATTATAGGATCCTATATTTAGTCCCAGAAGTGACCTTCCCCCTCATTTTATATATAAGAAAAACTGCAAAGTAACTTGCCCAAGATCATACAGTTACTGAGAGAGATGTAGCATTTCAATTGAAGGCCTATGTGAAACTGAGTGCAAAGCATGCAAACATTGCCTTCGACTTCTTTATTTTTCCCATAATACCTAAAAATGCGAGGCATTTTGAGGTGCTTAGTAAACATGTTCATTTTCACTTTTCTCACTTCCAAGTTCAATTAAAGAGATGCTTAGTTGTCATCTGAATTCACAGATTGCAAAAGCAAGGAAAACGTGTATAGACACTATCATGAAAGACTAAAAATTTGAGCTGGTTTAGAAAGTGATTGTATTTTTTATTCTTACAGGAAATTTTACTTTACTAATTGCAAAGGCAAATCTAATGGCAGAGGAAAATGCAGTGGAATAGAAGACAGAAGACTTGAGTTCTGTTCTAGGTGTTCCATAAAGAACCAGTGTGATCTTGAGCAAACTCCTTCCCTTCCCTGTATTCTCATTTTTAAAATGAGTAAGATTTTACTCAGTTTCCACAGTACCTATAACTAGAAGACATTTTAAAGGTCATCTAGTCCAATCTCCTAATTTCCAAGGTCTCTTCCAGGTCTAACATTCTGGACTAACTGTTTATAATTGAGATTAGAAATGGAATCTCTATTTTCAAATCAATTTGTTTCCTTCTTCATAATCTCCAGATTCATATTCTTCCTCATCTTCCGCAGGATCATAATAGTTTCCATAATCTGTGTTGGAACTTCCAATTCTGTTCCTTGTAATGATTTGATATCTAGATGATGAACCTGTACAGGCAACAGATGAAAAATTTCATAAGTGAAATAATAAAATTGCTAAGAGAAATTATTTAAAATAATCGTCCTAGTGAATAGAACTCTGAATGACATATAGATTGTATTTCCTCACCTTTGTAAAATAAGTAGAAGTGGACTGTATATACTTACAATTCAGATTTATATTTTCAAATAATGACCAGCTATCTTGATGCAGTTTCAGTAATCAAATAATAAACACAATCTGCAGATAAGTGTTGATAATCTGTACAGACTATGAGTGTATATAATGAAAATGAATTCACTATCATTATAAGAAATGGTAGGGTATGTGTATTTCAAACATGATTTTCATACAATAGATACTTTATTTCCATTTAAAATAGAAGTTAAGATATATAGAAATGATATCTGTACTCTTCACTATCACATTAACATTATACTTATTCTGTTTTACAGTCCCTTGGGGAATTTCAAGTGGTTCTCAAACTTTCCCTGTTAATCAACAAGTGATATTGGGCCCATTTGACAGGAAAGGTCTATGAGTCAAAGCAACAAATGCTTGCTGAGCGCCGACTTTGTTTCAGACAAGGTGTTGTGGGGGGGGATAAAAAACAACCCAAACAAATATATAAGGCCAAGATCTCTCCTGTCAAAAAATTCAGCATCTAGCTGAGGAAAGGTAATTATGAGATAAAAATTCTGTGCAATAAGGAGTTTTCACAAGGAAATAATGTCATTAATTACTAAAGAAAGGTCAGAGAAAGTAAGGACCATGAGAATTCAGAGATGAAGAGATGATTTTGGACCTGAGTGGTCTGGGAAGACTCTGTGGAAGAAGGAATTGAGTTATCTTGAATTTGCAGGATTTGAAGAAATTAGGTGATGGGAGAGATTTCAACCTGGGAGAAAGTTATGAACAAAAGAGTGAAAACAGCAAAGTACACATTTTATGGGACAGTGAAAAGATTAGTTTAGCCAGAACACAGAGTATAAGAAGATGAAAGATTTGGTTAGAAAAATAGTATAGGTCTAGATTGTAGAGGACATTGAATGTAATTTAAGGACACATCACTCAGGTCTATTGATTTTTGGTGGTAATAGCGAGCAAAAGATAGTTTTTGAGCAATAAAGTGACATGATAAATAAAATATTTTTTTTCAATGACTTTAAATGAAATATTTTAGAAAGATGAACCTGGTAGGGGTGTGTGGCAGGGATGGAAGCACTTTCTAGGTATGGAAACCAGTTAGGATAGGGTCACAGTAATCCAGCTACAAAATAAGGGCCTAAATTACAATACAAGAGTCAATAACAAAGGAAGAGAAAAATAAGAAACATCTCAAAGGAAAGTCCAGGGTTGCTTCTATTAGTTTAGAATAGGTTGCTAAAAATCATGGAGACCAAATACATAAGACTTCTTTTTATTATCTATTTTTTAAAAGGTTATTTACCAGGATTGATAACTTTTAGTCTGGCAGATGCATAGGCTGTGCCATATTTGTTTCTGGTATGGCAGATATAAACACCTTCATCTGATTTCCTGATCCCTTGAATTTGTAGCCATCCTGTCACACCATATTTCTGAGGTCCACCTCTCACCTGTTAGGAGATACTTTTTAATGATTCAGGGAATTATATAGATAGATGCATAAATGTATCCACCAGAAAAGTCAATAAATCCAGAAGATATGATAGTAGTTACTATGTGTAAGTCACTGTTCCAAGCACTGCAATGCAAAGACAAAAAATAAAAAACATTTGTAGCATCAAAGAGTTGCTATTTTACTGGGAGAATATAACATGTAGATAGAGGCATTTTGTATAAGGTAGGGACAGGAGGGAACAACAGAGAGTTTCAAAGTGATCTAGGAATATTTGAAGGGAAGAATGAAAACAGCTGAATGAGTCAAGGAAGTCTTCACTGAGTAACCTTGAAGGAAGATAGGAAATCTACAATATAGAGACAAGGAGGAAGTGCATTCCAGGAGGATGATGGTCTGTGCAAATGTTTGGTGGTGGAAGGTGACATGTTGAGGTCAGGGAGTCACTATTTTAGTATGGCTAGAATGTAGAATTTCTGAAAGGAAGTAATATAAAATAAACATGGAAAGATAGTTTGAAGACGTTGTATAGGGTTTTAAAACCAGGTTAAGGAGTTTGTATTTTATGCTGTAGGCAATAGGGTGGCATTGGAGATTTTTGTTTTAATTGTTTTTGTTCTTTAATCAGGGTTGTAACACGGTCAGAACTGTGTCTTAAGAAGATTGTGTTGGCAGCTGTGCATAGACTGGTTTGGAAACAGGTGAGGCTGGAGGCAGGAAAAATCAATTAACAGACTATTGCCATAGTCTAGGAGGGTGGTAGAGAAGTATGAATGAAGAGGATGTGCTTTGATTCAGCTTTTTTGATTCAAGACTTAAAATGTGACATGACATTCAGTGAAAAACCTAAAAAGTAAATTAAGATTCAAGTTTTTACAAATTTTAAGATTATCATATTTCATTTTTTTAAGATTCCATAATTGTTAGAGAAGGCTTCTAATGAGATAAATTTGCTGGACAGTGGTAATTTTAGAACATTGTTACAAGTTTTGTTCTGAAGATCTTGTTATTCTTGGGTTCATTTGGGTAAGATTTAGAGTTCATGACTTCCAATTGCCTCTACCACTAAAGTAGCAAAAGTGTTTATTTAATTCTCTACTTTTACTATGCTAGAAGGAAAGAAACCAGGTTTCCCTGATATGACATAACATTGTGGTATGTTCTGAGATTTCTACAAGAAGCTTTGAGGGACTACAGGTTGTGGGACTGATTTTAAATATAATGTGAGAATAGGTCTAGGATCCTTTACATATTATCAGGATCTTCCTACTGTTTCCTCTTCTAAATCAAGTTTAGTGAGGCAGTGGATTTGGAGTTCAAGATTCAAATCCCAGCTCTGTCTATTTAGTAGCTATGGAATCTTGGACAAGTTTCCTGATGGGACCTCACTTTCCTGATCTGTAAAATGAGATGATTAGACTAAACTTACTTCCAACTTTAAATTTATGATCCTGTGATTATATTACCCAAGTCTTCCCTTGTCTCTAGGAAATGTCTATGATGATGATGACTTGGAGGTACAGTGACAGTGGTTATAATGGCTTGTAATGTACTCTTTCTTATCCCACAGTCAATCTATTGTGCAGTTATTGCCTTTTGGGATGGTCTGTGTTATAAATGAAAACATTTTTAAAGAGCTAGTGTTGTATAGTGAAAAGAATGTTGATTTTAGAGGCAGAAGAATTGGACCCTAATCCTGGGCATTTAACTTCTGAGTCTCAATTTCCTTATCTGTAAATTAGGGATAATACTTGTACTAAATTTTAAAGTAGTAACAGAAATGTGAGTTATTATTAATGTGCCAAACAAATTTTATAATAATGTTATTAATGTAATTCAAATATTTATTGAGCATCTACAATGAATTAAGCTTTAGTGATTACTGTACCTGGATTGAAATGTGTGCATCATCACCAGGAAGGAAAATTTTATCCCCTTTTTTCTTCCATTCCAGGTATGGTATTGGATAGGCTGAAACTTCACATCTAAAAATTATGTCATTTCCCATAAAGTTCTCAGTATTTTGAGGTGACAAAGAAATAATAGGAGCTAAAGAAAAAAAATTAAGGTTAGAAACCTGCCAAAATTTTCACTGGCATCTAAAAAACATTTTTTATTGTCATAATCTTTATTATGTATGAAATTGTCTTCAACACAAGTTACATCCTGATTAAATCTGAGATAAGACATTTTTAATCTAGTTAAAAGCCAACATGGTCCTTTATTCTGTACAATATCTTTAACTAGAGTATAGCAAATAAAGTACCTTTCGTTGCAGGGTTTCTTTGACCATAAATGCAAAAACCAAAAAACCCTCAACTACAAACATCGGTATCAAGTAAGGCATTAAAAAGATAACAAATATAGAACAACTTTGTTTAAAAATGCAGAATGAATGAATACTAAAGTTAGTGGCAAACAAAACAAAAC
Source organism: Pseudochirops cupreus (assembly GCA_028627135.1). Lineage (NCBI taxonomy): Eukaryota > Metazoa > Chordata > Mammalia > Diprotodontia > Pseudocheiridae > Pseudochirops > Pseudochirops cupreus. The sequence goes on from CM053581.1 coordinate 292,729,737, forward strand.
AAAACAAAAGACATAAACAGAACAGTTCTAGAGGGCAGACTTTCCTGCTCAGGGAATGAAAGCAATGACTCTAGACCATATCTCGGTTCCTCCAGATAGCACAACACAGAAACATACTGAAAATCATGCCAAAGATCATCACAACAGCAATCCCTATGCCGACTGCTCCAATGATGTGGAATTTATTGTTGAAGACTTCCTCAATAGCAAGGCTTTATAGTTACTGTTGAGACCAAGTCCTTGGTGGGGCAGGTGTCCATGATCAACTGATCCAAAACACCAGTCAAGCCACAATAGTCTAGCGCATGGTGGATGGCTTTGGGGGTTTCCTTGCAGGGGCCTTCTTTGGTCTTCATCTTGTTGTATGTTTCCCTATAAAATTCCTTGATCTAACGAATCACCTCTTCTTTGTGGGAATAACCCCAGATGGCAGCAGCTACTTCGATGGCAAAAATCATCAACAGGAAGGCAAAGAACAAGCCCAAGATGCACTGTGACTCCTGCACCACCCCACAGCAGCCCAGGAAACCTACCAGCATCATGAGGGCACCAGCCCCAATCAAGATATAAACCCCTGTGTAGAAACTGGAATTGTTTTCTTCCTGCTCAGATATACTCTTCGTCTGAGAGTCAAATCTGAGCCATAGGCCAATGGTGAGGATCGCAATTCACGCGAGCCAAAAGATGAGGTTAAATCCAAACAGCAGATATTTAATGCACTTGGTACTTCATTTGATTGGCATAGTGGAGACTAGGCTGAGCTGGATTTGGGTTCTCAGTGAGGAAAGCTGGGCGCACACAAGGACCAGATAGGACCCAACAAGTAACTAAACTAAAGTAGGAGAGGGTGCTGGGTGGCCTTAGGGTTGCACTTTTAAAAAGTGCCACTCCCTAAAGCCCTTCACTTGGGTTCTGTGAGCATATGCCTAAAAAACATTTTAAAAGTTGTTTTCCATGTAAGAATACATTTGGCAAAGATTATAACTTATAATAAAATTGTAATACTTTAAAATAAAAGTTGGTAAACATCGAAATTTTTTTCAAGATATGCAATATTAATCTTCAAGAGTATGCTCTACAAAAATACAAGTGTGTGGGCATCTTGCCACACAGAAGACTAGGGGGAAGGGGGATGAGAGGTGGGGTGATGGAGGGGAGGGCAGAGTGGGGGGGAGGGATGATGAATATTCACATTTCTGTAGAGGGAGAGGGACAGAGTAGAGAGTGGTTGGGGGGGGCAGGATAGGAAGAAGGGAC
>CM053581.1:292731493-292749589 GCA_028627135.1 Pseudochirops cupreus
AAAAAAAATAAGAATAAAAAGAAAAAGAAAAAATGGAAAAAAAATAAAAAAAATAAAAAAAAATTAAATCACACGAACACTCTTCCAATGAGTGAGCCCCAAAGCAAAATGCTAACCTCAGAGTATATATACCCTTTTTAGAGACGGAGGCCATCACAACTCTCCTGACTCAGTGCCTAATTAGAAATTAACAAAAGGTGTGAAAGTCTTCCTACAAGCAAGCCTCTCCTAAGCAAGCTTCCCTTAATGGGCTCCACATGAGGCTTTTAAGTTGGTGAGAAAGATCTCATATCCCATTAACATTATATACACATATTTACTTACAAATAAATTATGTAACATGATGTTTGGAACCAATAATACATAGAGATATATGACACACATGACAAAGAAAATGGTAAAAGAATGAAATCAAATAATATTTTGAATATAACACTTCTTAATGATAGACAAACTTTTTGGTGTCACTTAAAATATTAAATAAGAGCATTATGATTATGTTTCATATTTTTAAATATCTTGATTTAATACTTTGTGACTTAGTGATTTAAGGATATTATTTTAAGTTCTGTTTATTCTGATATTTGGTTTTAAATGATAACCATAGCTGAAAAAGGTACCTCACAAAGATATGTAGTTCCAAATGGAAGAAATACATCTTTGGTTAATTCTTGATACTCATTTTCCAATCTCATCCACTAGTTACAAAGTCTTTTGTTGAACTTCAGCTAGTACATTTCTATCTTCCCTAATGGCAATAAGTTGTCTGGCAGAAAGAGTTCTATATTTTTAATAAATGGGTTCAAAATCTACTGAAACTCTTCATTCAAAACAATTATTAACAGGTTAGAAAAATCTGTTTCCATGTTTTTTAAGTATGTAGATATGAGGTGTTTTTTTTTGTACATAGTATATTATTTTCAGCAAAACAAGGAGAAAAGAGTAAATATCCAGGAGGGAGAGGGTAGTTAACAGTATCAAATGCTTCAGAAAGCTCTAGAAGAATGAGGACTAAGAAAAGGCCATCAGAATAGGCATCTGGTAACATTGGAGAAAGCAGTTTCACTTTAGAAAACTGCAAGGATATTAATCCTTTTGAGAGAAATAGGAAAGTTGGGAAGAAAGTCATATTTCAGAGAAAAGTTAACATAAAGAGATCTGCAAAGTTAAATCATCAACGTCCTTTCATTTTGTGCATCTCACTCACTGAAAACAATAGGGTGGGGAAAGGTTCTTACCATCGATTGCCAGGGTGGCAATGCAGTCTGCCATTGGGGCTATCATCTAGCACAGAAGGAAAGAGGATTAAAGCTTGTGCAACTATAGTGAGCCAGCTGTGCAAAGTAGCGTTGAGGAGTATAATAATGGGTAAAAGGGGTTATGTTGGTTATGTGTGATTGGAAACACATCTTTCCATGCTCCATTTGATTACCATTTAGAAGGATAAGATTAGCCCACTGGAGACACAAGGCCCCCACTTTAGAGACCACTATTTTAGGAACTCTATTACCACCATCTAAACTAGCTTCATACTTCTGTATTCTCACAACAGGACCACATCGGAAATAGAATTCTGAAGTATAATTAGAGAATAGTGAGATAAGATATAGTAAGTGCCATTTACTCTTTCTAGAAGTTTTAGGGAAGTGATATATAAGATGATAGATTGAGGAGGTAGCAAACTCAAGGTAAGGTCTTTGTAAAGTATGGGAAACTTTCTAGACAAAAGAGAGTGAGGAGGGAGGAAGGTGGAGAGAGAGGTACACGCAGAGAGAGAGAGACAGAGAGAGACAGAGAGAAGATAGAGAGGCAGAGACAGAGAATGAAGGATTGAAATTGGGGGGAAATATAGTTAATAGAGCAAGGTCTTCAAGGAGATATGAAGGGATGGAATCAAGAAAACAAGTGGAAAGGTTGGCTGTGGCAAGGAAGAAATCCACTTAATTCTCTGCTATTAGAGAAAACAGGACAGCATATATTAATGCAGGTTTGGAGGAGGGGAAGACACATTAGCTCATGATAGATGACTTCAGATTTTTCATTTCATTTTCAGGTTATCTGCAAAGAAAGAATGAGGTAAGGGAATGGAGGAAAAGGTTTGGAACAGCAACTGTGGGGATTGTGGTAAGGAGCCAATCAGGGATGAATGAAAAGATTCTATGAGTTGGTTATGGTCCAGTTGAAGTGAAGATAGCAAGATTTGTAGTCGACCCAGTCAGCATGTTTTTGTGATTTCCTCAGGAAGGGATCAATGACTTGGGAGAAGAAGCAGAGAAAAGGAAGATGGTAGAAGCAGCCCAGGGTTGCAGATTATTAGCAGGAAGAACAAGGTAGAAGTGGATTCAAGAGTTCCTTGAAATGGCTGATTATGGCATGGAGACTGTGAAAAGGAGTGGAGGAGTGAAATTAGGACATGGGTAATGGATTGGTAAAATAGGGAGGGGATCAAGGAATCAGAGGTGTCTCATTACTAGAACCCACTACTTCTTGTCTTCTGAGATGTTTCTCTTCTATCAAGGACCAGCTGAGTTTCTATCTCTTTTGAATCCTCCCTAATTCTGCCCACCTGAAAACACTCTCCAGTTTCTCAAATCTTTTTTTGCAGAGAATGGATCTATCCTTTGCCTCTATCACATTGTACCTTGTGTTATATTTATTTGAGAATAGACTGGGTTTCCTCTCTGCCACACACCTGTTTTCCTCCCTCACCTAGATTGTGAGCTCTGTGAGTCGGGACCCATAGAGATTTTCATCTTTGTATTTCCACTAGCTTACACATGGTGAAATTCTTGATAAATATTTGCTAAATTTAATTACTAGAATGAATGAAGACAAAGAGAAAGCTTGGGTAGGTTAAAGAGATATGAGAGATGGAAGAGCTAGCGATTATGCTTCAAGAAGGGAATTTCAAAATTCAGAACACTGGAAGTGAAACAATTTCAGATGGCAGTTAAGATACAAAGTCCAATCACTCCTATAAGTGCCTGAGGTAGAATGGAGATGGAGAATGTGGGAGCTGAGCAGAAGGATAAACTAATGATGACAGCAGGGTTATCAATGTGAATATTAAAAGCATCATGGCAGATGATTGGGTGGGAAGGAAGGACTTTAAGCCAGATATTGAAAATGTTGCACAGAGTAGGTATTTAATAAATTGTTATCATATAACTGAATCATTGTAACTAATGGCTGTTAAATACTAACAGTGGTCTGCTCTTGATAAGATTTTATATTCTGAAGCTGCAGTTTTCCAGTGCTAAGTGTTTTTCATTAGTGCTTATCTCGGGCAATCTTAAGTGCCCATCAGTCAATTTAGCATTAAAGTAATTTTTCTTTTATCCATAAGAAGACAGAAATGCTGGTGCCAAAGAATACCAAATAAAAACTCAGATATCACATAAATTCCTTTTTTCAAGAGAAGAAAAAAATGAAGCATGCTATATTGCCCTTGAAAGTACCAAGCTGCTTTTTTTTTTTAACATCTAATCAAAAATAAATGAGATAAGGCATAAAGTAACAGAATGGACTGTTGGTAAATGTATGTTTCTTCACATTAGGGAGCACATTTTATGCCAGGAAACTCATAAAGAGCAGATGATTTAACTTGTTTCAAGGATTGTCACAGACCACTTTATTATCAGTGTTCTTACTCTCCCGTTGGTGCTATATGATATGAATCATGGAGCATCATGATCTGTGAAGCATAAGAATTACAGGTGACCCAAAAGGGCAATGGAAAGATATATGGAGTGTTTAAGCAGGCAGCAGCATATTACTAAAGAGACTTTTATGTAAGAAATAGCACAAAAGATATAATGAAGGACATATATGACCAGAAAATGTGGTAGGACATATAAAGAAAGGAAAGAACAACAGCTAGTTCTAATTGATTCTCTATCTCATTCCCCTAGGCCCACAAACTGGGGGTCATCCTTTACTCCTCACTCACTCAATATATTTAATGTTCCTAAATCTTGCCTTTCCTTCCTAATACATCCCTTAATACATTCCCATATCTCCACTTACACAGCCACCACCCCAACAACAAGGCACAAACCACCTCTTGACTAAAGCCTTCTAATTGGTCTCCTTGCCTCCACTTTCCTTGCCCTACCCATCTGCTACCAGCATCATTTTCCTAAAGTGTAGGCCTTACCATATCACCTCTTTCCAACTTAATGAGCTCCAGTGGCTCCTTATTAACTCTAGGATCAAATATAAAATCCTCTTTTTTGGCATTTTAAAGCCCCTTTCATGTCTTTCCAGTACATCTTACACCTCTCCTCACTTTCTGATCCAGTTTCTCTGGCTTTCTTGCTATGGCTTCATGATACTCTGTTTCCCATCTCTGTACCTTTTCACTGCCTTTTCCCCTTGTTTGAAAAACTCTCTCTTCCCCTCTATGTCTGAGCTTCCTTCAAGACTAATTTCAAACTCTACCTTCTGCAGGAGGCCTTTCCCAGGCTCCTCAGCTACTAATACCTTCCTCTCTGAAATTACCTGTCAACTGCTTTGTATGAACCTGTGTTCCTTCATTAGAATATGGATTCTTTTAATGTAGTTTTGACCTTCTTTGGTACTTCTAGCACTTATCCCAGTGTCTTCCACAAAGTGAGAGCTTAATAAATGGATATTGACTGAGAAACTAACTCAAGTGTTACACTGATATTTATGAAGTTTTAAAAGAGATAAAACCATCTAGAACATTACATAGATACTTTATGAAAGATTTATGGTAGAACATGGACATGAGTCAACAGGTTGAAAAGGTATGAATGGATTAAAGTTATCATTGGTGGAGAAAGTATTCAACATGATAAGATCATGTATGTCCTAGTGATAATTGAATTTTTTTTATTAGAATTTATCTTCAAGCTTAAGAAAGATGGTATTTATTATTGCTTATAATACCTGCTCTCATTGGAATTTCCCAATGCTAGATTTAAACTTAGAAAAACATTCCATTTTGACCTATTTTTCTCAATCCTTCACCAATCCTTTGCTTAGCTGTGAAAAACTCTGATAATAGTTTTACTGTTCAGACTAATATTACATATTAATCAGAGAGGCTAGTCCTTTAACTGTCTTGGATATTTCAAGAATGCATTAGGATGACTGGAGATCATGGCAAAGCTTCTCAGTGGTAGATTTGAGTGATCGTGATAATGGCTGACATTTATTTAGCACTTGTAAGGTTTACAAAGTAACTTGCATACATTATCTCATGTGGTCTTTACAACAATCTTATGATATAGGTGGTTGTTATTATTTTTATCTCCATCTTACTTATAAGGAAACTAAACTTCAGAAGTCAGGTGACTTGTTTATGATCACAGAAGTTGTGTCAGAGGGAAGGAAGAATCATCCCAAATCTATCCTGACTCCATGTCCTGGAGTTGTTCTACTACATACCATGCTGTTTTTCACATGGACTTTACATTCTGTCTCCGTCAGCTCTGTCTCTGGAGGTGGATAGCATTTTTTATCATGAGTCCTTTAGAATCGTCTTGGATCATTGTCATACTAAAAATAGCTATCATTCAGAGTTGATAATTGTACAATATTACAGTTATTGTGTACAATGTTTTTCTGGTTCTGCTCACTTCATTTTGCATCAATTCATATAAGTCTTTCCAGGCTTTTCTGGATTCATCATTTCATATAGCACAATAGTATCCTATCGCAATTATATCCTACAACTTGTTCAACCATTCCCCAATTGATAGATATCCCCTCAATTTACTAGAACCTTGCTGGACCAAATAGAAAACCTACAATTGGGTTACTTACTACCAAAAGAGTGGCTAAGCCAATGTAATTGATAATTAAACTAAGCATTACAAACAAAATTTACACTACCTATCTTAAGAAAGTTTAATTAGATTCTCTCAGTAGCTTCAATTCAAATCAAATAAAACTTCAGGCTCTTTATATTAACTAGGTACTTTGTTAAGTATATAACATAAAATATAATCAAATGTAGTGATATGTTGCCCTGGCTTTGTAATTGAAGCATTATTTCACAAATTATTATATTTCTCAAAAGTCCTCATGACAAAATCAATTCAATAACTTTGAAAATAAGTTACTATATGTAACTATTATTCATAATGGAGCTCACAGTGGAATAAAGTTTGAGAAAGCTTTTCATTTTGAGATTTGAAGTAACCTTGGAGGTTTATTGATATAGCATTAAATTGCAAATTAATTTTGGTAGTATTATATTGGCACGATCCAGTCATGATCACTCAACTATTCCTCCCATGCTTTGTTTGCTTTGGTAGATCATTCTCCACATGCTTTGTGCTTTTTATAGTTTTTTTGAAATCAGGTTTCCTTTTCTATTATTGTTTCTTAGATTTGTTATTATTTTATAGAAATGCAGTTGTTTTTTGAGGCTCAATTTTAGAGCCTGCAAGTTTGCTAAAACTAATTGTGTTGATTAATACCTTTGCTGATTATCTAGAATTTTCCAAGTATACCATCATCTTATAAGCAACTAGGGATAGTTTTATCTCCTCTTTACTTTCTTTCTGTCTCTATGTCCTTTCTCTTGTTTTATTGATATTGCTAGCATTTCCAGAACTATATCAAATAATAATGGGGAGAGTAGGCATCCTTGTTTTATTTCCATATTTATTGGAAAAGATTCTAGTGTATCCTTATTACGTGTGATGCTTGCTTTTGCTTTTAGATAGATGCTTTTTGTGGTATTAATAAAAAGGTCCCTCTGTGCCTGTACTTTGTAGGGATGGGTTTTATTTTTGAAAGTATAAATGATGTTTTGTACTTTGCCAAAAGTTTTTTTTTTTGCATCTGTCGAAATAACCTACAACTTCTTTTTAATTAAATGTGAAAAACTTGGTATTTTTCAAGGGTAATATGTCTTTCTTCATTTCTTTCACAGATGAAGAGATGGCCCTTCTCCTTAACAAGACCAACTTCTCACAATACATTATATTACTGCAATGAAGGTTCAGTTCAAATTGGATAACATAAGTTCATTCTTTTTTCCATTCTTAAAATTCTGAATTTAATGCATGCTAAAAGAAAAATAAAAGAATATTTTCATACATAATGAAGTAGAAGAGGATTATATGTGAAGCCATGAAATCTCTATTATGTACAGCTTGCTTTAAATAAATATATATGTGTAGATATGCATGTATCTGTATATATACGTATGTACATAGATAATTTTAAAGTTTCCTTTTGGGAGGTGCAAAGTGGGCCTTTATTTATTATCATACTAAATTAAATATGCATTTAAAAAGTGCTGGTAACAAAAAATTAATTAAAATTCATATACAATCCTTTTTTTTATTCTTTGCATCTGGTTATATTTGTTGTTAAATTCATAACAAAGATTAAAAAAATTAAAAGCATTGGGATTTGAAGATTACCTGAGTCCAAATTCCAGTTCTTCTATTTGCTTGCTTTGTTTTTTTTATGTTTTTTTTTGGATTTGAATAATTTTTCCCAATTATATGTAAAAACAATTTTTATCATTCATGTGTTTTTTAAAAAGTTGAGTTCTAAATTCTCTCCTTCCTTCTTTCCTTTCCTCTCTCCCTGAAACACTAAGCAAATTGATATAGGTTATATACATACAATCATGCAAAACATGTTTCCATATTAGTCATGCTGTGAAAGAAAAAGAAGACCAAAAGGGAAAAAAAAAAACATGAAAAAAGTAGAGACAGTGAGAAATAGTATGCTTTGATCTGCATTCTGAATCTATCATTTCTTTCCCTGGAGGTAGATAGTATTTTTTAACATGAGTCCTTTGGAAGTGTCTTGGATCATTGTCATACTGAAAATGGCTGTTGTTCAGAGTTGATCATCATACAATATTACAGTTATTGTGTACAGTGTTTTCCTGGTTCTGCTTACTTCATTTTGCATCAGTTCCTGTAAGTCTTTACAGGTTTTTCTGAACTCAACCTGCTCATCTTTTTTTTATAGCATACTAGTATTCCATCACAATCATATCCTACAACTTGTCCAACCATTCTCTAATACATGAATATCCTCTCAATTTCTAATTCTTTGCCACCACAAAAAGAGCTGTAATAAATATTTTTGTTCAAATAGGTCTCTCTCTCTCTCTCTCTCTCTCTCTCTCTCTCTTTTATATCTTTGGAATAAAGACCAAGTAGTGCTATTGCTGGATCAAAGGGATTACAGTATTAGAACCTTTTGAGCCTAGTTCCAAATTGCTCTCCAGAATGGTTAGTCAGTTCCCAACTCCACCAACAGTGGATTAGTGTCCCAATTTTCTCACATCCTCTTCAACATTTATAATTTTCTTTTTCTGTCATATTAGCCAATCTGATAGGTGTGAGGTGGTACTTCAGAATTGTGTTAATTTTTATTTCTTTAATAAATAATGATTTGAACATTTTTATATGGTTATAGTTATTTTTAATTTCTTCATCTGAGAACTGCCTGTTCTTATCCTTTGGCCATTTATCATTTGGGGAATGACCCATATTCTTATAAATTTGACTCAGTTTTCTATGTTATTTGCAAAATGAGGCCTTTGTTGGAGACATTTGCTGCAAATTTTTCCCCTAGATTTCTGCTTTCCTTTTAATCTTAGTTGCATTGGTTTTGTTTGTCAGCAGTTATTTTCAAATTTGTTCTTCTTATTCATGTATCTCTATGAGCTTCTTTCATTTCCATTGTGTGCATTTTAAAGGATGCTCTAGTGACCATTTAAAATTTCTTTTCTCTTTCATATTTTTTGCAACACTATTACTTGCTCCCTTCTCTCCTCTACCAAATAAAAAAAGAAAAATGCAATTATTGTAAAAGAAAAGATAAACATGATTAAGCAAGACAAATGAACACTTTCCATCTTCAAAAATATATGAATCATTTTGCACTTTGGGGCCATTACTCTTCTGTCAGGAAATAAATAGCATATCTTACAATTGATCCTCTAGAGTTGTGGCAAGGCATTGCATTGAGGAGATTCTTAAGTCTTTGCAAGTTGTTTTCCTTTACAACATTGTTGTTTCTGTATAAATTGTTCTCCTGCTTCTGCTCACTTCATTGCATCAATCCATGCAATTCTTCCCAGGTTTCTCTGACATCTTCCCTTCTATAATTTCTTATAGAACAACAGTATTCCATTATATTTATATGCCATATTTTGTTCAGACTGCTTCCCAATTGATATTCAACCCTTTGGTTGCCTGTTCTTTATTCCAACAAAAAGAGCTGCTTTGGCTATTTTTGTATAGATAACTATATTCATATCAATTCATAACTATATTCATATCTATAGTTATATAGAATATATTTATATAGACATATAGAATAAAGCACATTGTGGATTTGAACACTTTAACCATAGAGTTAAGATTTGGAAGAAAGGAAACTAAAAGAGTAGGGGCAGAGACTGAGAAAATACTGAAGGATGGAGGGATTAGAGATCACAACAAGAATAAAAAATAGGTTTTAGAGAGAAGAGGTATATGAGGGGATATAGTAATAGAAGGTTATGATCAAGGAAAACAATGTCAGCTTTTGATAATTCACATTAGTTAATCTAGGTTTTGACCTTCTCTATATGTGATTGAGAGAGAATGGAGGTATAGAACATGGCATATAAGAAGTTTAGGAAATTAGGAGGTTAAGGTGTTTGAGGAAGCATCAACAGGTATGTTGAAGGTTCCTGGTAGAAAAGAACTAGGGAAAAGATGAAGACAGTGATCTAGGTACTGAAATTCATGGAAAAAACTGGGGATCCTCCTGTGTAGGACGAAATGTGGTCTCTCTCATTTGCTAAAGTATATAAAGCCTTAGGCCTCGGTGCCCTAAGGAATCAAATAAGGAAAATAAATAAATAAGAGAACTGGCTCTAAGCTGTGATTAGTGAAATTTGCTGTCTGAGGTAAAAGGCATTTGGGACCATAACTAAATTTTGTTTGGAGTTTAAATTTGGGTATAGTGGTCTGCATAAATCAGGTCCTGCATTAAATGCCACAAGGTTAAATATTGGTGGAAGTCTACATCTGGTAAAGGCTGAAGGAGCAATCTTAGCGTGGTCTAGGATAGGACCTCTTCTGGCTGTGTACCTATGAAATTCCTTTGATAAGGGATGTTTGCCTACCTGTTCTTGAGTCTAGCTGTGAGGTGGCATCCATACTGCATGGATATCTGTGACTTTACCTGAATTTAAACAGAGCCAAGGATGTTTATCTTGTCATATTTGGAATGTCATATGTCCCTGCTTATCCCTTCTATAGCAAGTTTCAATGATCGAAGCAAGTAGTCAGTAAAAGATATGAGGTATCTTATTTTGTGGTTAATGAATGTAAAGGAAAGCTGAATCAACTGAATGATGGGTTTGAGAGATTTTGGAGGGTAAATAGTGGTTTGTTTGAGGGATTTGGAAGACAAATGAGGATTTATCTAAGTCCCCCCTGTCTCTAGGCAGTTGACATTAGTTTTAAAAGAGTTTAAGTATGTTGACAGTGTGTGAGGAAGTATTTTTAGAAAGCAGAAAGATTTGTAACTTGATTCTAAAATTCTGAGGAAAGAAACAGGATTAGATTAATTCTTCTAGAGAACTATATAGGTATAAGATTGGCTTTTAAAGATTTCTTTATCATGGAAACTCAAAACTTGACCATGTTTGGTAATATGTTAAAACAGTTTTAAGAGTAAAAGTTTGGATTTTTGATGCAATGATGTAGCTGTTTGTGAAACTTTATTGTAATGTAAGCCTAGCCTTGCATGGCTAGAAAACTGAACCACTTCTATGCGCCTTTGGTATTCTCCCTTACTGTTAGAAAAGATGTTTGAAAGCTCTTATGTGACAATTTCTGAAGCTTTACAAAGCTTTCAATTGAGTATTGCTAAATTGATGTAATTAGTTGTGTAAGCAGAACAGTTCTTGCTGTTCCAATATGGACTTGTAGTTATTCCATGAACTAAGCAGGGGTTGGTATCTGTGGCTGAATGTGTATGTGAAAGATTCAATTTCTGAAGTATCTCTTTCTTACAAAATGAATATAGTTAGAGGATAGATAAGCTTTGTAGAACAAGGATATATGTCTGCTATTCAGTTGTGAGGTTTAAGTCAGAAACCTTTTTTGTTTAAGGTTTACAGTTATGTTAGTGAATAATATCTTATGAGGTACCTAGTATCTGTAACAGGTAGAAATGTAAAGGATAGTCTGAGTAATGGATTATACTAGCCCATGCTCACTCTACTTTTGGTCGTTTTTCTCCTAGTTGCTTTTGGCTCTCGTTTGTTTAATCTTTCTGCTGGATTTGTATCTTCTAGGCTGAGTGCATTCCATGATGGCTCAAGGTGAGCCACTGCCCAAAGTGCCATCCAACACCCCCACCTTGGATCTGGCATCTGCCAAGTTCTGGACATTGGCTGCAGAACCCCCCTCCTTGACTGATTTGAAATAGAAACAGCTCCATGTCCATTCTCAGCATGAAGCAGCCTGAGAAGCTGAGACCTTCATCCCTGATCCCCAAAAGAATGTGTGTCTTATCTGTTAAGGGCAGGTGCTGAGGGGCCTTTGTAATATTTTTGGGGTGACTTTGTCTGTAAAATCTCACTTGTTTTTGGTTGCCTATGTATGTAATATCAGTTTGTCAGCCTGGGCAAATAAGTTGTAAAAGCTATATTTCTCCCCACCCTAAAAGTATTGATTCTATGGTTAATCCTTTTAAAAGCGTTCCTCAGACAGAGAAATGTTTACTTCCTTTGTTTTAGTGGCCAGCTTTAAACTATGAATATCAGTAATATAACTCCTCAAAAATAGCAGATTCCTTAGTTTGTGAGGTTTAGCTATTAACCCCTTTGCTTTGTGTAAGACTCATCCTGAAATCCCTCCCAAACTCTACCCCCACTCACCTGGCTAGCATAAATTAGTCCTTCTGCCCTGGTCTGACGGCCCTCCAGCCCCAGACATTTTCAGGGGTTGGACTGCCCGATTCTCATGAGATTCTAATAAAGAAACCTTTACCTATTTTTGCCTTGAGACGTCTCCAAGTTATTGTTTTAGGGATCTCTGAATCCCACACACTCTTTATTCAGATTTTGTGATAAATTTAAATAGTATGAATCTCAAAAGAAGGAAAGATAAAAGCATTTCTCAGTGATGGTGGCAAAAAAAAAAGAGTGCTTAAGTGGCAGTGTGGAGCTAAGGGTATTTAGACTACAATCTCCGACCCTACCCTGGCCCAGTGTGATGTGAAGAGGACAATACAGAAGGTGCAGCAGGGGAAACAATGTCATTTGAGGGAAGTCAGAAGATGGAAGAACCTTGAAGAAGAGGTCCAAAGTGAAGGGACGTCTGGAAGTTTGTTCATTAAGAAATAAGAATTCCAGAGAGCATGATGGAAGGAGTAGGCAGAGTTGGAGTGGAACATGGGGGAAGAAGAGGTGAAAATAGGAGATGATGAAGATGAGAGAACAGCAGGTGAAAATTGGAAATGAGGTAGTTTACTATTAGGCAGTCCATAATTATGTATAACAGAGATTGGAAGAGCAACATGCAATGGGAGTTTACTAATTTAAGGGGCAGCTGGGAGTGGGAATTGCTCAGCTGAAGATGGCAGATAATGAGAAGATAGAATTTTCTGTCTCCTTATCTTGGAGAGGGGAAACTCAACTCACAGACCTGCATGATGAGGGAAGGGGCCTGTAGCCTGACTGATGCAGGGCTAATGGTCAGGACAGTGGGAGAAGATGAGTTTGTTGAATTTATCCATTTTAAAGATAGGGATAGAGACTGCCATTTCACTGGGATAGGGAATTCCCAGTAAGGAACTTCCTATACCAATGATTGCTTTTTCTGTACCTTCTCTGCAACTTATGCTCTTGAGTTGTCTAATTTTGTAAAACAATTTGGAATTATGCCATGAAAGTGACTAAAGTGTTCATACCCTTTGACCCAGAAACTGCCCTGCTAGCCACCTGCCTAAAGGAGATCATTGTTGTTGTTTGTTTTTTGTGTATCATCCATTTTTGAAGAGGACCAGTGACATCAGGAAGGTGATGTCTTGACTTGCATGCAAATTGGATTTAAGGGAGGCAGAGCTGCACAGTCATCAGACTCACTCCTTCCTCCAGAGTCACCATAGTCCAGTGACAAGACAAAAGTCAAGATGACTGGCAATGACCCAGGATGCACTGAGTGACCTTGGCTTTTTTAAATTTTAAACTAAGGTCTTTCCCTGGTCTCAGTTTGTCTGAGGCAATGCCCATTTAGTGGTTAAGGGCTAGGTCAGAATTTAGACAGAGACAGAGAGACAGAGAAACAGACACAACACAACCCTCAGAGTTTCTGACCATAACAGAAAACAATTGCTATTTACACTCCCTCAGAGCTATCAAAACCCAAACAATGAGTGAGAGAGGCTTGGGTTGGGACCTTTGTTGGCCATTCAGCAAAGGCCAGAATGATTCCGGTTTAACGGGGTAGTCAAGTAACCCCATTTGAATCTCAATGGACTTTTCCAAAGCCTGTTTTTTCCGAGTTATATTTGAAGAAATAATAAATGAAAACTGTGCAAGACAAAGAGTTCATTGGCCCAGCTTTAAAAAAATAATAATGAAATAAATAGGAAATTTTAAAAATCTAGGGGCAGCTAGGTGGCACAGTGAATAGAGCACTGGCTATGGAGTCAGGAGTACCTGAGTTTGAATCCGGCCTCAGACACTTAATACAAAACTAGCCATGTGACTTTTGGCAAGTTACTTAACCCCAATTGCCCTACCTTTCCCCCTCCAAAAAAGCAAAAAAAAAATCTAGTCCCCAAACCCCAAGATATCTCATAAAATGTAAATGACTAAAAATTATATTCCTTTGGAAAGAGCACCCACATGTATGATGCCCCAAGTGGGGAGAGGGACCACATGTGGCAAGGGAAAAAGAAGAAGAGGAAGAAAAGGAGGTGGAGGAAAAGGACGAGGAGGAGAAGAAAGAGGAGGAGGAAGAAGAAGAGGAGAAGGAGGTAAGGAAAAGAAGGAGGAGGAGAAGGAAGAGGAGATGGAGAACAAGGAGAAGGAAAAGGAGGAGGAGAAGAAGGAGGAGGAGGAGGAGGAGGAGAAGAAGAAGAAGAAGTAGAAAAAGAAGAAGAAGAAGAAGATGAAGAAGAAGAAGAAGAAGAAGAAGAAGAAGAAATAGCATTGTCCAACTTGGACTGGCAGGTCCCTAGAGAGGAGCTACTACCATTCACAGATGTGACATCATGAGGGTGATTGTCTTGATTTATGCATGAACTGGATTTAAGTGAGGCAGACCTGCACAAAGTCATCAGCCTCACTCTATCCATCAGAGTCATTGGAGCCCAGCAGCAAGACAAAAGCCAAGACAAATGATCCAAAAAGGAAATCAAATACAAAAAGAAAGATCCTGTATGCACTAATATATGCATAGCATTACTTGGTGGTAGTAAAGAACTGAAAACAAAGTACATAGTGTCCATCTTTTGGGGGAATGTCTATATGATTGTGACATATAAATGTGATGGAATTTACTGTGTCTTAAATGATGAATATGAAGGATTGAGAGAAGCACGGGAAGATAATGAATTGATACAAATTGATACAATATGAAGTGAGCAGAACCAGCAAAGCAATTTATGCAATGATTAACAATGCATTTGATTATGATTTGCTGTAATCATAATGACTAACCTCAACTGCGAAGAAGAGATGAGTCAATGTACTACTCCCAATTCTTTGCATAAGTGGATGACTAAGAATGTGAAACAATTGTATGGATGGTCAGATTTGACTGATGTGATTTTTAGTTTTGCTGAACTGTTAGGTTTTTTTCTTCTCTTTTTAAATTCTTTGTTACAAGTCATGGCTCACTAGGAAGGAATAGAATATATTCAGAAGTGAAGGTGATCAATTAATTGAAAATAATAATAATAATAATAATATCTCCTTCTGATTGCCTTTTAGGTCAGCCTTTGAAGAGATTTCCCAGGCTTCTGGGAAATACACATAAAATGGAAAACACCTCAGAAACATAATTCAGGTTGTTTGGGCTATAGACATCTTAATACAAGAGTTACATGTACTTTTAGGAAAGATAAAGAGAGGACAATGCAAAATTAAGCAAATAATAATATGGCTCTCCATAATGTTTAGAATTATTGCCATAACATTCTGTCTTCTCAGCCTCAGAAACTGAGTCATTCTCATTGAGCATTACATGTACTGGCTAGACAGAAGGGCCATTAAAAAAGGATGCTGAGGGGATTTGTTGTAGTGGCCTAAGTGTTGTAATTAAAGTAGTTCCTGATTTTACACTAGAAAATAATGGACACTGGGAGAATAGGTCTTCAAAAACTAATGATAATGCGTTCTCATCATAATAATGGCTATAAGGTCAATACATTTAGTTAAGATGTATTTAGGCAAGTGGCCTTTTGATTTCATCTACATCTTCCAGTGATCCTATTGTGCCAGAGTATACAGTGACATTTTGTTTTCAGGAAACCATATAGAGAATATTAATAATAGCCAGCATTTACTTTAAGCTTTGCTAAGTGCTTTATATTCCATTATCTCATTTGATCTTCATGATAATTCTGGAAGGTAGGTGCTATTATAATCTTCTTTCTAATAGGTGAGGAAACTGAGCCTGAAAAAGGTTTGGTGATCTGCCTGAGACCAAATAGTCTGCAAGTTGCTGAAGGATTCAAGTGCTTGTATATACTGTCTCACCTACCTGCCTCATTAGGAGATTTAAAATTTTTTATTGAGAAAATGTAGAACACATTAAAAAATGTTTCTCTTAGCCGGCTGCCAAAATGCCAAGTTTAGGCACTTCTGGCAGTGTGTCATCCCCACTTGTCTTATCTCAGTCTTTTGACCTCCTGAACATCCCACAAGAATCAGTTTAAATATTACCTCCTCCATAAATGTCTTCCCTGATCCTTCCAAGTCAGAAGAGACATTGGTATTTCATTAACCATCATAGCATTTTTTTTGGTACCTCTCTTTTGACACTTAGCCATATCTTCCTTGTATTAGAATTCTTAGCGTATGTTCTTACCTCCTCTACCAGATTTTAAGCTCCCTGAGGTCAGGGCCTGGGTTTTGTTTCACTTCTTAATCTTCCCCTGAGCCCAGTATCATATCTAGTACATAATAGATTTTTCAGAAATAAATTTTTAATAAGTTAGTTAAATGTGCACCTATCTCAGTATTGTAAGATTAAATTTTTAGTTTTATAATAGAAAGTTCTAGAAAACTGTTAAATATAATTATCCTTGATATCTTATATCTATAATACTGTTTTAGATAAAACTATAATGTTTTAGAAAATGCTAGCAAAAAAATATCATTTGAGGCACATAGCTATGTCAAGTCCCATTTTATCCTAGGAATCTACTATTAAAAATTACCACATTTTCAACTGCTTGAGGAAAATGTGGTAGGAAAATTTTTACTCCATTGCAAAGAAAGGGGAAATATCATTTGTCATCATTTGTACATAGTGTATGTGAACTAATAATACTGGTAGATTTTTAATACTGTTGTAATAATTGAGTTTTTTTCCTACTCATATCTTACTAAAAAAACTATTATTTAAGTGTTTCTGTGTGGCTTGCAGTTCTGTAGAATATGCTTTGGGACATTTGAACATCTTGTCTCTAAAAATAGTACTGCTAATTTTTGAAGGATGAATCATATTGCTATTAGGCTATAAAGCTGCTTTGTGAAAATGACTGACTTAATTGCCTGATTTTTCTTTCATTTTGCTGATACACTACACTGTGTTCATCAATTGGTTTCTTAATTTGCACAAAGAAAATGGAATCTCAGAAGTAATTAGAACTATTTCAGTCTGTTGCTGTAAAAATGAAAGCAAATGATGTCCAATTATTTCTACTCATATGATATGTAATTTATTATATAGCTTTTTCAGTCTAAACACATGGCTTTTTAAGTTAAGTGAGTTTTTAACCTTTGTACTGAGAAGCAAACTTTTGCCAAACAGTCATTGTAGATATTGTGCTCATATTTTAGGAAAATGTTATTAATTTGGGAGAATTCCTGAGAGATTCCATCACACAATATTTGTATTTTCATGATCATTTTACTTGCCATTCTCCCTTGATTTTTCTTTCTATTGGTCTTTTTAAGAGTATTTTATGTTGGTATAGTAAGTATCAATGGGGTATAGGAACTTATTATTACTTTTATGAAACAAATATATATGTAGTAGTTTAGTGTATTCACTGAGTTTAAATGGTTGTGTACTGTAGCTAATTTTTTTATCTCTATCTGTTAGCCATTTAGAGAGCTAGATAGATTGATTGACTCCTAAACACCATATCATTACTCTTTCTTCTTAAATTCTGTTAACCCGTTTCTTCAGGTCTTAGCAAGGCAGAGAATTCATCAATAAGTTAGAAATACAGTCAAACTATGATAAACTGTTCCTCCAAGCCTTTTATCATTCCTCTAAATGTAATATTATGATATTGATAATACAAAAAGAAAAACATCTTCAAAGATCAATATTCTTTCTCTCCAAACATATTGTTGAAAAATGTAATTTATTATTATTTTTTTACCTGATTCACATGGTCCTTTGTGTTTTATGCTAACATTGGTTTTCTTCTGAGAATAAATCTCATTGAACTGGCAAATATTCTCATAGGTCGTCCCTTCAGGTCCACAGACACTTTCCTGGGATCCACAAACACACTGAGGTTCAGGAACTTCCCCATACTCTATCACCTCAGTATCTAAAATGCACTCCAGGTTTTGCCCACACAGTCCATAGAAATGATTACTGCCATCCAAGTCACAGATCTGCCCTTCTCTATTTCCACATTCAGAGCAGCAGCCACAACGGTCTAATACAGTCCCAGCCAGGCAGTTTTCAGGTTGAGAACAAAGTTCTAAATAACATTTTCCACAGTTATCTCCTTCTCTTAATAATCTCAGCCAGCTTCCATGATACAAGGTGGGAAGACTCTGGAAACCTTGTATCAGGACCATCAGCACTGCTGTGCTTACCAGAGGCTTCATTTCTAAAATGAAATGAACACAAGTCTAAGATCTTTGGTTTTAAGCCAAAGGAGAAAAAAAAA
>CM053581.1:292750089-292779666 GCA_028627135.1 Pseudochirops cupreus
AGCAGTCACTTATTGACTCTAGGGTCAAATATTCTTTATCTTTATTCAACCTTTTAAAATTTTCTATCTTTTGTTTAAATTTTATAACATTATAGGTACAGTAGTAATTATTGGTATAGTAGTAAATGTATTTAATTTATAAATAAGCAAATATATAGATATTAGGTACTTGATTTTTTTTTAACTGAGAGGTACATGATTTTAAAAAGTCTGAAGACTACCGCTTTTAGAGATTCAGCAGAAATTTGTACCATCATGATTTTTCAAGTAAAATAAAGATTATCATCATTCCTTGATCACAGAAGATGAGAGCTAAAACTGAAGTCGGCATAATGCAATGAAAGGAGCACTGGATTTGGTCTCAAAATCTCTGGGTAGTAATTCTAGTTTTTCTATTTTCTTTCAGCTTCAGTGACCATGGGCAAGTGAATTCACCTCTCTGAGCCTAGTTTTTTCATCCATAAAGTGAATACTTTCCAGCTTTCATCCCAAGGCCTCTTCATTTCACAGACAAAGGAGCTGAGCCCAGAGGAGTGACATGTTTTTCTTGAGGTTGTCACTCACCTACTTTGGAAGGACTGAGAAGATGAATCTCCATTTCCTTACTGTCTTTACTCTGGGAAAGAAGGACAAGGATCTGAAAACCTAAGTGGTAAGCTTTACCTGATATAGGCCACTTCATCCAATTCAATTCTACAGACAACCACTAAATGCTAAAAGGTGAGTGGTAATCTTTTGAAGTAGAAGGAAGGGCAGACCTTGATTTAAGAAGCACTGACTTCAGGTCTTGCCCCAGACATAAACTAGCTATGTGGCTGTAGGCAGATCACTAAACTTCGTAGTCTCCCAGGCAATCTCTGATTTGTTTCAGAGGAGAGAATTTCTACACTGGTAGCTCACCACATAGGTCTGAACACTTCCCCTGCCACCTCCCAAAATGTTCAGGGTACTGAATTAAATATGATAGCAAATAAGGAAGGTCTCATTTCCACTGGGTTTAATTTTTTGTATTTTTGTTATGAGAATTTTCTATCTGTTGGCATTGATAAACTAATATATTAGGAAAGGAAAATATGGACACTATTCTATTGCCTATTGTGATACCTCCTCCTTAGGGATAAGAGCATAGTGTTAGTTGAAGTTTATAGTAATGAAAATAATAACAATAATAATATGCCATATATATCATCTTAAGGTTGGCAAGGCATTTTACATACATCATCTCACTTTACCCTTACAACTCTTTTGACAAATACGATAGGTATCATTATACCCATTTCACAGATGAGGAAGCTGTAGTTCTGAGAAAATAAGTGACTTATTCATGGTCACAAAGATAAGGTTGGGTTCAATCCCAGGTCTTTTCTGAGTACAAGTTTGGTGCTTTTATCATCATACCAAGAGCCCATGATTGTCGTCACTGGATATGCTCTAAGTGGTGTTTGTCAGTGATTTTCCTCAAGGTCCTTCAGATCCTAATATGTGTGGTGTTAAGACCCCTTCTCTGCTCTTGATCTCAGTTTCCTTGTCTATAAAATGAGATGGTTCAACATATTCCAGTGGAAAGAGCAATGGCCTTGGGGCGGGGGGGGAAGACTAGGTTCCTGTCTCACTGCTGCCACTTACTACCTGTGTGACTTTACACAAGTCCTCTCATTCATGGGGCCTTTGATTTACTCATTTCTAAAATGAGGGAGTTGGATGAAGTGACTTCTAAGGTCCCTCGAATCTTTAGTTCTATGACTAGATGACTATGATTAACATGAGAGAATTGAGTTAGATCAATGGCTTCTTTGCCATTAGGTGAAGCCTAATTTACCCTTCTCAGAATATATTTATGTTTTAAATTTATAATGAAAGAAAATGCTAAAATGCAATGAGTGAAAATAATAGTGAAAATAAAGACATAATTGTTTTTCCCCATTGGAGTTCACGTATCCTCCAAAATCTATTCATGGAACCCAGAGTAAGAACCCTTGGATTAGATAATTTTTTAAGCCTCTTACAAAAAAAAAAAGACACATAGGGTGGCTAGGTGGCGTAGTGAATAGAGCACCAGCCCTGTAGTCAGGAGGACCTGAGTTCAAATCTGGCCTCAGACACTTGACACACTTACTAGCTGTGTGACCTTGGGCAAGTCACTTAACCCCAATTGCCCTGCCTTTCCCCCTCCAAAACAAACAAACAAACAAACAAACAAACAAACAAAAAAAGAAATATATACCTTTGAAATTCTCCTCCCTAGTTAGTGGCAGACGTTTGTGGCCCAAGTATTCTGACTCCTTATTGATATATTTTCCAATGGAAACCACTACCTCCCTAACTCATCTTGGAATTGGTCAATTTGAATCCTAAAGCCTAAGATCCAATGTTAACTTATTGATATTTAATACATTTAAAATGCCAAATGAGGATTGGAAAGGATGGAGTGTATTTTAGATGTTTTATTAAATTTAAATAAAAATGTAGATTGACAGAAGACACAATGCTGAATAAATGGTTATGGAAAGACTTGGTAAAGTGTATCCTCAATTTTAGGATCTGCAGACTGGCTAGGAGGAATGAATATCCCAGCTCTGGAGATAAATAGATTCCTATAGCTCAGGGCAGAGCCCTCAACCTGTGAAACAGGCTTCTAGGGGACAGTCTAGAGCAGGGCTGTTTAAACTTTTTCCACTCACAACCATGGGCATGCACAGCGCAAAGTGCACATGCTTTGTGTTTAGAACCAAGACTGCAGTGAAGTTGTGCAAAGTGACACGGGCAAGCGCTGCCAGAAAAACCGCAGATTCATTATGTGTTTGATTTTTAATTAATTTTTGGTCATTGAGCTTTCAGAAAGCTTTTACTGTTGCCGAATTTTTTGTGACCCCCCCCCCCCCATGTGGTCACAACCCACAGTTTAAAAAGCTCTGGTCTGGGGGAAGCTGACTCCTTTTGTGTCTGCAGTTTTTGGTAAGAGAACAAATATAGATCCCAGGGTAATGAGTCCTAATGAATGCTATTTACTTGGAGTAAAGGAACTGATGGTTCCTCCCCTGGCAGATAGATTATCACCAATGGCCACAGCAGTATGTTAAATTAGGGGAAGGTGAGAGAAAAGGAAAAGAATCTTTATTTGGCAACAGCACTTTGAACTAGGTGCCTAACAAGTAAAATATTCTGATTAATCTAATAAAAGCAATAATAACTAGCATTTAGATAGCGCTTTAAAGTTTGCAAATGTTACATATGTTAACTCATTTGATCCTCACAAAAAACCCTTTGAGGAAAGTGCTGTTATGATTATTCCCATTTTACAGATGAGGAAAATGAGACAGATTTGCCCAGGATCACACAGCTAGTATTTAATGCAAGAGTTCAGAGTTTAGATCTTTCTGACTCCGGGTCCTATCCTTCATCCACTGTGCTACCTGGTTGCCAGTGTCTAAGAAAACTGAGCAATAATTTTTAATATAGAACTGTTGGAAATAAACCTTCAGTTCCAATGAAGTTAAAAAGGAATTAAATTTTAATATCTAGGAAAAGAAGATTTGTATGTCAGAGTGCCAACAGGTGGGAGTGGGACTCCCAGGAAGGAGCACCCTGAAAATGCAGCGCATGGGGAGTAAATACCTTTGGAGCTCCAGGCTTGCTGTGTTTTAGAGTGTGTTTCTAAACAGCCGATGGTTTCCTTTGTTCTTTTCCAGCCCCCTTCAGTAATAAAATTAAACTGTGCCACCAGAGGGCAGCTTCCTCCCAGGAAATTTTGGCCGAGGCAGAAATGGCAAGAGATGTTCACTCAGCTTTTGCAAAGAAAGGTTGAGCTTTTCATACTATTTGTGATATCTGGGGGATTTGGGGATCCCATCTATCTGGATGGGATGTATTAAGTGGGTGTGTACCCAAAAGGGCTGAAGTTAGTAATAAACTTCCTCCCCTGGGTTACATTATAGGTTACTAGAGAAAGGTAGTATACAAAACAATGGTATAGTTAGAAGATCTGATATTTAAAAAAAAAAAATCTTGGCCTGTGTGACCATGGAAAAGTCATTAAACTTCCATAATCCCAAATGTCCTCTTCTGTAAAACAAATGACAATACCTATCCTGCCTACTTTACAAGATTATTGTAAGAACCAAATGTGATAATATATGTGAAAAGGCTTTGAAACCCCTAAATCAATGTCTGCTGACAATATAGAGTATTTCCTAATCTCATAGATGCATAAAGAAGTAAATTTATATGAAGGTTATATGAAAATTTATTTGATGGTGTTCTCCTTTTCACCCTTTTCCATTTTTTTCTCTTACCTTTTGTTTTTAAGTAAAATTAAAAAGAAAACCTGCATTTTCTCCTCTCTGTATACTGCACCTGTCATTTTTTGAAATCGATAACTATTGAGAAACATGATAACCTACCACCAAAATTGGGCCTGAGAAACTTGTTATATCCCGCAGTGAGATTCTCAAAGCCAGGCAATGAGAGTTTGTCATTCACAGTGGTCTCGATGTTAGACTGATTCCCCTGGATGCATATTCTGGAACACAAAGCAAGTTTTGTTACTTGGGGTGTGTGTGTGTGTGTGTGTGTGTGTGTGTGTGTCTGTGTGTGTGTGAAAGAGAGAGAGAGAGAGAGAGAGAGAGAGAGAGAAAGAGAGAGAGAGAGAGCAGTGACTTTCAAATGTTCTTTAATGCTAAGTGACAATCAACCAATCTCATTCTATTTCACTGTGAATATGTGCCATAGATAAGAGTACCTCAGGTATCACTTGGTACAACTCAATTCATATTTAAAAGCCTTGAGTGTTTTCTTACTATACAGAAAAGATTTCTGAGATTAAAAGAAACTTGCTTCATGGGAAATTTGCCTGAGAGCAAATCCAATGAACTATATTGCACTCAACAAGTCTGGTGCTTAGTGGAAATGAATGCTTCGTTTGTTTGATGAAACAGAGAGAGCTGCCAAGTGCTAGTGCCTTGCCCACCATTTAAAATTCATAGACATAAACCATTTTTGATTAAGGGGGTTTTGTGGTAGTTCAGTTTACCTTGGAGTGAAGATACAGAGACACACAAAGATCCAGTGGTAAGAGCTGTAATACATGTTGGGAACTTTGTCTCACAGTAAGGCAGAAAAGTGACTCACCTGTGAAATAAAAAAGGATATTACGAAGAGAACGAAAATTTGAGGGGGACATATACATTTCACTCTCCCCAGTGATTTGAAGGAAGGATAAATTTCTTGAGGACAGCAATCAATCATACACCCAGGCTGAGGGATTTTTGCTTCAGGCAAGGGATAGACAGAAGGGGTCATAATGTCCCTTCTAATTCTATGACTTTTTATAAGGGCATCCTCTGTCCCCAAGAACCATGTTCAATGAAAGTTTCTTAGGAATTGTGCTCTTTTTAAAAGATTACATCACAAATCCACTGTAAGCAAAGCCTGAGACGTTATCAGTCCAATATAATTTCCCTATTGATCCCTGCTTGCCAAATCTCTTCTGTGTTGAGTGAGATATGAGGTCCCAGGTGATCCAGGACAACTTTTGCAATAGACTTCAGTGATTTTGCTAGAAGAGAAATCATATTATGGCATTCAGCCTGGCTTGGATCCAGACCTTCTCCATGCCCACCGTCTGACATCATGTCAAAAGCTTTGCTTCTGCTGGGTAGAGACAATGGGTAACTATGTGGGGCTTCAGTTGCTGTCTGGTCCCATATGTAGGTATGGCCAAGTGCCATACCAAACGTCTGAGGACAGTCTCATTGTTCTTTTTTCAGACCTATCAGTTCTCATCTGGTACAGATACCCAGCTAGAGTCTGTGTGCGTGTGCATGCACATGAGGACTGTCAGGTAAATAAGGCCCGGGGGGCCTTGACTTCATGAGCTTAGGAATGAATGTCAGAAACTGTTCAAAGAAAGCAAATCACATAGATGATTCTGAGATTACTTATCAAGTTTCTGACAGTGGAATGGAGATTCTCAAATCTGGGTTTCCAGGGCCCCAGTATCCTGGAATCTCTGTAGTGAGGGTGGGTGGTCTGAATATCAGGCCTTCAGTTTTTCTTGGCATGTAGCCTCTCTGGAGCAGCTAAGCTTTCCAAGGCCATAATGAAAATCCAATAATTCTGAGCTCTATCATTCTGGTTCCTAAAGTAAATTCCAGAATTCTATTTTTGCTCTTTTTACTCCCATCAATCATACATACCAGGGATATAGTCATCTTTCTTTGCCCATCTTTTAATTATGCAGCTAACAAACTCTCCTCCCTACCCCCAAATGTCCTCATCAAGATCTTCCTTTCTCATCATCCTAGTTTCCTGCCCTTGGTGTTTTCTTAGTTCATGTTCCTCTGGTCTCTTTCTCTATTTGTCCTCTGGTCTCTTTCATTTCACAGCACTTTTGTCTGGTTACCTTTCACTCCTACCTCCATTACTTTTTCCATCATGCCTCCATCAGAGGCAGACAGGTGACCCAGTGGAGAGAGCCCTGGGTCTGGAGTCAGGAAGTTCAAATCCAGCCTCAGATACTTATCAGCTGTGTAACTCTAGGCAAGTCATGCAACTGCTACATGTAAAACAGGGATTATTACAGCATCTGCTTTTTAGGGTTAATGTGAGGATCAAGGAAAATCTTTGTAAAGAGCTTAGCACAGTGCCTGGCACATAATTAGGTACTTAATAAATGCTTTTTTTTTCCTTCCTTCTATCTCTCACAAACCTGAAATAACCTTCTACTTCCAATTTACAACGTCACTCCCCTAATTCTGAATTTCAAGACTTTCCTCAAATCTAATCCCCTGTGGGAAGGCTGACCCAGTGAGATTATGAGTAATGAAAGGGAGAGTGGGATCTGGATGTGGCCTCATGGTAAAAGAGTATTCCCTCACCCCACTCCCTGAACACTTAGAAAAGGATGAGAAGATCATAAGATCATATAGATTTGTAGTTGGAAGGGTCCCTAGAGACCATGAAGTCCAATATTCTCATTTTATAGGTAAGGAAACTAGTCTCAAAGAGGTTAAGTGACTTGCCCTGGGTCACACAGCTAGTAAGTGTCAATTGTCATTGGGAAGTAGGGTCAGCTAAGATGCTCAAAGCTCTGTCTAGGTCTGTTTGCTTTTGTTTTGTTTTTCTTTAAAAAGTAGAGATGGATCTCATGGGAAAAGAGGAAATGGTTTCCCTTCTCCCTCCCTCCCTATTCCCCCAACTCTTCCTAACATAAACACTGAAAGCATCCTAATCTCTAAAGTCTCCAATTTTGATGAAGAAACAGGAGGAAAAAGTCTTCCCAGTTCCCAGTTATCCATCAAAAGGAATCATCACAAAACCATTTGATAAAAAAAGTAGCAACTGAGTTTAGATGAGGTTGAGGTGAAAAAAAAAAGCCTTATTACCTCTGTATCATTGATAAAAAAAAAAAGGTAGAAGATAAAGTAATCTACAGTTGGTGTTCTGCTTCTGGTATGGTCCATCTGTGTGTCCTCTTAGGTTCTGGGTTAGATGCTAGTATTTGAAGAGCTCAAGCTCCTGACCCTCAGAAGGCAGGGAAGTGTGCTAGAAAGATGGGGCATCAGGAGCCCTGGGGGATCTAGTTCAACCACTGTGTGACCCTAGGCAAGCTACTTGGCTTCTCTTGGCCTCAGTTTCATTTTCTGTAAAACAACAGTGGGAGGGACTTGATCTCTTGACATTCCAGGGCCTATTTCCCTAAACAGGGAGAACTGATGGTTGTCTCACTTACCGAAAAACTGCAAGGAAGCTCCTTTCAGGGCAGGCCCACTAGCCTTTCAGGTGGCACAGAAGGGCACTGCGTGAACTCCCTGGGACCAACAACTCTCTCCATTTTCAAAGACTCTCCTCTTTGCTCTCAGATTTCCATCACACAGTTGTTCCCTACTGGGATGAACACCTGTGTAGAAGAGCTGCTAAGTTGCTGTACTGTGCCGGAGTGAAGATAGACACAGGTTTGAGTAGGTTCCTCCCTTAGGAGAAGAGTGGGTGGAGTTATGAGAGGTTCTTTCTTGTCAAAGACACCTGCTCATTTTAAGCCACACCAATGGGAATCCAGGGGCGTGGCTTGCAGGCTTGAATTTTAAGCCATTTTTCACTTGAGCCAATCAAAGAAAGATATTATGTACCAATAAACAGAGTAGTTTACCAGTAAGCACTGAATAGGGGTCTGACTCACTATACAGACCATTGTACAAAGGCTGTTCAGGGAGAAAGAGCAGAAGAGACCGGATTTAGAGCCCAGAACAGTAAATATGGTATAATGGAAAAGAATACTAGAAAAAAGTCAGGAAACCCAGATTCTAGTCCTGGTTGAGCTAATTGCCAAAACTTCTCTTGGAAATCCTCTAACTTGGGCAAATCTCATGACTTCCCCAGACTTCATTTTCCTCATTCCTAAAATGAGGGAGTTGGACTCAGTGATTCATATGACAATCTTTAAACCACTTCAATTCATAGATCAACAGGGAACCTAAAATAAACAGAAATTAATTACTGAATCTAAGGGCCTTGTGTTCCCCAAACCAAGAGAATCCTAGAAGACTTGGATGAAGGAGGATCAAGGACAGACACTGTCCTAATCTTGAGAAAGACCCAGAAAAATATCT
The DNA here is from genome assembly GCA_028627135.1 of Pseudochirops cupreus. Taxonomy (NCBI): domain Eukaryota; kingdom Metazoa; phylum Chordata; class Mammalia; order Diprotodontia; family Pseudocheiridae; genus Pseudochirops; species Pseudochirops cupreus. The sequence goes on from CM053581.1 coordinate 292,758,696, forward strand.
AACCATTAAGAACATCTCTCTTTAAAAAAATATTTATTTTATTTTTAATTTTTGGAATGAAGCAAGCATTTTCACTACATTGTATAATAAAAAAGATAATTGCACATGAAACTGCAAATCTATCATGTACACCTAGCTATTCTTTTTGGATATATAATAAAGTTATCATGTAAATTTTTTTTCCTCTTTTTTCTTCCCTCCCTCCTCTAACCCTAGATATGGCCACTATTAGACACAAATATATATATATAGATATATATCTATATATATATATATATATGTAACAATATTTATAATACTTCTATTTATCAGTATTTTTTCTGGATGCAGATAGCATCTTCCTTTATATGTCCTTTGTGGTTAATTTGGCTGTTTATAAAAGTCAAAATGACTCCATCACTCAAATTTATATTTTTTTTTTTGAGGGAGGAAGGAAGGGCAATTGGGGTTAAGTGACCTGCTCAAGGTCACACAGCTAGTGTCAGGTGTCCGAGGCTGAATTTGAACTCAGGTCCTCCTGATTCCAGGGCCAGTGCTCTATTCACTGCGCCACCTCGCTGTACCCTCAAAGATGTTCTTAAACCAATATTACTCTTACTATAAACAACATTCTCTTGGTTCTGCTCATTTTTCCCTTCATTGTTTTGTTCAAGTCTGCTCATATTTTTCTAAGATCATTAAGCTAATAATTTCTTATAGCACAATAGTATACTATCACAATCATATACCACAACTTATTCAGTCATTCCCTAATTGATGGGCATCCCTATAATTTTCAGTTCTTTGCCACCACAAAGAGAATTGCTATAAATATTTTAGAACATATAGATTCTTTTCTTTTTTCCCCTAATCATCTTTGGATATAGAAATAGTAGTGGTATTTCTGGGTCAAAGGGTATGCACTTATTTATAGCCCTTTGGGGATAGTTCCAGATTGCTCTTCAGAATGGTTTAATCAGTTCACAACACTACCAACAATGCATTAGTGTTCCAATTTTTCCACATTCTCTCCAGCATTTGTCATTTTCCTGTTTTGGCATCTTAGCCAATCTGACTGGTGAGATGTGGTACCTCACAGCTGTTTTGATTTGCATTTCTCTAATCGAAGTGACTTAGAACGTTTTTTCATATGCTTATAGATATCTTTAATTTCTTCCTCTGAAAACTGCCTGTTCGTATCCTTTGACCGTTTATCAATTGGGGAATGACTTGTATTCTTATAGATTTGACTCAATTCTCTGTAGATTTTATAAATGAGGCCTTTATCAGAGATACTGGTTGTAAAAGTTCTTTCCCAATTTTCCACTTCCTTCCTAATCTTGGTTACATTAACTTTATTTGTACAAAAACTTTTCAATTTAATGTAATCAAAATTATCCATTTCGTATTTTGTAATGCTCTCTATCTCTTGTTTGGTCATAAATTCCTCCCTTCTCCAAAGATTTGACAGGTAACTATTCCTTGCTCTCCCAAATTGCTTATAATCTCAGCCTTTATATCTAGATCTTGCACCCATTTAGATTTTATTTTGGTATGTGGTGTAAGATATTGGTCTACGCCCAGATTCTGTCATACTATTTTCTAGTTTTCCCAGCAGTTTTTGTCAAATAGTGAATTCTTATCCCAGAAGCTGGAGTCTTTGGGTTTGTCAAACAGTAGATTACTATGAACATTGACTGCTGTGTTTCATGTACCTAATCTATTCCACTGATCCACCACTCTGTTCTTCAGCCAGTACCAAGTAGTTTTGATGACTGCTGCTTTATAATACAGTTTAAAATCTGGTGTGGCTAGGCTACCTTCTCTAGCATTTCTTTTCATTAAATCCTTTGATATTGTGGACCTTTTGTTCTTCCAGATGAATTTTGTTACTATTTTTCTAGCTCTATAAAGTAATTTTCTGGTAGATTTATTTGGTATGGCACTAAATAGGTAAATTAATTTAGGTAAAATAGTCATTTTCATTATATTAGCTTAAAACTCAAAATCTCACAAATTTGAATGTTGAAAACAAAAAATAAATAAATATTTTAAAAAATAACTCTTCAGGCATAATTCCAGATAGAAAGTTCTCTCTAAACCCACATCTCACCAAGGACCTTTTCAAGTAATCTCCTAAGTTACATGCTTCTTGTACCTTTTTGTGTAGAATCTCTAAAAGCGTATAAGCTTCTTTAGGGCAAAGAATATCTGTAGTTTTTCATCCCTAGCATCTAGCACCTAGTATGCACTCAGTAAAATCTTGCTGAATAAAACCTCAGAGATGAAAAGGACCTCACAGGTCATTTTGTCCAAACCATACCTGAAAAAGAATTCTCTCTACAGCATACTTCACATCTGATCATCCATTGTCTATTTGAATATCTCCAATGATGGGTAACTTGATGAGACCGCTCATTCCACTTTTGGACAGCTCTAAATATTAGGAAAAAATTCCTTCTATCCAGTTACATTTGGACTCTGCAATTTACTCACAAATTGTAGGATTTGGAGCTATAAGAGGTCTTAGAGATCATCTGGTCCAATCTCCTGATTTTATAGATCAGGAAATAACCTGAAAAGTTAGGTGACTTTTCAAGGTTACAGACATAATGAGTATCAGCATCAGAATTCAAGCCCATGTTCTCTCGATTCAAGGTTTGCTTGTTTGTTTGCTATATCCTATTGCTTCTTCTGCTCTCTAGGACTGAGCCAAACAAGTGTAATCCTCCTTCTAAACATGCCAATCTTTCAAATACTTAAGTATATACTTAAAGTAGACACTTTCTTCTTTCTTTGTCTATGTATGTTATCCTCAGCCCATTAGATGTGAGCAAGAAATTCCATGAGACTATGACAATGTACAAAAAGTTACCCACTCACTACCCCTCTTCCCTGGAAAGAGAGGCTGGGAGTGATTGAAGGAGTCAAAGGGCTGGAAAAGCATTTGAGACTGGTTCGACCCAGCAGGTTGCCTGACCTGTTTCCACACATTCTCTCTCAGCTTTACCTGCACAGACTCAGGAACCACAGTCTGTGGTATTCCCAGGGTAGACAGAGTTGGCCTTGGGGTTCTGGTTGGGGGGCGGGGAGTAAAAGGAGGGTGGAGAATGAGGGGAGCAAAAAGAGGTGGAGTGAAACTCCTCTGGTTACAAGAAACCAAAGGTGTTCTGTCCACTGTGCCAGGAATAGAGGCTGGCCTCCAACCAACTTCCTTTGCACTCCTCTGAACTCTGGCCAACCTCAAAAACATTTTTGTGCTGGTGGGCAGTGGGTATCTAAAAAGAACTGACTCATTTCTCACCCCCTCAGCCTAGAAGGCCTTACTTTGAACCAGAAACCTTTAAGAGGGCTGGAACTGAAATGCCTTAGGGGAGAATTTCAGGCTCTGAACCAGAAATGGTTGTCTTTATCACTTGTGGTTTCCAGAGGTCTTTATCTAAGACAAAAGGTTTATGAGGATTATACAGCTCTGTTCTTCCAGAAGGGTGCCTTTGACCCTACAGAAAATCTGAAGACAATGTTGAAGCTGATTTTCATTCTTACCCAGAGGGACCTGAGATATTATTGGGGAAGCAGAAAGATTATTGCATTGGAATGTCTGCCTTTAGAATTTCAGTCCCGTTTCTTCACTGCAACACTTAGATGTCCAGCCTCACAGTGGGAACTTTTCAGCTCCAATTCTGAAATGCCCCTTCTAAGCCCCAAGGATCACCCTGAGGTCAGATTGCATTTCATACCAACGTCTAATAAAACACTACTGCTGATTTACAGACAACCCTCAGGAGTTGGACCTGTGCCAATAATATCTCTGACTTGAATTATTTATCTAATATGTTCTGTCTCCCCAACTAGACTGTAGGTGTCATGAGGGCACAAGTTGTATCTTATACTTCTCTGTGAACCAGACCACCCATCACAGGGCTTTGTGCATAGCAGGTACTCAGTAAATAACTATCAGTAAGTTGGGCAGCTAGATGGTGCAGGAGATGGAGTAGTGAATCTGGAGTCTGGAAGACCCATATTTCTGAGCTCAAATCTGACTGAGTAACCCTGGACAAGTCACTTACCCCTGTTTATCTCAGTTTTCTCAACTGTGTAATGAGCTGGAAATGGAAATGGCAAACCACTCTGGTATCTTTGCCAAGAAAATCCCAGTGGGGTCAAGGAAGAATTGGGGTCCAAGTGAATGAACAACAAAAGTTGATTGATTACAATTGTAAGACCTGAGGTACCTAGTGATTTACATTTTGTCTCCCCCATTAGGAAGTAAGCTCCAAGAGGGGAAGAACTGTGGTTTTTTTTTCCTTTTTCATTGAATCCCCAGCACTTAGCATAATGTTTGGCACTTAATAAATGCTTCCTAAATGTTTATTGACATACTAAATGGCTTATCAGATGTCAGAGTGAAAGCTCATATAGTAGCCATAAGCTTTGTGATCATCACTCTAGCTTTGGTCAGGTACAAGTCACTATTCTGACTTCATTCAAATCCAGGGGATCAATAGACAAAAAGGGAGGGACCTCTGTCTAGTGTTCACACACCAGTATCGACACTGTTTCAGACTAGTTTCTTAAGAGATTGCCCTATAGTCTCTAGGACCCTGGGACCAAGGGCACAGAGAGCTCTTATGCTCACACAGAGATGTGGGGCCCACAATTTCTCTTTTTTTCCATCCATGACACCCATTCAGGCACTTCTCACCCAGAATGTACCCTTGAAAAACAAAGGCCAGAGGCAGAGGATGAATCTTGCCCCCTGTACCAATATACCCACAATGGCAGGCTGTGTAAGGGAGCAGAGTTTATGAAGACTATACAGCTCTGTTCTTCTAAGAAGATGCCTTTGACTCTAAGGAAAATCTGAAAAAAAGGCCCCTAAACTTGATGCTGCAGAGTGGCAGCCACTGACCCCTTACCCCCACTCCCATTCCCACCCCCACTCCCGGCCAAGCCTGAGGGAAGATATATTAGAAATGGTAACCCAGTGTCCCAGGATTTACAGGAAGGGCTGCCTGTCATGACTGAACACAGTGCGGGGCTCACACTGGTCTTTTTTGACAGCAGCTATATGTCTGGATATCAGGGTAATAGCATTAGCAGCAAATGTTAACGTCTAAAATTAAAGACAATTCATTCTTGCTTTTCCCCTTTCCCTCTGCTTGCTAGTTCTCTCTCTCTCTCTCTCTCTCTCTCTCTCTCTCTCTCTCTCTCTCTCTCTCTCATCTCTACCATATCATCATAATGTGTATTGTGTACTCTTAAAGGAAACAAAAGAAATAAAAGTGAGAGCTATTGAAATGAGTAGCCAGAGGAGGAGGTGAAATATGATTCCTTATAGATCTCTGAAACAGGAGACATACTACTTGGTCCTGACTGGAGTAAAAGTATGTATATGTGTGGGGGAGCACAAGAAAGAAAAGGTTTTCAGACCTTTTTTTGTATTGATCAATTTGCTAATTTTAGGGGGAGTAATTTTTTCTTCCTCCTTTTTCTTCTTTAAAAATATTTTTAAAATAACATTAAAACGTTATTTGTTATCCAAGATAGCTCTCTGGGAGGAGGACAGGAGGGAAGCTAGGAGAAAGTCTGGTGATGTAAAAAAAGAGAAACAAAAAATATCAATTTTTTTTAAAGGGCAAGAGAATGGTTTGAAATAATCCTTTGAGGACCTTGCCAGTTCAAGGCGTCTGAGACTCTAATAATCAGCTCTTCACATACACACCTATTAGACCTCAGACTCTTCACTGCTCTGTTAAAACCAAAACAATCTTTAAACCTTGTAAGCCCTAATGCCAGAAGAAGTGAGGATCCTCCCACTCTCTCATGCAATTCTTCCGGCCCTTCCTTAGGGTTTGCTGCTTGGGTTACTTTCTTCCAACCAGTTATTTCTTCTGGGTGGCACCAATGTTTGACTCTCTAAGAATACACTGTGTAAGAAGTACAGTTATCCCTTACGTATGGGGGAGGTGGGGTTTGAGGGGGTGTTAGGTTAGTAGTGCAGTGTTCCCGTAAAATATTTTGGCCCTCCCTTCACATCAGAGAAGTCTGAATTATTATGATATTAAAAGATAAAATATGTTGGTATTATACAATACTATACATATGGTTTATGCATTTCGGAATTTCTAAACTTTTTCTCTGTCATCTGTTGGCCTTTGTGTGTCATCCCCAGTTTGTGCAAAACTCTCCCCAAACTCTCATTTGATTTCTTATGCTGGCCCACAATATATTGAAGCTATGATGGAGAAAGTCACAATGTGGAAGGGATAACTGTAGACTTATTTAAGGCTGTAGTGATCATCCATAAGTAATAAACTCAATTTCTTTCACTCCTAGCCACAGGGCATGTGAAGAAGTGGAGTATGAAGGAAAGATACCCGGATGGGCCTTTGGAAACACAAGTTTGGGTCTTGGCCCCACAATTATAGCCCTATAACCTTGGACCAATCACTTCCTCTCTTACGAAGTTTCCTTGTCTATAAATGATTGGACTAGATTATTTCTAGGATTCCCTCCAACCTTGAAAAATCTATGATCCATAAGGTCATTTCCAGCCCTAGCCATCTCTCTTTCATCTATAAGGTCCCCTCTAGTTAAAGTTCTAGATTTATATGGGTAGCTGGTACAGATAAAAGAATACTGGACCTGGAGTCAGGAAAACATGAGTTTAAATCTGACCTCACACACTTATTTACCAGCTGGGTTGACTGTGGGCAAGTTACCTAACTGCTGCTTGCCTCAGTGTCCCCATTTGTAAAATAGGGATAATAATAGCACCTGTCCAAGTGTTTTGCAAACCCTAAAGAGCTATATAAAATGTTTGCTGTTATTCTTCCTCCCATTAGTTAGGATCCTGTGCTGTGTGGTTTCTGACCTAAGTGATGGCCAAGCTGACTCTGATGGAAATAAATCCATTCCCCAGGTATACTCAGGCTGAATTCCAAAGAGAAAAAGTACCACAAACACTCACTGCTATCTTAGGAAATTGTTCTGCTCAGGAATTGCACAAAGAAGTCATGAGCTCATAGAAAGAGCTGTCTAAGAGAAATCTGGCCTAATTGCACGCATCCCAGTCTCTTGCCGCGTTCTCCTAACAATGAAAAAAAGTCAGAAGAGATCATGTCAAAAGGATTAGTTTAGTTTGTTGCATTCATCTCTCCAGGAGTCAATGAAAGGAAATGTGTTACTTCTGCCTGCTGTTTACGGCCCACAGTATCTAAGGGATCACCCTTGTAGCAAATTTCCAAGCTACAGAGAATCCACGTGAGAAATCAGTGTTATCTGGAGGAAAGAGCACTACTAGACTGGTAGGTTGGAGACCTGAGTTTAGCAGTGGCTCTGTTATCCCCTGGTTAGGTGACCTTGTAAGTGATAAAATCCCTGTCTGTATTATTAAGCTTTTTAGATACTAATTTTTCACTTTTGTAAAACAACTTGATAAGAAGACTGTAATTTCAATTACTTTCAGAATTTTGTAATTTTGAAATAAACATCTAATTTGGTTATATTGGGAGTTAACTCTTCCCCTCCCAAATCTCAGCTAACTCATCTAGACAAGGTTGTTTACTTTCCATCTCTGCACAGCCTGTGATCTTTCAAAGTAATCTGAATGTAGCTATTGGTTGTATATCTGCTAACATGCTGTTTGTCATTAACCTTTGAAACTGAACCTGGTCTGGAGCAGTTGAATCCTTTCCATTTTCAAGTTGGAAAAGAGCAGAAAAATCTTCAGTATTCCCATGAATAGGGACTTGATCTGGATAGCTGGTGGTAAAGGCTTTTATTTGTAGTAAAGGGACAGAAAAATCTCAGCTACCAAAGTAGTAGCATTTAGGTCTTTGAAATGACTTATTTCAATTTGTAACTTGGTGCTTCAGATCTAGTCTTCCTGGTGGTATTGACTGGGTGGATATTTTCCAGGTAATCTAGAAACATGGCACTATCCAGGGGCTGGCATAGTGACCTGATGCCTTAATGACTACTGACTAAAGAGAAGAAATTCACAGGCCTTGCTACCTGGATTGAGCTGCATATCTAGTAAGTAGGCAGATGCTATTAAATGTTGTGAGAGGAATGGAGGAAAATCATGAGACAGTATAGTATAATTTTAACAACATGAAATCCTACATTTTAATTAAATCAGTGCTGTTCCTATTTAGTGTGGAGTGCTAAACGCCTTCCAAATCCTTCTGTCATGGAGGGCTCAAAGCCTTCCTGGCAATTCAATTTTCAATCAGCAGCTCTCTTTGGCAAATCAAGATATCACCTGTGATGTCATTGGTCCTCTTCAAAAATGAAGAGCAAGTAACAGTGTTTATTCTGGGGCTTCCACTTCACCAAACAACATGTCCCACCCCCATCGTCCAGTCCCTTCCAAGCTTTTCAGCTTCCTTTTGAGGGTTGTCTCCCCATTAGATTGTAACCTCCCTGAGGGCTTGACGGCTTCTTTTTCTTATTTGTATTCCCAGAATTTAGCACAGACCCTGGCACATTTTAGGTGCTTAATAAATATTTATTGAATTGTTCTAAAACAAATTCCTCTAGACAGTGAAATTTGTTTTTGAAATCTCTTCCTTTGAGAGTAAGGAGCTTAGTTCAATGGAAGGAAGACTTGCTGGATCTGGAGTTGGAGAACAAGGGTTCCATTTTGCCTTGGTCACTTACTTTATGACCTTAGGGAAGTCATTTGACCTCCCTTTAACCAGTTTCCTCATCTATATAATGAAGAATTGGATTAAATGATGTCCAAGTCCCTATTTGCTCAAAATCTATCATAATGAATAGGTATAGGGAGGGGGGATTTCTAATCAAATCCTTTGAGGGTTCGTCATCCAAAAAGAGTTACTGGATGCAGCTGTCTTTTGGCAGAGTTATAAAAGTTTATTGTTAGGCAGGAGAGGGCTAAGAGACCTGCAAGCTGACAGGGGTTTAAGGCAGAGTTACAAAGTTCTATGTCATGCTTTGCAGTGGGCAAGAGAAAGTTAAGGATTGCCTGCAAAGTGTAGGGGCTAGAGATGCAGTTTTTAAAGACATAAAACTGTCAGTCATAGGTTCATAATGCTAACTAGGTGGGCAAAGGTGGAGTTTGGGAGTGGTTTAGTGCTTAAAGGGACATGCACTTTTTACATCAACTGTGCAGGCATTTTGCCCATAATTCACTGGGAAAAATTTGAGGGGGGCAAAGGGGAAGGTGTGGTTTTTGCCTTACACGTCACTAGGTAACTTTTGGTCAAGGATGAATGACATAAGTCCAATATGGCAGTTGGGAGGATAGGCTTGGTGCCAAGTTTGGAAGCTAGACTGATTAGGGATTCAGGAGGTCCCATCTTGGGAGGGAGTTATCTCTTTGATAATGTTGTTCAAGGTTTCTGGTGCAGCTGGCCACTAAGAACAAAGGAGTTATGTATTTCTCTAAGAATACTTGGGTGATGGATTCATGGGAAACTATCTAAGCAGACTTACTGCTAGCTTGGGAAAAGACTTTGAGGCTGGGGGCAGGGGAGAGGCAGAGTTAATGCCTTTATGGCTGAAGGAAAGTGTGACTTTTACAGCTTAGTTGCACAGGCTTATTACAAACTGATGTTACATACGTAGGTGCCCAAACCAGACCTCATCAATCCTATGATTCTCTTCTTCCATGCATTTCCTCACTTTTCCAACATCCTTCTTTGTGGCTCTCAATACTCTTACACTGTCTTTCTGTCAGGGGAGAAAAAGGTCTATTACACTCCTTCGCTCTAAGGTGTGCTGGTAGGTTAGTGTGCAGGGGTAATATAGCACAGTGTAATGGATATGGGGTTGGACTTAAAGGCAGGGAGCCTTGGGTTCACATTTTGTCTCAGGCATTTACAAGCTATATATCCTTAGCCAAATCATTTAACTGTTCTGTGCTCCAGTTTCCTTATCTGTAAGATGAGGGAGCTGTGCTCAGTGGCTTCTAAGACTCCTTCCCAGTTCAAAAGCTATCATCTTTGATGATGTCCACAAGCACTGCAGGGCTACAGACCTTATTGGATCAAACACTTTGAATGACAGCTGGGAATCTTGGGAATTGTAGTTTTCCTTCTCCTAAGAGCAAAATAAACTAGAGGAAACATTGCATAACATTTGGGATTGGGGGTATGAGATCCATCAGCACTCAGACCTTGAGTGGAGGAGAGCCCAAGGTGGAAAACCAATCTGACCAGGAAAGGGGTGGGGGCCTCAGCCTTGGAGATGGATAAACAGGGCAGAGATTGTTTAATGGGACAGAAAACAACTAACTTGGAGTGGCCAGTGTCAGATTCAAGAGGAGGAAAGGTCTGAGCAGTAATGAGTACATTCCCTCCACTCCTTAGCTACTGCTTCTTTCTCCTGCTCTCCCCTTCCTGGGTCTATTTAATTAAGTGTAGATTAAAAAAAAAATCCATGTGTTCTATTTTCCTATTCCCCTACTCCCAATTGCTGATGGTAGTTTGTTAACCTGATTCTCTTTTTATAGATGAGTTTGTTCCCATCACCTGCAGGAGGGTTATTACTTGAGATCAGAGTGTATGGGGGGGGGGGGGGGGAATGGCCTGTGGAGGGGCTTGTATTGAACAGACTATCTGCATATACTAGGACCCTATAGTTCTGGCACAGGAAGTTACAAGACTCTTCTAGTTGCTAATGAGTCACAATTTAGGTTTCTGAATTATGTTATAACTCTCCCAAGCTTGAACTCTAAAATTTGGTGTTGGGATTGACTTAAATTTTCCCTAGAAGAATGAGCTGATTGGAACCATGGTTCTGTTGAGTGTGTCAAGGTGGGCTGTAGAGGCTAAATACTGCCCCTTTTAGGGAGAACTAGAGAAGAAAGTCTCATCTTAGAGCATGCCCAGTAGGCATGGTCTATGAGGATTTCAACTCTACCCTTTAGGTTTTGGGAAGGGAGCACAGACTCCTCACGCTTCATAGTGATGACTAATTTTACTTTATGATTTCTTTGAGAATCAATTAGTCAAAAAGCCTTTATTAAGCACTTACTTTGTGCCAAGAGCTGTGTAAAATGCTTAGGATACAGAGAAAAAGCAAAACCAGTTCCTGTCCTCATGAAGCTTTTATTCTAATGGGTGAGAAAACATATATAAATCAGAAAATATAAGATAAATACAAAATAGATAAAAGATGACCTTAGAGGGGTTAATACTGTCATCAACCATAGAAGATTTCAGACAGTATGATGAGGGAGGTATATTGGTGTAGGGAGATCTTCTCAGGTTCCTTCCAATAGTTTATGTAAGTGACCCTGTTTACTTCCTGTGTATGCTTGGGCTGATAAAGAGGCAGAAGCCTACCCCCCATTCCGTGGTCATGCAGGTATGATTTGCTTGACTTGGTACCCAATCTATCACACATAGAAGGCGCCTAGCAAAGCTTGTTGAATAAATGAGAGTTAGCATTGTTTAATCTTTTCTTATGTCTTTTTTTAGAGCAAAAAAGACTTGGTCCATGATTCTGTAGCTATTTGAAGGACCCAGACTTGTAAGGGAAAAATTGGTTCTTCCTCTGAAATACCTTGCCAAATGATGATATTGCCAAGAAAATAGTAGTTTGGGTGGCCTGCTAGATGATAATAATTAATAATAACAATAATAATATTGATGTAGCACTTTTGGGTTTACAAAGAACTTTCCTTGGAATAATCACATGAACTAAAGCAGAAACACCATTCCTTTTCCTCTGTTGCTGCTACTATGAACTGGCTACCTTCATTTGAATTAAGTAGCCAATACTATTATCTCCAGGTTAAATAATAGGCTCCAGGTCAGGCTCAGAGAGGTTAAATGATTTTTCTATGGTCCCACAACTAATTACTATCAGCCAGGATTTGAACCAAGGTCTTTTGACTCATAGAACCACAGAATCTGTTGAAAGGGACCCCAGATATCATTTGGTTCAACCCACAGGACTCACCTCTACTATTTCCGTAAGAAGTGATCAGAAAGCTTTCACTTTACTTTTTGGGTCAGTTCTCTTAGCAAATTCTCCTGAGGTTGACCCCAAATCTGCCTCTCCCCAACTTCCATCCATTGCCACAAGCTCTGCCCTGTGAGGCCAAGCAAAACAAATTGAATCCCTTGTCCCCATGACAACTTTTTAAATACTTGAAGGCAGATCCTGTTCTCCCTATGACTTTTATTCTTTGGGGTAAACATCCACAGCTCCTTCAACTAACCCTGGATCATCTTGGCAAGATTTTCAGCCCCCTGGCCATCCTGGGCACCCTGCAAACCTAACACTCTCTCCACTGTTCCTTGATGCTGCTCTTTCCCAGTTCTTTTGGGCAGGGCTAACTGCCTTCCCTACATTGAAGGTCTACAGGATATGAGCCCTGCCCCACCTGAAACAGGAAACCAGGCTGTGACTGACTGAGTCCATTTGTATCTACCTCTTTGGAATGTTAACTCTCTGTAACTCCCTATGGATTGACTTATGCTTTAGGAAAGCATATTCCCACACCTGTCAATTCACCAGTATGTTCTGATACAACCTCAGCTAGCTAATTATAAGGTATAGGTTTACATGCCTGGGTCTGTTTCTCATCTCAGATCTGGTGTGTCAAGTTAGGTCAGCACATTCCTTAATGCTTCCAACCTCCCACTCCTCCCGCCCCCTTTGCCCCCAACCCCAACTCCAACTATGAACTAACTACCTCTAATTGTAAAGTTCTCAGACTTGTACAGGGGGAAAAAATGGAAAATTCTCCCTCCCCTTTTTTTAATTTATGGGGATTACTTCCAACCTTCCATCTCTGTCTTTGCTCATAATATTTTCTCTTCCCTGAGTGCCTTTTTTTTCTTTCTTTATCCTTCTCATACTTTTAAGACCCAGCAAGTCTGATGCACACATAAAATTTGGAGTCAGTTCTTATCTCCTCTCTAGATACAGCATGTGGTCCCATCAAACCTCTCAAGGAAGAATTAAGATTTATTCAGGAGTAAAGCCTTGAAAGCAATTCTCCTTTTAATTGTATAGGACCAAAGCCTCCTCTTAGTACCCTCAACCAGAAGTTACTCCTACTCCTACTTATGGGAAGAAACAACTTGTCTTACTATTTTAAGCAAGGAGAACATCTAGATTTGCTGTTCTCTGGAATGATATCATGCTCTGGTCCAAATACCACTGCTTCTGAGCTGAGGCATGACATGGACTTATCACAGGATCCTCCCAGGGATGCAGTGAGAACACCAACAGTGAGGACCAGGAAAAACTCAGTCCTTCCCCAACGGCAAGCCTAGAAGTAAATCTAGACACAGTGCAAAGTTCGGAGGAAGAGGAGAAGTCCGTGACTAAAGACAAGAGGGAACTCATTCCCCAAAGGCATGGGTCTGAAGATGTGCCTCCCCTGCTCAAAAACATCTGTGGCTGCCTGTTCTCTTTAGGATGTTATACAGATTCCTTAGCCTGGCATTTAAGGTCCACTACAGTTTGGTGCCTGCTTACTTCTCCAACTTTATTTCTCATTGCTCCTCTTTACACACGTCACATTTCCATTCCAGCCAAACTGGACAGTGTGCTGTTCCCTGAACCTTAAATGTCATCTCTTACCTCTGTACATTCATTCAGACCATCCCTCATGCCTGGAAGGCATTCAGTCTTTCAGATTCCTTATCTTCTCTCCAGTCCTAGCTCAGATCCTGCCTTCTTCTTGTCACATCCCCTGGTTCCCCCTAACTTTCACTCTTTTTTCTCCTCAGATAATCTTAGAATTCTTTATTTGATCTCTTATTTACCTCTCTTGCTCTCTATCTAGCATTGTAATTATCCTTCATTTCTACTCCCTGCATATCCTTCTCCCACAAGAAAGACTCTGCAAAGAATAAAGGTGTTTAAAATCTTCAGATGGATTCTCCTCCATTTCCCCAGCAGTGACTTAGCTGTGTCTGTCTTCCCACAGCTGTGCCAGAGTATATATGTTTTCACTATAGCTAACAAATTAGATTTATAAAAGAGAAACTCTTTCCCTTAAAAGAAAGGAAGTTAGGGGTCAGGATGTAGACAAATGATAAAGCCTGATATGGTTTTCTGTTGATTATGTCCAGTTTATTATGTATATACCATGCTTGTGCATAGCTTGGGCTGTGAGCTCCTTTAGAGGAGAGACTGTCTTTTCCTTTCTTTGTATCCCTAGCGCTTAGCACAGTGCCTGGAACATAGGAGGCCCTTAACCTTAAATGATCAGCTACTTAAATGGAAACTTTGGTCTGAAGAGAATGAATTTACCCATGGATCCAGTGAGTGTCAGTGATATGACTACAAGCCATAGACTCTTGATTAATTGTTCCTTACATAGTTCCAGATCACCTACCTTTAGGAAAGGCAAATCAGAAAATCATTCTAGGAGAAGAACTGCTTTCCTCAATATGTCACTTGAATAGAAAGAAATCTGACAGACTATCTAGGGTGAGTCTATACCTGAAGAGGATATGGAACAATCACGTAATGTTTGTAATGTAATGTGCAATCATGTAAAACATTTCCATATTAACCATTTTGTACAAGAAGACTGAAATAAGGAAGTTAGGAAGGAAGAAGGAAAGAAAATCAGTATGCTTCAGTCCATTTTCAGACAATATCAGTGCTTTCTCTGGAACTTTATATATATATATATATATATATATATATATATATTCATACATTTCATATAAGGAATAGCAAATTGTACATATAGATTTATAGATTTGCAGTTTCATGTACAATCATCTGTCTTTTCCCTAGTCTACTATGTTATAGAAATGCTTGTTTTATTTCTTAAGTTCAGAACAAAATTAATTAATTAATTAGGTTTTTAAAGAAGGAAGTGACTATCTGGCTTGGAAACTTCTAGTAATAATGAATTATCTAGGAAGAAGCCCATTCCACTTAAGGATGGCCCTCACTCTGGAAGCTTTCTCCATTTAATGTTATGTTTCTATTAAGCTGAAATCTATCCCTCTGCAGCATTCACTTAATATTCCCGGGTCTATTCTTTGAAACTAAGAAAAATGAGCTCAAATGCTATTCTACATGACAGTCCTTGTGAAGTATCCTGCCAGGGCCTAAGGCAATGGTGCCCAGCCCCCCAAAAAAGTCAACTTGACGCCAACTTAAATCCATCCCTGCCTTTGCTACATACTGGCTGTGTGAGCCTGGGTAAGTCATTGCCCAGTGCTGCAATGCCTCAGGCAGGCTCTCTCAAACTGCAGTCAGTCAGTCAATAGGTATTAATCAAGGAAATAATATGCATCTGGCATTGTGCTAAGCTCGGGCGATATAAAGAAAGGCAAAAGATAATTGTCCTCAAAAAGTTCATAGTCTAATGGGGAGAATAACAGGAAGACAATTATGTACAAATAAGATACATACAAGATAAGTTAGAGATAATCAATAGAGGAAGGAGATCAAGAAAGATGTCTTATAGAAGGTGGGATTTTAGCTGGGACTTGAGGCAAGTCAGGGGAGCTGGGAGGTGGAGATGAGGAGCGAGAGCATTCCAGGCACTAGGGACAGCCAGAGAACATGCCCAGAGCTGGGAGATGGAGCATCTTGGTTGAGAAGCAGCCAGAGGCCGTGTCACTGGAAGCATGGTACCTGGAGGGGACTACGGTTGCAGCACCATCGTCCTGCTCTGATAGAGGGGATTTCCTCGCCAGCAGCTCTTTATTTTGATAAAATCGAAGGTCAGGACCAAAAATAAAATAACATAAAATGCATAAAGTCTTTCTGCAGTGAAGCATTTCTAATTCTTAAGTAAGGCAGTGTGGTATAGTGGAAAGAGCGGTGAACTTGGAGCTGGAGGGGCCTGGCTGTGATTCTGGGGCCTGTCACATGACCTTTGGCAAGTTACTTAATAAGGTTATTAAGCTGTAGAGAAGTAAAAGGGTTGCATGTCTGTAGAGGGAGTGACCACAGTGATGAAATCAGGGATTCCTCAAGTAATGAAGAAATATTATTATGGAATCAGGCCTCGCACAGCATGTTTCCAGTCACCTTCTCCCAGATAGGTTCCACTATGTCAATGTCCCTTGAAAACGTATTGCCTATTACAACTCTTCTATAAAACCAGACTAATATCCAGTGTGAAAGTATTTGCAGATCCTATACTTGATTGTGTGCTGCCATGGGCTGGGGGGGTGGGGGTGGGGGGTGGGAAGAGGGAGAGGGAGGGCAGCAAATTTGAAACTCAAGGGATTGTGGAACTGAATCTTGTAAGCTAAAAGTAAATAAACAAGTCAATTTAAAAAAAGAAAATTAAAAAAAAAGAAAAGAAAATGTATTGCCTAGACCCCCAAATGATTTTGCACGTGTGGCTGGGCTAGGACAAAGGGAAAAGAAGGAAACGAGCATTCATGCAGAGCTTACTCTGTGCCAGGTGCTAAGCCTGTTACATCTAAATATCTCGTTTTTTTCTCACAACCACCCTGGGAGGTAAATGCTATTTTTACAATGGAGGAAACTGAGACAAACAGAGGTTAAATGACTTAAGTGTCAGAGGCTAGATTTGAACCCAAATTTTCCTGACTCCAGGCCCAGAACTCTATCCACTGTACCACCTCTTTTTTTCTGACCCTTCCTGACCCCATTTGGTGTTTTCTTGGCAAAGATAATGGAGTGGTTTGCCATTTCCTTCTCCAGTTCATTTTACAGATGAGGAAACTGAGGCAAATGGGGGATAAGTGACATGCCCAGGGTCACACAGCTAGTAGCTGTCTGAGGCCAGATTTGAACTCATGAAGATGAGTCTTCCCAATTCCAGGCCCCGGTGCTCTGTGCATTATGGCGCCACCTAGCTGCCTTACTGTACCGCTTAGCTGCCAGAATAGACGGAGTCTATTCAAGCTGCTACTCCTAAGGAGGTCACTTCCCTTGCTCTGAACTTCGTAGCTAGATTAATGAAGCCTAAGATTGCACTTGCTGCCCTGTCTCACTATTGACTCACATTGTGTCATTAGCCCCATGACATCTTGCCTAACTGTACCTCCTCAAACCTTGTCCTTGGGCATTGATTTCTTTCAATCCAAATGCTAGGTTTTGCTTGGCCTCTCTTAAGTTTCCCTTCATGAGATCTGGTCCATCACCCTAGCCTCTGCCCTCCAGGGTGCCCTGTCGGCTTCATGCCATCTGCAAATTCGACAAGCCTGTCACTTATGCCTTCTCTTGCCTATCCTTGGCCTAACTGCCCTATCTCCTACCCCAGATTGGGAGGATCTTCAGAGGTCCAGTCTTTCCCCTATTACCCTTCCCTGGCCAGAAGCTTTCCCTCTCTCCAGTTAGACCTCGGTGGCAATAGGGAGCTAGAGTCAGTTCTGACAGTTAAATTTTTTCTTCCCAGGGTTCCTAGAGGCTAACAAGATCCCTGAAGTTAAACAGCCACTTGGGAAAGTGTGAAAAGTCAAGAGAGTCTGTCCCTTAGGATTCCAGCATCCTTCCCCCACCCCTGATAGCTCCCTAAACCCATATTAACAACATCTCACCGTCCTTTGTCCTATGGAACCTCATTATCAGCATTCCTTCCTTCTTCAGCTAAATGCATGCAGTGGATAGAGCCCTGGGCCTGGAGTCAGGAAGACCCGAGTTCAAATGCAGCCTCATATACTTACTAGCGTGTGGCCCTGTGCAAGTCACTTATCCCATTTGCCTTAGTGTCCTCATCAGTAATGTGGGGATAATAATAGCACCTACCTTGTAGGGCTGTTGTGATAATAATTGTAAAGCACTTAACATCCTGCCTGGCACATAATTAATACTACAGAAATACTAGCAATTCTTCCTCTTTACTTATCCTTATTCTAGGCTTCTGAAACCTCCCAGCTCTGCTGCTGTTTCTTTTAATTCCCCCTACTAGGGCATGGCCTGGCCTGACTCTTCCTTGAATCTTAATTCCCAGCCTAAAGTCAGACCTGAGCACACAGGTGGGTGTATCTGACCTTCTTCCCTTTCTCCCCAGTGAGACTCACAATGCAGCCCAAGGCCCATTTTGTGGGTATGATTATTCAGTCCCATGGAATGTGCCTGAGCCATCATCTCCTGGTTTGTTTCTAAAAAACAAAGAATATCCTCCCTCCCTATCTCTCCCCGCAACCCCAGTCCAGGTTTCAGGTGAACCTGCCATCATTGTATTAAAAAACAGCAGTGAATTCCAAAGGACTTGGCAGAAAGCATGGGGCTCATTATAGAGCTAGGCTGATGCCACCAGCTCAGAACCACTCCAGGCTTTACTATCCATTCTCCACCCAGCCACCACCACATTATAAATTAAATGAGACAAATGAGAAAGCCACTAAGATATCCACATAAAGGGCCCAACTGAGATAAGAAACTGGGGATCGGGCCTTGGTCCCAAAGCCAGTAGAGCCAACAGTAACAGCTCCTCCTGCCACCACGGAGATTTACTCACATGAAATCCGCTCTTTCTCAATGGGGATCTTGATATGACCCTTGGCTGTACCTCCTGATGGATCCGTGGCAGCGATTCTTGTAAACCCAGGATGTCCTTCTTCAGAGGCTGGCTGGCTGGCTGGCTAGCTGGCTGGCAGGCCTATGCCTGTTAGCCAGACCTGGCAGCACTGCTGGTCCAGAGTTGAGGAGACTGCTGCCCTGGAAGGTGTCTGTGCTGATTAACTTAAGGTCATGCTCCACGGCCAGTGCCAGTGATGTCATTCACTTGGCAAACCAGCTGACCCAGTTACAGCAATCACCACTGACCCCTACCTTCAGAGAGCAGGAGGGTTTGGGGGCTTTTGTATTCTTTCTGCCAGTACTCTCAGTTCTCCTCCCCTGAAAGTCCCTCCCATTTGAATAGACCCTCCTCCCACGTGGAGAGCCCTCTTCCTCAGATTGGTCAGACTGCGGAGTCCTCTAGGAAAACTGATTTACCTGTGTTGAAGGATGCATAGAGAGCCTAGGTCAGAAAGTGGGATGACTCTGAAGATAATTTTCAAAGCCAATGTGGTAACTTAGGAAAAAAAATGAAACTATGGAACATTTAGGCT
The DNA here is from genome assembly GCA_028627135.1 of Pseudochirops cupreus. Taxonomy (NCBI): domain Eukaryota; kingdom Metazoa; phylum Chordata; class Mammalia; order Diprotodontia; family Pseudocheiridae; genus Pseudochirops; species Pseudochirops cupreus. The sequence continues at coordinate 292,777,670 of CM053581.1, forward strand.
GGAAGTCTTCTCTTGAGGTTATACAATTCACCCCTCCAGCCTTTAGATAAGATTACCAGTTGTTGCTGTTCTTGTTAGTCCTTCCTTCTTGAAGAGGACCTTGACATCAGGGAGATGATTCCATTACTTGCAAGTGAATTGGATTTAAGTGAGGGAGGTCTGTGCAAGGTCCCCAGCCTCACTTTGTCCTCCAGAGTCTTCTGGGACCAGTGGCAAGATATAGATCAGGATGACTGGAGATGGCCCCAGGGTTGCCATTAAAATAACTCAGAATAATAAACATCTCTTTTTATCTTAAAGATCTCCAGGAAGGATTTGCCAAAAACCTCTTTCCAATAGACACTCACATTCTCACTCTTGAGAAATTAGTGCCTCACTTCTTGGTGTGAGTGAGAAGAAAGAAGAGCCTTGCTCTAGGGATCAGAAGACCTGAATTCCAGCTCTGGCTTTGGGGGATCTATGACTATTCATTTACCTCTTTCAATGCTCAGTTTTCTTATACAGAGATTGGAACAAGTATAATTCACAGCCCACCCATCTCACAGGTTTTTGTAAGGATCAAATAAGATGGTTAAAATAAAAGCTCTCTATAAATTGCCAAATTCTGAGCAGATGTCAAGGTCTGTTAGTATTATGTACAGGATAAAGCAGGGGAAGCTGAAAACCTCCAGAATTCAGAGCTAAGGCAGGGGGTAGAGAAGTAGGACAAAGGCCAGTAGAGCAAACTGAGATGCTGATTGAGTGTAGACTTCCCCATTGTGCATATACAAAGGGCTAGAACATGCTTCAGGTTCAAGGATGGATGACTGTTTCTGAGGTATGTGTATAGTAGAAGTGTATCAGAGAGAAGGATAAAATCCTAAAATAATAGGATCATAGATTTAGAAGTGGACAGAACCTCAGCAATTATAGAATCTACCACTTCACCCTACTCAATTTTCCAGATGATTTCTCCAGGTTTATACAGTTAGTAAGTATTTGAGGCAGGATTTAAACTTATGTCTATCCAGCACTGAACTGCCTCAGGAAATAGAAGGTAATAAAAATCTCAAAGTACAGTTTGAAATGGCAAACAACTTTTTTTAGAGGCAACTAGGTATCTCAGTGGATAGAGTGCTGGGCCTGGAGTTAGGAAGACCTGAATCCAAATTTGGCCTGAGACGATTTCCTATGTTTGCCTTAATCTACTGGAGAAGAAAATGGCAAACTGCCCCAGTATCTTGGCTAAGAAAACCTCATGGTCAGTATTGGTGTGCTATGGTCCACTAGGTCACAAATGATCAGAAACTACTAAACAACAACAACACAACACATATTCAAGTTTTTTTTTTCTTCCTGAAAGAGTCTTGGCTTTTAAAGTAAGGGACTTTGTAAAGTGGAATGCCCCACAAAAGCAGGTTAGGTTCCCCCTAGAATACTAAACCACTTCTAGGCATAACTTCCTGAGGTTTAGGCCATTATCATCTCTTCCTTCCCAGGGAAGTTCCAATCAACAACAGAGACTGGGAACACTGTTCCACATTCCAGTCTCATACTCTCTTGCCAGGAAAGAGCAGCTGGGTCTTGATTAGTGTGAACATGAATCCTGGGAAGTGCTCTCATGTATTTGAATATGCACTATTTGAGGTTAAAATTATGTAAAATATGGCAGGGGCAGTTAGGTGGCACAGTGGCTAGACTGCTAAGCCTGGAGTCAGGAAGATTCTACATCCTGAGTTCAAATCTGGTCTCAGACACTTACTAGCTGTGTGACCCTGGGTAAGTCACTTAATACTGCTTGCCTCAGTTTCCTCATCTGTAAAAAGCAGGAGAAGGAAAGGGAAAAGTGCCTAGTATCTTTGCCAAGAAAACCCCACATGGGGTCATGAAGAGTCAGACATGACTGTATCAGCAAGCACCCTAGCATACCTAGGGTGGCTACTAGCACAGGTTCTTAGATCTGCTTTTCTAAAGGAAAGCAACTCAAAATGGGTTAACAATCTTACTTTAATGAAACA
>CM053581.1:292779766-292795635 GCA_028627135.1 Pseudochirops cupreus
AGCCTTCTCCTGGCTTGGAGAATATCACAGCCCTCTAGACCCACTGCCCAATCACAAAGCTACAAGGCCCAGGCATTCCTGGAAAACAAGCCTGGCGCCACAGGCTCCATGTGACCACATTTAGCCTATTAGGGAACGGAGTGTACTTTCAAATATGGGAAGGTCCTCAGAGTCACGTAGCCACTTTAGCAAAGGGCCTAGGGGCAGGGAAGATCTTCAGATTCCCATAACAATGATGGGAAAAAATGGCTGAACAACATAACAAAAATATGGTTATTAGTTCCAGTCTAATGGAATGTATGTCAAGGACTCCTTGTGAATCTTAGCTGATAAAAGTATAGTGATCCAGAGGTCTTAGCTGTTACAGGCAACAGAGGGACTTGTTTTCAACCAACTCTCTATTTTATGACATGTGTGTGTATGTGTGTGTGTAAAATTATTCTATACAGACTTCTATGTTTCAGTTCTTTCTCTGTATGCACATGGCATCTTTCTTCACATGCCCTTTCTCAGGAAATAGGCATTCCTCCATGTCTTGTGGACAGCTTGATGGTTAAGAATGGCGGGGGAGCTCTAGCTGCAGACTGTTGAGAGCTGGGTTTGATTTCCTCCCTCCCCACCAGCCCTGAGGATGCTGTGTGGTTGTGACAACCACCATGGAGGTGAATCAGACAAGATTTTGAGATCTACTTATCGAATCCCATGTACCAGCTGGGGAGGCCTGCCTTTGATGATGGCCATAGTGTTTTTCCAAATGAGAGTAATACATACACCTCTTCTCTGAATTCCTAATTGGCTCTGAGTTACTGTCTCTTACAATAGTCTCAGGGGGAGATTCTATTTGTAATGGTAGCATTTTTAACTAGAGGCTGACCTTAACTTTTAACTTCAAGAAGCAGTTGGCTTCAAAAATCACAACCTTACTCATTACCTTCTTTTTGCTGTGTGATCCTGGAAAATCACTTAATCTTTCTTAGCCTAAGAGTTCTCATTTGTGAAATGAGGAGGATTATAGATAACTGTCCCAGAGGGTTGTTGTGATGAACATATGAGACAATGTGCTCTGCAAACTTTAAAGGGACATAGAAATGTGCACTGTTATAATTATTTCTAGGCTTGCTTTGAACTAAACTTCTCCTTAAGAGATGCCCTCTCCATATTGGACAAACTGAGTCCTCTGGGGGAGAGGGAGAAGACACTGGACCTGAGAGGAGAACCAACACACAGAGACCCATTCTTGGAGACTGGCGTTTTATTAGAAGAATATTTATGGAGAAACAGTAACTGTCTCAACCCAAAGTCAGTCTGAAGGGAGCATCTGTCTGCCTGCCCCCGATTCACTGTTGTATGTAATATATTTATGTATGTATTTGTAAATGTCATAGAAGCCTACACACACGCCTCCCCTTTGACCCCAACTCTCTGGGCTTCCAGTCTGCCCCACTTACTTGCATGGGAGGGAGTGGGAGGAAGGGAAGGGGCCCTCAGCCAAGGTGGTCCAGGTTTGGAAGGACCTGGCACACATGAAGAATCGAGGTGTTTTTTTTCCCTGTCTCCTCACCCCCTTCCATGCCACTGAGTTTCATTCCCTGTGTCGATTTTTGCTTTTCCTTTTCTTTTTTTAAACTACCATTCTGTCATTCGTCCCATCCTCTGTCTCTTCTCCCAGGCTGGTGGCGTTCACTCTGGCCGGATGACAGCAGAAGTGTCCCATCCCCTCCCTCAGGTGAAATCGGACATGGGCCTTGTGTAGGGGTATAAGGGAGGCCCCACCCTCCAAGAACTTTAAAAAAAAGCCATCAGGGCCTCAGCCCATAATAGTTTCTGAAACTGTCTCTGTCCCCACTCCTATACCTGGCCCATACCCACAAAGCAGGGCCAGCTGCTTCCCCACCCTCCCGAAAGAAAAGCCCCCTTCAGCCCAGAGGAACACAGGCTTTGTTCCTACTGTCCTGCACCAATTAGGTGACTGTTTCAGAAGTTTCATTTCTTTTTTAGCCCAAACTCCACATAATAAAGTTCTAAGAGTACAAAAAAAAAGAGATGCCCTGACCTTAAGAGTCTCTAAGAATGTTCAAATTACCTTATTGAGGAAATTTGTTTATGGCTTTTATCTAGTATTTCATATTCAATATTAATAGATCTAAAAGCTGTTCTTATTGTAGCTAAACTTTTTTCTCCTTTTCCCAACAGAGTGGCAATTTTCTTTGTTCTGCCAGGATAGGGACTAGACCTATAATTTCATTGGTATAGGGAACTCTTGGGTGAAAATAATAACAACAAAACTACTTGTATCAATAAAGTGGTTTTTTTTTTCCTGTAGTTTATACTATCAGAAAATTGCCTAGAGCACTGAAGTTATAGTGAACAGCTTCTCTAAAACTAGAAATGGTAGGATTTACATCCATGCCTTCTAAGAGATTGGAGCCTTACTCTTTTAGACCACTGGAGTCAAAGGACTTGGTTCCTAATCCCAGCTAAAGTAAATCACTTTAGTACTCTGGGTCTTGGAGCAGCTAGGTGGCACAGTGAATAGAGCTCTGGCTTTGGAGTCAAGAGGACCTGAGTTCAAATCCAACCTCAGACACTTAACACTTACTAGCTGTGTGACCTTGGGCAAGTCACTTAATCCCAATTGCCCTGCCCTCCCCCTCCAAAAAGCAAAAAGAAAAAAAAAAGTACTCTGGGTCTTGATTTTCTCATTTGTGAAATGGAGGTATTGGACTAGCTAATCTTCATGGTACTTTTCATTTACAGTTATCCCTTTTACCTCTCAAGATCTGGAAAATTGGCATAAAAATCAACATAAAATTTTTTGGCCGTCCCTTCCTACCAGAAAAGTCTGAATTTTTTCTTTTTCTTTTTTGGGGTGTTTACAGTACCTTACTGTAAAATTTGGGCTCAGTATTTGGTCATAAGCTCTGTGTCATCTGTTGGCCTTCACATATCATCTGCAGCTTCCACAAAACTTCCCCAAATTCCAATTAAATTTCCTATGCCAACATGTAATGTGTCAAAACCATGGTGGGGAAAATCATGATGTAGAAGGGACAGCTGTACAAAGCTCTCATCCTACAAAGTATGCTTACCTGTGGATTCCTATAACAGCAAGGAGATGAGCACCTTCATCTTCTCGGCCAGGCCAAGTCAGACGTGTGACCTCCATGCCCTCTTGGACTTCAGTTTTCTCATTGTGAAATGAGAATTGGATTCAATTCATTTCTAACGTCCCTTTTTAAGTCTAAAATGAGTCTAAGGGACTTTCAAGGGAAACAAAATGCTGAGATCTTTGTCTCTCAGGCTTACCTGAAACCTCCTTTCCCTAAGCCAGCCACTGACTTGCTTCCATTGTTTATCACTTAAAATGTTACTGGACTGGTCTTGTTTTATTTATTCCACAGTGTTAAAACCTTCTATAGGTAATGTTATTAGTCTCTCTTACTTAGTTTCTCTTCAATGAATATAAACTCCTGATCCATAACAGGCTTACCTTAGCATTCTTATTAAAGCTGGCCAGCTTGACTGGCAGAGAATGTCACTGAGTTGGTTTCAAGTAAAGAGAATTAAATCACAGAATTTATGAGAGCTAGAAGGGTTCTTGTGTGTGTGTGTGTGTGTGTGTGTGTGTGTGTGTGTGTGTGTGTGTCTCTCTCTCTCTCTCTCCCTCTCTCTCTCTCTGGTCATTTTTTAGTCATATCTGACTTTTCATGATCCCATTTGGGGTTTTCTTGGCAAAGATACTAGAGTGGTTTGCCATTTCCTTCTCCAGATCATTTTACAGATAAGGAAACTGATATGAAGCAGGTTAAGTGACTTGCCTTTGGTCACCCATCTAGGAAGTGTCTGAGGTCAGATTTGAACTCAGGAAGATGAGTCTTCCTGAATCCAGGCCCTGCACTCTTTCCACCAGCTGCCCCAGAAGGTGATGAGGCGTAGGCTCAAGAGTGGGAAGCAGATGGACAATGGAGGGCCCGGCTAGTAACAGAGGTTTGGGCCCAGCCACAATGAAATACTTATGGCTTCTGCAAATGCCTCATCAAGTGGGAAGATTCAATCAGACTTCAAGGGGTTTCCCAGAACCTATACCTCAAAGATTCAAGGAGAAATCAAGGTGGGGGGGGGGGGAGGGTCCCAGAGTCTACACCTCATCAAAGAGATCTTAGAGATCATTTTTTCCAATTCATTCATTTTACAGATGAAGAAAAGGGTAGCCAAATAAATACTTTGCTCAAGATCACATAACTATTAGGTGGCAGAACAAGGATTTTAATTCAGAGCTTCTGATTCTATTGCAATAATATATTTTTTGAACAGAGGGTCACAGGAAATATTCTGCCTTCTCTTTTCACAGGAGATGGGTGGTTCATTTACTGCTGTAATGAGGGCCTTGTCTTTCTATACTATGTTTGTGGATGAATCTGAGATAAATGTGAGTTCTCCAGACGTATAAGTCTATGGGAGTAACTAAATGACCATGACTTTCTAGAAGTTTGACTTAGGAAGCTGGAGAAGACAATAACCAGCTAAAGTGGACTCTATTCATTAGCTTCCAGATACTACCTAATTACCTAACCTGCCAACCTATGCGCTTTTAAACATTTAACAATTAACCAACATTTTCTTTCCCTCTATTTCTTTCCCTTCAACTGGAAAAAGAAAACAAAAACTTTCATACCAAATATGCAGGAAATTTCAGGGATGCCTATCAATGGGGGAATGACTGAACAAGTTGTGGTATTTGATTGTGATGGAACACTACTGGGCTATACGAAATAATGAACTCAATGAATTTAGAAAAACATAGAAAGACTTGCATGAAATAGTGAAGAGTGAAATGAGCTGAACCAAAAGAACATCATATAAAACAATGGCAATATTGTTTTAAGAAGAACTTTAAGTGAATAAGTTATTTTGACTATCATAAATACCCAAATTAACTATGAAGGACATGTGAAGAAAGATGCTGTCTGCATCCAGAGAAAGAACTGATAAATAGAAGTATGTATAGAATAATTTTACATACATATAGCTATCTGTGTCTAATGGTGGCCATCTCTAGGGTGAGGGCAGGGGGAAGGAAGAAACAAAGAAATGAGCATAATAACTTTGTAGTATATTTAAAAGGATAGCAAGTTATACATAGTAGATTTGCAGTTTCATGTGCAATCTTTTTTTTATTATCCTATGTTATAGAAATGCTTGTTTTATTCTATAAATTAAAAATAAAATAAAAAAACATAAACAACAAAAAGAAAGTATATCTCATTTTGCAATTTACCCCATTGCTTGTCTGACAGGAAATATTTCATCTCTGATCCTCTGGAATTGTGATTTTTTTCAATGCATTAGTCAGAATTCTAAAGTCTGGCAAAGTTGTTTTTCTTTTTTTCTTTTTTTGAGGGGAGAAGGCAGGACAATTGGGGTTAAGCGACTTGCCCAAGGTCACACAGCTAGTAAGTATTAAGTGTCTGAGGTTGAATTTGAACTCAGGTCCTCCTGACTAGTGCTCTAGTCACTGTACCACCTAGCTGCCCCAAAGTGGTTTTTCTTTATAATACTATTGTCATTGTAGAAATCTTTCTTTAGCATCAACACACTCTACATCATTTCACAGAAGTCTTCTCAATTTCCTCTGAAACTCTCCTTTTTGTTATTTCTTATGGCATAATAATATTCCATTATATTCCTATACCCTAATTTGCTTGTTTGGTAGCCAATTCACTTTCCAGGGTGTAGATTAATGGAAGCAGCCACATTTCAGACAGAAGGATCAACCTATTGCCAAGAAGACTGTCTTTTCCAGTTTATCTCCAGGATCTAATCCTCTCAAGTTGAAGACTAAATCAGATTAGTGATTAAACCACAAAGCTTCAGCTGAAACAGGAAGAAAACTATAAGTTAATCACTATGAAGTGCTGGATCTCCTCCTGGGGGCTACTTTCCGCATCTTACTCTCCAGCACAGTTGAATAGTTTCATTTTGCAAGACAGACAATCTATGACAATAGGAATTGGCACAGAGGCAGATGATTTGTCACAGTCATTCCCTGTTGCTCAGGCTGTGTGTGGTGGGGATCACTAACCTTCACTCCCACCTTTACATTTGTATCTGAATCCACAAAGCACTCTGTCTCTTAATATATATGTAAATGTGTGTATAAACACATACATACATATATACATGTGTGTGCATGTATACATAAGCTGTATTCACGTGAATGTGACTTGCCCAGGGCCATATATCCACATATGTAGGACTCTGCAGTCATCATACATGTGTATATGTAGATATAAATGTATAATGACTGTAGAGTTGTTGAGGTTTAGGGTTTAGGAGTGCTTGAGACCCCAAAATACCAACACGCCAGGTCCTGCTGAATGAATTCTTCTCTCAGTCAAAGTAAAGCAAAGTTTATTAAAGATTCCCCATATTGGGTAAACTCTTAATGAGCCTGAACATTTGTGACACTTGTATTGACAAGCAGAACAGAACAATCGAACACAGAGTGAGTCTTTTCTAGATTGAATCTCAGTGCCTTCATGGGGGCAAGATGGATCTTATATACAGAAAGACTGTGGGAAGGATCTAGGGGTGGTCTAGAGGAAGAGTTTGGGGACGATCTTGAGGAGTCTAGGGAGGATCTTGATGGGACTGAGGTCAGACTACAGGAATGGGATTGATGGTGGGAAATATTTTAAGGATACCTGGAGATGACAAATGGGTGACTAGGCTAGTTTAAGGGTAACCGATTTGGGTATAGATATTTTGATAAGATCAAGGGTGGGAGGTAACCTTGGAGGGCTAGACTAGGTTAAGAGTAACAGAGATTTGGGCCTGGCTGTAATGAAAGGCTTATGGCCTCAGGCAAATGCCTCATCAAGTGGGAAGATTCAAGGAGAGTTCAAGGGGGTTCCCAGAGCCTGTACCCCATCAAAGTGACACGTATATGTGTATGTATGTATACGCACATACACACAAACATGTATGGACACAACATGATACTTGAGTTTGTATAAACAAGGGGGCCTCTTTGTCTTCCCCAAGGAGAGAGAGACAAGAGGACTCTAAGTTGTCAGAAAGAAGAAAGATTGAAGAGAAGCCAGATTTCTAGGCTGAGTGAGGATAATTAGAAAAGAATTCAAAAGATTTGGAAAAGAGATGTCTTAGGTGACAGAGAGTAATCTTAAGCAGGCTTCTCTAAAAGCATATGGACTTCTTGAGAATCAGGTGAAAGTCTTCTTTATTTTTATTTTTAGGGATATGTGTGTACATTGGTCTTGAATATGGCCATGCAGACCAAGAGAAATCAACAAATGCTCAGCTCAGTACTTATCACATCTTCCTGTGGTCCTCTTTACTTACAAGTAAACCTGCTTATAAATCACCTGGTTCAATTTCTATATTTTAAAGATAAGGAAACTGAGACCAGGAGAGATTAAATGACTTGCCTAGGACCACATGGATAGTCAGTAACAAAATTAAGATTTGAACTCAGGTTCTCTGCTTCCAATCCTAGTGCAAAGACAAAATACTCTGTTTGTCACTCAAAGTCCTACATAACGTGCCTCTCTTACTTTACCAGTCTTCTTACTCTTCGGTTCCAATAACACTGGGCTCCTGGCTGTTGCATGAACAAGATACTCCTTCTCTGGCTCCTGGGATTTTCTCTGGCTGTGCCCCATACCTGAAGTACTCTGTCTCCTCTACTCTGCCTAATGACTTCCCTAGCTTCCTTTGAGGCCCGACTAAAGTCTCACCTTCTATAGCCAGCCTTCGCCAACCCCTGGTAATTCTAGAGTCTTCCCTCTGTTAATTATTTCCTATTGGTCTTATACATGGCTTGCTTTGCATATACTTGTCTGCACGTGGTCTCCACCATTAGATTGTAAGCTCCTGGAAGGCAGAGACTGTCTTTTGTCTCTTTTTGTATCCCCAGCACTTAGCACAGTGCCTGGTATGCAGCAGGTACTTAATAATGTTTATTGATTGGCTTATTCTGTTACACTCTTCATATTCCAACCATCTCCTTGTTGGTACTTCTCTCGTATGAAGATACAGCATGTCTTTGAACCTCCCCCGAGGCTGGCTTGCTTATTCTCTCACATTCTGCCTGACATACAAGGCTAGAAGTTATCATACCCCTGGGGTCCCCTGCTACTCTTATTTTTAAACAATGTAGTCTGAACTGAACAAACAACAAATAAGATGTCCACATATACAAAATGAAACAGAAAACAAGGACTGGACATGAAGCTGCAAATCTGTATTATATACATCTGGCTTTTCTTCTTATATAATTAACTCAATGGTTTCATTTTCAAAACTATCCTGTTTTTGTTTCATACTGGTCTTCTGTTCTCTTCTGTACATTTAAAAAATGCTTCAATGATCCACTTTTCTTGCCTTTCTTTTTTCGTTGTGGTACTCTGTTGCTCCATCTACCCCAAACTACATGTCCCAAGATTTAAAAAAAGAAAAAACCCCAAATACCTTGTATCAAATATTCATAGTCAAGCAAAATTCATGGACACATTGTCAGTGTTTGAAAATGTATGTCTCAGGCTACACTTTGAGTTCATTACTTTTGTCAGGAGATGGGGAATATGTTTCATTGCTAGCATGAGGTTTAAAAAGTTTGAGAGACGTAGTTTCTGGGTAATTAATCATTTTATTAATAATGCTAGCATATTGTTAATAAAATGTGTCAGTGATACTCTCAATGTCAAAGACCCCCTCATGGAACCCATTCAATATGCCCTTGGAAGAGCGGATGTTCCTAAGGGTGGAAATGACTGACTGGTTAACAAGTAATGAGAGAATGAGTATTATAATTAGAGGTGGATCTATTCTAATGAGGGGCTGGGAGATGTGACTTTAATCATGTCACTCCTAGCCTCTAAGCAATTTAAACAAAGAATCTGTTCCTACCAAAACCTAAGTAGGACACAATGGGAAGGAATTCACCTAGATAAGATGGTCTAGTGGGGTAAATTTTTGGCAGAGGTCAGCAATGTCCTTCCAAGTCTGGCCCTCAAACAAGTGTGTGTACCCCAAAACTGTGTGTAACAGAGATCCTTACCCAAATAATACTCAGAGGCTTCTCAAGGTAGGAAGCAGAAAAGAATGGTTTATTAGGATCTCAAGAAAGGGCAACATCCCCTTATCCCCTACCCCCAACAAATAGTCTGGGAGGAGAAGCAATTTAAAAAAGGAAATGGTGAAGTTATAAAGCTCTAACACAGAATTCTCTACCACCCCACTTCTGACTCTTTTCTTCCATTGGCTGGAAGTCAGGTGCACAATCTAAGCTCGGCAATCTACCTCACTTACAGGAACAAGGAAACAGTAGACCACCCAATGTACATTGAGAAAGCACTTCTGTCCTTATTTAGCATATCTTTGCTGAGGTGTCACTGAGGAGGGGTGAATCCCTACTGCTCTGAGTTTTGAGTCTTTGTAAGTCATGAGATTTCCAGTGAAGGGGAACTTGCTCGCACCTGTTTCCCATGAAAAGCCTTACTAGATTTCAGAGTATATTCTAAGAAGTTTTCACTTCTTTCACTCACAAGGAAATAGGACAGGAAAAAAAATCTGGATCTCCCCCATAATTGGTTATTAATAATTGGTTTTCTCACTAGGTTTTTTTTTCAAGAATAATTGTGGGTCATTACACTGAAGAGTTAAATCTCAGTTGTTTTCTTTACTACGTTATTGTAATTGTCCCACTGTCACTTTGAGACCCTCCTTCTATTGTTGAGGTTTGGAGTTAAGGGGTGCTTGAGATCCCAAAATACCAACATGTTGAGTCCTGCCAAATGAATTCGACTCAAGTCTTCTCTCAAAGTAAAACAAAGTTTATTAAATATTCGCCATAGTTGGTAGAGTCTTAAGGAGCCTAGATATTTGGGATGCTACTATTGACAAGCGGGCCAGAACAATCTGACACAGACTGAGTCTGAGCTAGATTGAGTCTCAGTACCTGCATGGAGGCAAGATGGATCTTATATACAGAAAGACTGTGGGAGGAATCTAGGGGGTGGCCTAATAGTCTAGGAGGAGGGTTCCAGGAAGGGTCTTGAGGAGGTATTGAAGAAAGATCTTGATGGGACTGGGGTTAGAATCTGTAAACCAAGAGAATTTTGATGGGATCAAGGGTGGGAAACAGCCAATGGCAATCCGGAGTTAACAGACAATGGAGGTCTAGGCTAGGTTTGGGGTAACAGAGATTCAGTTATATTGATAATGGAAGGCTTATGGCCTCAGGCAAACACCAGATCCAGTGGGAAGATTCAAAGAGAATTCAAGGGGGTTCCCAGAGTTTATACCCCATCACTACCACCATCACCTCACCTTCCTTTAAAGATCACTCTATCCTGTTCAGACTCTTATTTTATTTTGTAGTCATCTATAGACTGCCAGATAGAATGCTGAACCTGAAGTCAGGAAGACCTGAGTTCAAATCTATGATAATATTTGTAAAGCTCTTAACTCTGTGCTTGATTATCAGCACTTAATAAATACTTGTTTTCTTCTTTTCTTCCTTGCTTCCTCTAAGTTTAGTAACTAGCTCATAGTATCTCTCTTCTCAATCCTAAATCTTACTTTCTTAGACCACCCTGATTTTCTGGTTTCTTAACCCTTTTCAACTTCTATGACTTTGGTCTTTACTTGGCAACAACCATACCCAGTAGTTATACCTTAGACACTTAGACACACACTTAGATACTTAGACTTTACCTCCATCGTTTCCACTAAATTTGTCCATGGAATCAGAATTCCTTGTTATGGCTGTGTTCTATGGGAACTCCTTATCCATAGTTGCCTTTGATTCTACAGAAAAATTTAGGCACACTCTTGTTTATGTGCTTGAGTTTGACCAACTTTGGGGGAAAGAGCATTATTCTATTTCCTTATGAGTCATGTTGACTAGGTTAGTGTCCCTAGTTTTCAGTATGAGTGTGTGGTTTCAAACCAGTGATGCAAATTCAGTCACCCAGAGCAAACAAACTCTACAGTTATTGCTCAGAATGCCCTGACTATTCCCAGAAATCAAGTAGGAAATTCAGTTTTCTGTGACCTAGCCAAGTTTCAGTGCTCTGGATACTCCCTTCCCATCAACCTGGTTCTGGCACTTATAATCCTAACAGTGAAACAAGAGGGCAAATCTCTGACGGAGGGACTTGGCCTCCAGAATTTCACAGGTAGGTGTACCAAGTTTTTATTATGACTATTATTTTTATTATTACTATGTCATTATTGTTCTTATACACTTGTGCCCCATAATGTACCACTTGGTAGTGATGAGGTGCAGGCTTTGGGACCCCCCTTGAGCTCTCCTTGAATGTTTGAGGTACAGGCTCTGGGAAATCCCTTGAAGTCTGGTAAAATCTTCCTACTTGAAGAGGCATTTGCAGAGGCCATAAGTTTTTCATTGTGGCTGTGCCCAAACCTCTGTGACTAGCTTAGCCCTCCTTTGTTCATCTACTTTCCCACCCTTGAGCCTATCAAAATATCAATCCACTCTTGCATTGACCTCATTAACTCCTCTTGAAGACCCTCCCCAAACTCCTCCTCTAGACCACTCCTAGATTCCTCTGTATATAAGACCCCATCTTCCCTCGATGTGGTGTGAGAGCATCATGGAAATGCTTGGCACAGACTTTCTGTGTGAGAGCGCTATAGAATAGCTTAGCACAGACTTGCTCTGTGTGAGAGCGCCATAGAATGACCTAGCATAGACTGGCTCCTTAAGAGTCTACCCCATATGGGGAACTTTCAATAAACTTTGTTTTTCTTTGGCTGAGAAGACTTGAGTGGAATTCTTTTGGCAGGACCTGGTGTGTTGGTATTTTGGGGTCTCCAGAGCAACCCTAACCCTCTTTATGGGTAACCTCTTCAGTAGTAACTTTTAGATATAAATAGCAACTTACCAGTTCCATTTACTAATAAGAAAGCCCTTCCTGTGTCACGTATAACTGTAACGTGAGAGTTAGGACTTAGTAGTGGACACATAAGCCCCATAATCCTTAAGTCTAATTCTTATTTATAAATAACATGCAAACAGATAAATAAAAAGTGAAAGGATACATGTTCTGATCAGCTTAACTGTCCACTCTGTTTATCAGCTGTGTGTTCTAAGTCTCAGAGGGAAAGTAGAACATGTGGTAGTGATGAGGTGCAGGCTCTGGGAACCCCCTTGAGTTGTTCTTGAATCTTTGAGGTACAGGCTCTGGGAAACCCCTTGAACTCTGATTGAATCTTCCCACTTGATGAGGCACTTGCAGAGGCCATAAACTTCACTGTGGCTCTTCCCAGACCTCTGGTACTAGCCTAGCCCTCCATTGTCCATCTACTGCTCACCCTTGAGCCTATCAAAATATCAATCCACCGTAGAACTGGCCTAGCCCACCATTGTCTGTTGGATCCAGATAGCCTCCAATAACCTCCCACCCTTAATCACTCATTGACCTCATTAACTCTTCCTGAAGACCTTTCCCAATCTCCTCCTCCAGACCACCCCTAGATTCCTCCCACAACCTTCCTGTATATAAGATCCGTTCTTGCCACCATGTGTGTGAGAGTGCCATAGAATGACCTAGCACAGACTTGCTGTGTCCAATACAAGGTGAACTTTTAATAAACTTTACTTTTCTTTGGCTGAGAAGACCTGAGTCAAATTCATTTGGCAGGACCCGGCGTGTTGGTATTTTGGGGTCTCCAGAGCAACCCTAACCTTATCTATATCAGTAGTGTTAGGAGAACTGCCTCTGTCCAGAACCATAAGCTAGGTCCAGCTGGCAACAGCAGTCAGGAAAGCATTGTTTTTTACACAAAAAACCAAAGGCTTCAGATACAGTAAGTGGACCTCAGGCATCTTTTGAAAGCATCAATCTTAGGTAAGCTAGATAAGGATGCATCTGGGGATGGCTCAGATTCCTTTGGGTGCCAGGAACTATAGCCATATCAATTTATCAGTCATCATAGCTATTTCTGCTGGTCTGTTTCCCCTCTTCTTTCTGGGATAAGTTTGACTGGACTAGAGTAATTTCTCTCCTGACTTTTAACAAAACATATATCTACATATCACAGTCAGAGGAATTTTCCAGCACTAAATGCCTATTTTTAAAATAAGCAATGATGTTTAAAACTACCCATCATCACATGCATTTGCAAGTTTCAACTTGTTTTTCTACTTTTTTACCCCTATTTTTCTAATTTCTATTTATTTATTCCTAATTTCTATTTTATTATTTATTTTCTGTTTTTATTATTTCTATTTTACTACCTGTAGTCCAAACTCAACCAAGGTCACAGGTTTGATTCCCATCCATTGTTTTAAGCTTTAATAGCCTGAAATTGAACTAAAACTTTGGAACACCCTCTATAGCAGTCATATTTGCTTCAAGATTTTTGTCATAGACAAATTGTGGCCATTAAAAATAGGGTATTCTGCTAGTTTTAAAAGAAATTATGTAAAAAAATGTGGATGAGTTGGCACAATTTTGCAATGTATGACCCTATACCTAGAAAAGTAACCCAAGGTACAAGTCCTACTGATTGTGGTCCAGAAGCTCAGTTTCTATAGGATTGTTGATTGTTGATTTTTTTCAAAAATTTTTGTTGAATCAGTTGTAGAGTTCCTAAAATCCTCACTTGTAAGAACCCATTCTCTTAAAATCATATATTAGGGCTAGAATAGTCAACAGATATCATCTGGTGCTCTAGTATAACACTTTTGTTTTTATAGGACATTCGATCATTCAATCTACAAACATTTATGAAGCATCTGCTATGTTCCAGGCACAGAGCTCTAGGCTCTGGGGAAACAAATATAAAGCTGAGATGGACTCTGTTCTTAAGGAACATACATTCTTTCAGGAGAAAAAAAAAACCATGCCAATATATAGTCATGTATAAATGACATGCAATTGCTTGCCTTCTCAATAAGGGGGAAGTAGAGGGAGGAAGGGAGAAAATTTGGAACTCAAAATAAAAAAAAAATTACTGTTAAAAATGTTTTTTACCTGTTGTTGGAAAAATTAAAATATTAAAAAATTTTAAAATATCTTAAAATGTAAATTATTAGTATATTAGTTATATTATATGGACATGTTCTGTTAATAGATTAACGTTATTAAATTATTTTGAAGTTTAAGATTTTTTTAAAATTAAAAAAATACATAACCAAATGAAAACAAGTTAATTTTTTTTTTGAGTGAGAAAGCTAAAGCAGGGGAATCAGTAAAGGCCTCCTGTAGAAGATCACACTGGAGGTGAGCGTTGAAGGAGACCAGAGATTCAAGGAGATGAAGGTGAGGAAGGAGTACAAGTCAGACATGGGGGAAGCCCTTACAAAAGCATGAAGTGTCATGTCAAAGATGGAATGTCATGTCAAGTCAACTCAACTAGCATTTATTAAAAAGCTATGTACCAAGGACTGCGCTAAGTGCTGGGAATGCTAAGAAAGGCAAAAAAATAGCCCCTGTTCTTAAGGAGCTCACAGTGTAATGAGAGAAACAACATGCAAACAATTACGTGCAAATGAGGTATAATATACAGGATAAATTGAGGGTAATCTCAGAGAGAAGACACTAAAATGAAAGAGAATCCAGAAAAGCTTTTTTGTAGGAGTGGGAAGGCTTAAAGCAAGGCAGGAAAGTTATGAGGCAGAGATGAGGAGGGAGAACATTGTTAACATGAGCAAGAACTCAGTTGGGAAATGGAGGGTCATGTCTGAGGAACAACAAGAAGGCCTTTTCAGATTGGCCACTGGGTGTGTGGAGATCACTGTATGATGAGACTGGAGATGTGGAAAAGGACCAGATTATAAGGGACTTTAAATGGCAAAGAGAGTTTATGTTTAATCCTAGAGGTTATAGGGAGCTCATTATTTATTGAGTAGGAAAGTAGCCTGGTCAGAGTTCTTCGGGAGAACCAGCTTGTAGCATTATAGAGGCTGGATTGGAGAAGGCAGAGACTGGAGAGTTCAGGGAGACCAACTAGGAAGTTACTGTAGTGAGTTGGGTGAAAGGCAACATGGGTCTCAATCAGGTGGAGGCTGAGTGGAGAAAAGAGGACAGATCCAAAAGATATGAAAGTAGAATTGACAAGAACTGTCAACTGAAGGCATCTCTGGAGTGATGCTGAGGAAGCACAGATGACACTGAGGTTGTGAATCTGGGTGATTAGAAGGATGGTGGCGGATACCGTGACAGAAAGTGAGACAGATGGGACAAATCAGATAGATAGTTATGCTTTCATCCAACAGCTTTTGGCCATATTTCTCAGATCATTCCATTCCAAGATGGCTTCCTCTCCTTTACTACTGTCCTCCCCAATTCTGCTAGAAGAGAGAGACCAAAGTGATGAAAGCGATTTATCCATGACCAGGGAGGTGACTAGTGGCTACCTCCTAGCTGTCTCTGAGCAGTATCTGGCAGAGCTGGGATTAACAAGTTTCCTGTCACTGGATATTTTCAAGCAGAGACTTGCATGGGATGAGTGAAAACTTCTCAGATTGGGATTGTTAACTTTCCTTTTCCTCCTCCATTGCTGCTGTCAATCACTTTCATTTTCCTTTGTCTGCTTTCCTGCCTTGGTGGGCCCCTCCTCCTGGCCAGTGGGAGTCAGGGACAGCCCAGGCTCACTCTTCCTCCCTTGCTTTGGGACCTTTCCCCCCTTTTCTTGCTGTCCCATTTGGGGAAGAACTTGGCGAAGTCTGCCTCTCAACCAATGAGAGAGGAGACAATGGGGGTAGAAGGGGAAGCTTGACTACATTAGAGTATAAATTCTTGCACTGTCTTTTTCACTGTCTTTTGATGACTCATGGGGAAGACCGCCCTCTTCTCCCAGGGAAGAGAACAAATTCC
>CM053581.1:292796135-292815018 GCA_028627135.1 Pseudochirops cupreus
GTTTCTTCCAAACTTTTTCATCCTTTCTCAAAATTCCCATGGTTCCCCCTCTCTAGTCCTCTCAGCTAAGGTCCTTGTCTCGTATTTAATAGGAAATATTGAGACCATTCACCATGGGCTCTCTCTTCTCCTCTTTTCCTTATCTCCTATTAGTCAGATGCTTTCTGTCACTCTTGGTTGGTCAGTCTTGTCCAACTCTTTATGACTCCATTTGAAATTTTCTTCACAGAGATATTAAAGTGGTTTGTCATTTCCTTCTCTACCTCATTTTACAGATGAGGAAACTGAGGCAAACAGGATTAAGTGATTTATCCAAGGTTACACAGCTAGTGTCTGAGGCTGAATTTAAACTCAGATCTTCTGACTCCAAGTCAGGTACTCTATCCACTGTACCACCTAGCTGCTTCCAGTGCCTCTTTGCCCCTGGCATATAATAGTCTTTTATTAATTGATTGAGACAGTCTCTACTGTGAAGGAGCTTATATAGAAATACATGTCACATTTATATAAAGTGAATAAACATAAATATATGCAAAGTAGTTAAATAAAAAGTAGTTTGGGAGGGAAGGCACAAGTTGATTCTATAGTTGAATTCTAGGCAGACAATAAATCAGGAACAAGAAGAAAAAGAGATAATGAACAGTAAGGCGAGGTCAGATGACAGGGCAGCCAAGAGCTAGAAAGCTCTATTCACAGAAAGGGTAGAACAAGGCCATCAGAACCGTGACGAGGCAGCTTTCTCATCAGTAAAATGGAGATCACTTTCTTCAACTCAGTTCATAGCGTTGTTGTTAGGAAGTGCTTTCCAAGCCATAAAGCATAATTTAGATGTGAATTGTGAGCAAGAGGGAAGCCTTGATATCAAGGGAAACTTCAGCATTGTTCAAGGAGCTTCTTGTTAGGGTTAGAACTTCATGTACTCACAAGGATAGGGATAGGGTCTGGACCTGTGCTATCATTAGTATAGGTAACTCCCAGGTAAGGAAACTCCCTCCATTTAAGCAGGTTAGCACCTCCTCTGCAACTTACAATCTTAGATGGTTGTCTAGAGCAGAAGCATCAAACATGCAGAAAAACAAAACATATCCAAACAAACATCACAGCACTCCCAAGGGGGGCTGCGCCAGATTAAAATGTAATTGGGAAATATTTAATAAAATAAATAATAATTTTTACAACATAAGTATTACATTTTAAAAGTAAGTCAAAATATATCCTGCAAGGGATCGAAGGTGTATGGGATGAGCAAATAAAGGTATATTTTAGTGGACCAGAGTACTTAAGGGTTAAGTGACTTACTAAGAATTGCACAGCCAGTATGTGTCTCAGGCAGAGAATACTTACTAAGAAGCCCACAGTGTGAATAGCACTGAGGTAGGTACTAAGGAAAACACAACATTTAAAGAAGACCCAATCTCTGCTGCTTCGGAGCCCATATTCTAGAAGAGGGATAAAACACAAACACTGCTAACTGTAATATACCACATCATACAAATGCATTAGATAATTGCAAAGAAGTGCTGTGTGGAGGCTGCTAGTGGGGAGGATGGGGCACGGCTAGGGTGGTACTGGCATGTGGAAGCTGGTAAATGCATTGCTCAATTGAGTTGGGTGAGCAGGGAATAGAGGCAGATCCTGACTTTTTTTTTCTCTGTCTTAATAATAACTTTGTTTAATATAAATAACAGGAGGGGACCACTCAGAGGCATCTCAGATCTGGCTCAGTGGGAAGACAAAGAGAGAAGCAATCTGGGTCAACAAGCCAGTCACTCGAAGTGGGATATCCAAGTTAGAAAGATTAGACCCTGAGGAAAACTGAGTCAATATGCTGGCATAGGAATAGACAGGGTTCAGGGCAGAGGACCTACAGCTGACTGATTGGAGTTGGGATGTTGACTCAAACTTCTTCAACTCCTGGTGCTATTTGGGTGGGTAGGTCAGTGGAGTCCACCAGCCATCTGTCTAAGGCTAAGGTTTGGGGCAGTAGCCTATGCCCTGAGCAGGAGAAAGAAGATTTACCCCTAAGTGGGGGCAGTGGGAGCTAAACAGGTTAATCAATCAATCAGTCAACATTTATTGCTGTATGCATGTGTATGTATGTATGTTCCAGGCACCATGCTAAGTGCTAAACAAAGAATGGACCACAGATTCCCCATGTAGCTCCTCTCACTTGCATGGTTCTGAAGCAGGGGCTGGGAAGCCAGTTAGGCATCTACACCTGAGACTGGGAATAGGGCAGGCAGCCTGTGGGACAGAAAGTTCAAGAGTGGCTGGGAAGGGGTGGGGCATGGAGAAGTAAAGGAGGGTAAACTCCTATTCATTCATTTGTTTATCTTTTATTTTTCTTTCGGAACTTAACAAACATCAAATGAAACGGACATTTTCATACATACAGTAGAACAGAAAATGAGTCATATGCGAAACTTCAGGTCTCAATTATGTACAACTTGCTTTTCTTTCTAAGTATATACTAAGTTCAATCTGTAGCTTTCAAAGCTATTGGCTTATTTCTGCTTTCTGACCTTCCTTTTGTTCTGTTGTCTGCATTTTTTTTTAAAAGACGGCATCGCCCTCTTACCCAGGCTGCAAATTCAGTGGCTATTTGTGGGTCCAATCTGATCAGCAAAGGGGCTTTTACTTGCTCCTCTTCCAATCTGGGACAGTTCACCCTGTCTTTGGCAACCTGGCGGCCCCCTAGTCTCAGACGCTTGCCATACTGTTCCCAGACGTGGTGTGGCTATCAGATCAGCTTAGCCCCACCACCTCTCAGAACTTCTAAGGTCAAGAGCTCTGGGCTTCAGCCTCTCTTGCAGTGGGGATTATAAACAGGAATTAATTCTTCTCTTTGTTTTAAAAAAAGATACTTCAAAGAGAGGGTGTGAGCTCAACCCAACCTGGGCATGACTGCATAATAGTCTACCTTAGGTTTAATGGCCTCAATAGAATTCATTGGGAAGAGTCATCTCACATTTCTTTCTTTTTTCTTTTCTTTTCTTTTTTTTAAATTGAACAGCAGTTTGTGGCCAGCGAAGTTCACTCCAGGAAGTTGGTAACAGCCCCTCAGCTGGCAGGCTGGCTACTGTGTTTACCTTGGAAGGCCCCTCTTGGGGGCAGTTGCCAGAAAACTCCTCCCCCAAACCCTGAGTGAACGTCTGAAACTCTGGGTGAGTCTTTTGTTCTGGGCCTGGGAACTAGCAGCCCCTCCCCACTAAGGAAGGGTCAGGTGCTTCTGGGGGTGTGTGTGGGGAAGAATCAGTGAGGGACCTGGGGGTGTGGCTGGGAAGGATGCAGGAATCAGTCTTGCTCTCTATTTCAGAACCATGGTGTGGTAAGAAGAGAGATGATACCCACTCTATCATTTTTTTTAATCTGCTTGATAGATTCTGGTGACTCTTTTACCTCCAGGATCAAACACAAAATCTGCCGTTTTACTTAAAGCTTTTCCCCACTTGGCCCCTTTCTACCTCTCTAGCCTTCTTATACATTATTCCCCTCTGGGTATTCCATGATCCAGATTCTGGCTGCCCCCCCCCCCACCCTGACCCCCAGTACTTGGAATGTTTTCCTTTCTCACCTCCACCTCCTGGCTTCCTTAACAACTCAGCTCCAATTCCACCTTCTGCAAGAGACCTTCCCCCTCCATACTCCCTTACTTTCCTTCCGGTCAGAGAACACCTCCCATTTCCTCTATAAATAGCTTCTATTTATAGTTATTTTCCTGTGGTCTCCTCCATTAGAATGTAAGCTCCTTGTGGGCAGGAACTGTTCACGCTCCTTTGCTCCTCAGTGCTTACCATAGTGTCTCATACCTAGTTAGCACTTGATAAATGCTTGCTGCTTGCCTCAGTTTCCTCATCTGTAAAATGAGTTTGATAAGGAAATGGCAAACCACTCCAGTATCTTTGCCAAGAAAACCCCAAATGGGGTCACCAAGAGTTGGACATGACTAAAAAATGACTGAACAACAACAATATGCTTGCTGACTTAACTTCTCCCCCAGTTTGTGGAGAATGACTTTATGAGATTAAAGGAATACCTTTTCTTTCATGGGAGCAAATGATATATGTCTGTATTTGGATTTATTCCTTTGGTTTAGGGGTGGGGAACTTGTGGCCTTGAGGCCACATGTAGCCTTCTAGGTCCTTGGGTGTGACCTTTTGACTGAGTCCAAATTTTACAGAAAATATCCTTTTATTAAGATTTGTTCTTTGAAATTTGGATTCAGTCAAAGGGCTGCACTTGAGGATCTAGAGGGCTACATGTGATCTCGAGGCCCCAGACTCCCCACACCCACTTTGGTTGGTCTTTTAACTATGAACTCATAGCTCCCACAGCCATGTGAGCTGTCTCTGGAGGTGTCAGATTTGGGGGGACAAGGTACTGATAGTCCTTCCACCTGCTCTGCCTCTGTCCCCGTATTTCCCTGTTGGTGGAGGTAGAAGAGCAGTAAGTCACTGGTGAGGAGACTGGGGTTCCTTTAGGGAACCAGGGACCCTGACTGACAACTGAGAGCCCAGCCCTAGTCCCTGAGGCAGAAAGGATGCCTAGAGGCTAACCCTGTCCTCACTGGTGCCAACCTCTCACCCTGGGAGGTGGCAAGTCACTCACCCTCCCTTGACCCCTGGTCCTGGCTCTTGAGGCACCCAGGGGAATTAAGCTGTGAGCATAAAGAGCCCTTACAGGAGAAGCCAAAGTAATAATCCAAAGGGACCCCGAGGCAGAACTCTCTGATGGAGTCTGACTTCAGCAGAATGAACTGTGCTTCGAGCCATGTGGATGATCTGTCTGTCTGTGAATTTTCTTCCCCTATAGTTGGATGTCTATTTGTCTGGCTCCACCCAACAAAACACCCCTCTCTCCAGCCAGGCTCAGTAACAGCAGTCTTATCCTCTGCCTCAGTTTTGGCCCTTCTGGGCCAAGGGAGGCGATCCTGGATGAATGGGTCCGCTGGGGTCCCAGTCCTAACAACGCCTGAAATTTTCTGTCAGCATCCATCGCTGGGGATGAGTAATGGCAGTGAGAGGATGAAATAGATGCACATAGATTGTTTTGACTTTCCTTAGGTTCACCTACAAAACGACGGGCATAGAAAACAAAGAAATAGTGCAAAAGATCAATGCTGAGATCTCAAAACTTGGACTTAACTCTGTTCGCATACTTTCTGCTTCAAACACTCCTGAATGGGCGGAAGGAGATTCTCCAGGCCTGGAGGTGGGGTGGCTGTGGGGGTGGATAGCTATGAAGTGAGGGAAAAATTACTAAAAACTTTTTTTTATCAGACCTATGATTTCATGCCAAAGTAGAGAGCTCCCAACAAGGAATATCTTCTGACAATACAGGTAGATCGGTACTTCCCTTGCAAAGAAAAGAGTTGTTTAGAGCACTGAAAGTTTGAATAACTTTCTTGGGGCCCTATAGCTAGCATATGTCAGAGGCAAGGCCTGAACGCCAGTCTTCCTGAATCTAATGAGCTTTCTATTTACTCTGCCATGCTACTGCTCTTATATTTTATTTATTATAATATTTATTTATACATTTATCTCATATTTTATATATTTATAAATATATTCATATACAAAATATTTATTTTATTTACACATTTAAAATTTATACATTTTAAACTTTTTAAAGCACTTTCAGATTCATTATTTCGATGACTGCTCCAAAAAAACCCATGAGAAAAGTGGGACAGGTAATATGCTCATTTTACACATTGGAAAGCTGTGATATAAGTTAAATGACCCATGATGAGTGTGTGGCACAACTGTAACTATAACACAGTTATTCTGCTTCCTAGCCCCATGTAGAGTCTCTGGGGGAACGTCACAGATGTGTGTAAGGGGTGGGATAGAGTTGGGGGTTAGGGTAGTAGAAGAGATCAAGTTCATTCTTGGCTGTCTGACTGCAACATCAGTTCCCTGGAGAGTTTCTTTTCTGTATTTCCTAGAAAGGGTCTATGCCCATGGGTCAGTCTGTTTTTGTACTCATTTTAAATATAAGATGTACAAAAATAGGCCACCTCTCTGGATTTGGCCAGCAGGCCATAGTTTACTGACCTCTGACTTAAAGGAATCAATCCTTAAAGGAATCAATGCACATCTGGATTCCATATATACTACTCAGGGAACTCTCTGTTGGGTATTTCAGAGAGGGAAATGTTTGCTTAATTAAGAAGGGATCTCAGCAACTTCTTACAATTGCTATTACTATTTTCTGTAATAAAGCCAATTAAACAAGTGCCAAGCATTTATTACAAACCTACTATGTTCCAAGCACTGTTTTGAGAGTCCAGCTACTTGTCCTTTGATGTGGTCTCTGCTTACCTATTTGTGTTTTTGAATACTAGATCTTGAATTCTTAGCTTATAACAATCTCTCAAGTTTTCTTCATTTGTATAGTTCAAGCCATTTCTGCTCCTGTTAGATTTTGTTGATATAAGGAGTTTCCAATGAAGAATCTTCCTCTCCCAATGTAGATGGGCACCTTCTTTGTACTGTACAGTCTCAGAGTTGCCTCTCAGAGGCTACGTGGGCTTGCCTATGGGAGTTACTTGACCAATAGGTGTCAGAGGCCCAACTAGGACGTAGGTCTTCTTGAGGCTAAGGCCAACCTTCCATTACCTGATGCTCTGTCTGACCTTCTATCAATAAAGAAAGGGAAAACTTCCTAAAAGTTGGAACTTTCTATCCCTAAGTGAGATGGGCCATCTTATGAGACTGTAAATTCCCCATCCCTGGTATTCTTCAAGCAGAGACTGAAAGGCCATTTGGTGTGTGGACGCCATGGCCCTGGTGACCTCTGGGCTTCTTTCCAAGTATGAAATTCTACAATTCAATGAGTATTTTAAGTTTTCCAGATGAACTAAAGCTCTCACCTGAGAAATATGGTGTATACATATGCATGTTGTAGAGTTGAGGAGAAAGTAGAAGACTTTTGCAAGCTACTGAATTGTATTCTGGTTTAGTTATGTGTTTAGAAGTCAAATATGGGATATTCAAGTATGGCAGAGATTGAGTACCTGCTCCCAGATTTTTAACACATCGACATCTGTGAGTGTGTAAAGTTTTCTCTTCAGCTAGTCTTGATCTTTACTGTCATATTCTAATTGCATGAAATAAACTTCATCATCATTATTATTGCTAACATTTCTACAGTTTAAAGGTTTAAAAGGCACTTAACAAATAACTTATTTGATACTCACAACAACCCTGGGAATTAAGTACTATTATTATCCCTATTTGGCAGTTGAGGAAACTGAAGCAAATAGTGGTTTAAATGACTTGTTCAAGGTCACACAGATAATAAGTGTTTGAGGTCAAATTTGAACTCGTCTTCCTGACTCTAGGCCTACTGCTCTATCCACTGAGCCACATAACTCTGTTTATCATTGAAGGGATCATAGTTTTATCTGGAATCTTTGTCATTTAGGTTTAATTAAAGAGGATGTTTTGCTGTGAACAGAGGCCTAGACTTAGACTCAGGAAGACCTGGGTACAGATTTTGCTTCAGATGTTCCTACCTGCATAACTCTGGTTGAATTATAAATACTTCTCAATTTTAATTTCCTTATCTTCCTCGTGGGGTTTTTGTGGGGATCTGATGAGATAATGGATATCAAGCCCTTTGCAAACCTTAAAGTGCTCTATAAGCATGAGCTATATGTTATTTAATTTTGTTGTCATTCAATCGTTCAGTTGTATCTGACTCTTTGTGACCCTGTATGGGGTTTTCTTGGCAAAGATACTGGAGTGATTTGCCATTTTCTCCTCTAGTGGTTTAGGCAAACAAAGGTTAAGTGGCTTGCCCAGGGTCACATAGCTAGTGAATATCTGAGGATGGATTTGAACTTAGGTCTTCCTGACTCCAGACCCACTGCTCTATTCATTGAGCCACCTAGCTTGCCTCAATGTCATTAAACAGAAGCATTTGAACCAAGTCTGAAGGAGGAGACAAAATACCCTCTCTTGCTTGGGGAATTCTTAATTTATGGAGTAGACACTGAGCCCATGTGGAATCATAGATTTAGATAGAAAAGGACCTCAGGGACCATTTAGTCCAACCCCCTCATTTTACTGATGAAGAAACTGAAGCAAGGGAAAGTTGTGATTTGCCCAATGTTAGATAAGCAGTAAGGAGCAAAATCGGGATCTGACCTCAAGTTCTGTGACTCCAGAGTTGCTCCTTTTTCCATTTTCATTTGCTGTTTCCCCTCAGCTAAAGAATGATAAATAACCCCCAAGACTGGGAAACTCAGCCCAATACGGTTTCAGATCACAAACTGTTCTTTCAGTCACTGGACGGCACACACATGCTGGTCTTTGGGCGGAGAGAAGATGCCATAGTAAAATAATTTTAGCTCCAATCTTGGGAGCCAGACAAGAGATGCCGTCAGAAGAACCCTGTTGTGTTTGGGGCCCTCAGAGCTTTTGATGGAGCAGGGAAGATGGGGCCAAAGAAAAGCCATGGCTTACACCAAAGAAAACCTTCTATGAAAACAGGCGAAATTTTCAGGCACTTTACAATGTGATGGTGTTATATTTAAAGGAAATTGCCCCCTTATCCATTATCCATATTGCACCACCCACCCAAACGTCATTTTTTGTCATTGTTCTGGTCCTCTTTGACTCTTTGGCTGTATAATGAAGGACATGTCGCAGAGCTGAGTACTGATATTTTTGTGCCTGTAGGCTAAAGACGAGAAGGTCATGAATATTTTGAGGCAAGAATGGTTTGCATGGCACAGTTGTAAAATGGAAATGATGGAAATGGGACCAGAGGGGAAGTCCACCCAAGGGTCTGTATAAGGAATCAAGTAATGAACAGCAGCAAAGAGATTTTTAAAATTATAAACTTAACACTCTCAAATACAAATGAACAGAAAATCAAAATGAAATCTATCTAGAAATATTTAAATGTTTCAGTTATTTACATTATTATTAAAATAAGACTCTTTTTTGGTAGAATATCAGTAGCCACCTATTTGTTCCATGTCTCCTTTAGAACCTGTGCACTTAGAAAATTTTGTTGGCGTCTTTGTTATTATAATACGTTTTAATGTGTATATTGTTTTTATTCTGCTGGCCTTACCTTATATCACTTCCCATGAATCTTTCCACATCTTTTTTTATTCATAGATATCATTTTTATGACATACTAATATTCAGTTACAGTAATATAATAATTTATTCAGCCATCTTCCAGTCATTGGACATTTTTTCCTTATTTACAAAGAATTCAGAAATAGCAAGATTTATAGAATACTGGAGCTGGAATGGGTCTTAGACCCTGGAAAGGGTCCATATCAGAATTCTTAATGTTTTCTATGTCAGAGATCCCTCTGAAAGTCTGGGGAAGCCTACTACCCCTTCTCAGAGTATTGCTTTTAAATGCATAAAATAAAATACATGAGATTATAAAAGAAACCAATTATATTGAAGTACTTATATGTATATGTGTGTATATGTACATATATATATATATATATGTGTACATGCACACACATATCCCTAGTTCAAAGATCCCTAGTTAAGAACCTCTGATCTAGATCAGCACCTTCATTTTACAGGTGAGAAAACTGAGACCCAGAGATAGGTTAGGTGACTTGTCCAAGGTCATATAGCTAATATTGGATAGTACCTATATTCAATTTTTTTTCTCATTTCCATTCAACTTCAAGGGGCATCTGGTATGAGGCAGAATTTGAATGTGCCCTTTTCTGATCCTATGCCAATACTGGTGATGAAGGGAAAAGAGGAAGAGTGAAGTGGTTGTTATTTCATGCAAGATGAGTAGAAAAAGCTCCAGTGAAGACTACTTGCTTCAGGTGTATCAGAGCCTTCATGAAGACAAAAACTGGACTTACAGACAGATCTTTCATGCCTGGAATCAGTCTGTGGCCCATGGCTTACCCATTCAAATAAATTCTCCTATAGGGAATGCTTCTTCCAATATACCTTTCATCTTTCTTTTTGTTTTGTCTTTTGTTAAAAGAATGGAATCTAACTGAATCCTTTTGGCCTAGTATTAAGTTGTACATTTATTTAAAAACCCCAGTGCCTATGCAAGTGAGATTTATGCTTAGCTCTTTTAATTTCAAGAAGTTTCTTTCTTTCTTTCTTTCTTTTTTTTGTAAATAAGGTATAAAAGAGTAAAGAGGTAGGATAAATTACCTCTCTCAGTTAATCATGACTCACTCAAAGGAGTCCAGCTGTTTAGATGGTGAAGTTATAACCAAAGAATTGCCTTGTAATTAGTGGGAGCATATCTAGATTGTAGCCACCGTTTTTAAGAAGGAAAAATGATGCCTGAGTACCTAAAAAGTGATGTCAGCTTGAGAATAGGCATTACACAGAAAATGAATTTTTTATGCAGTTAGTATTTCATCTTGTAGTCCTAATTGTTTTTTATTCTGGAACAAAATTATTTTGCTAATATCATAGCAGCCTTGATTAGTCATGGAGATTTCACCAAAGAAAAGCACACATTCTTCAGCATGATGTTTGTTCTGGTGATTCTTTAATTCTTGTCTTAGTCATAACTTTAAGAAAAAAAAACACACTTTCTTTTTACCTGTTTACGGGATAAAAACCATCGGGAGAATGAATGAACCTTTTAAAAGTCCTTTGAAATCCTTGGACAATAGACATCTGTCCGTGATCCAGAAGATTTCAAATAAACCACTGTTTCTTCTGGTGCTGTTTTGTGGGGCCATTGTCTTCCTCTTCTCTGAGTAGCAGCTGCTCCAAGAGGAGCAAAGAGGTGACAAAGGGAATGTGTCTGATCAGAAAGCTCCATAGTGTTGTTGATGTCTTGCAGCTTTGAGTGAGTAGGTGAAGGATGGGGGGGAGGAGAAAGGTTCCTGAGGCACGGACCCCAGGATCTTGGTATCTGGAATGCAATGGCAGACACACCTTAGACATCCATTAGCCCCAGGAGCCCTATTACCTGGTCACTTGGGCTCCTAAAGGTAGGAAGGCCTCTCCCTAGCAAAGGCCAAGGTTTCTGTAACAGGTATATGAGGAGCACAGAAGGGGAAGAGCTAATTCTGCTTTCTTTCTCCCCTTGTAATATTCTAGAGTATGTGAGAGTATCCTAAAATAGTATAAAAATATTTGTATGAAGCAAGAATGAAGTAGATCTATCAGAACGGTAGGCTGGAAAGCACACTGGGCTGGAATATAGGAGACTAGGGGTGGCTAGGTGGCTCAGTGAATAGAGCACTGGCCCTGGAGTAAAAAGGATCTGAGTTCAAATGCGACCTCAGGCACTTAACACTTACTATCTGTGTGACCTTGGGCAAGTCACTTAACCCCAATTAACCCTAATTTCCCTGCCTTCCAGCCTCTGAAAAGCAACTATCTATCTATCTATCTATCTATCTATCTATCTATCTATCTATCTATCTATATATGTATAGGAGACTAGCTGTGCAGCCTTGGGAAAATCAGGCCTCTTGATGCCTCACTTTCTTCATCTTAAAAATACAGATAATAATTTTTCACAGGGTTATTTCAAATGCTTTGTCTCTAAATTCTATAGTCAGATCTTATTCCATTTATATTCCAACGAAGAATAGGAATAACTGCTTGGTTAGTTGTATCTAAGTCTTTGCATGGCCCCATTTGGTGGTTTTTTTTTCTCTAGTTCAATTTACAGATGAGGAAAATGAGGCAGATGGAATTAAGTGACTTGCCCAGAGTCACACACCTAGTAAGTTACTGAGGCAGGATTTGAACTCCAGGTTCAGTGCTCTATCCACTTTGCCTCCTACCTGCCCCTAGGTAGCATTACTAGACACTATCCTGACCTGAGTCAACCAGAAGGACCCAACTTTTGGTGAGTCCCACCCTCACCCTAACATTTCTCTGCTCTAGACCTATTGAGGGTGATTTCTGAGGAAGCACTGTGCCCTTGGTGATTTTCAGGGAGAAGGCACTCTTCTCTTCCCTAGTTCCAGCTCTAACTGAGCGGCTGCCTTCTTGTCAGTCTAAGGGTAGATTTGTCTAGTCAGAATATTTCTGAACCACCACCTATGAGAAACCTTACTTCTTCATTCCTCTCTGGGCTTTGACTCTCCTAACTTATTTCTCTATTGTGCCCCAGCTGCCTTCTCACCTTGGAAGATTATTCCACCCCTGCAGTTGCTTCATGCAATTGGTCAGCTCCTCTTGGAACCAAAATTTTAGGGAAAGTGTCCAGGTTAGGCATTGTTACTCTTTTATTCTCCAATTACCCATCCTCCTCTTCAACCATGTATATGTGTGTGTGTGTGTGTTGTGTGTGTGTGAGAGAGAGAGAGAGAGAGACAGAGACAGAGACCGAGAGAGACAGAGAGAGAGAGAGAGGGAGAGAGAGGAGAGGGGGAGAGAGAAAGGAGAGGGAGAGAGAGAGGAGAGGGGGAGAGAGAAAGGAGAGGGAGAGAGAGGGAGAGAGAGAGAGAGAGAGAGGGAGAGAGAGAGAGAGAGAGAGAGAAAGAGGAGAGAGAGAGAGAGGAAAGGGGGAGAGAGACAGAGAGAGAGAGAAAGAAACAGAGAGAGAGAGAGAGAGACAGAGAGAGAGAGAGAGAGAGAGAGAGAGAGAGGGAGAGGGAGAGAGAGAGAGAGAGATCTTCTCCCATTACAACACAAGATCCTTAAGGACAGGGACTGTTTCTTTTGACTTGTATATGTTTGTATTCCTAGTACTTAGCACATAATAAGCCCTGTATAGTAGAGTTAGCACTTAATAAATGTTTGTGACTGCCATATAGTAAACACTTAATAAATACTTGTTGACTTGACTTCACTTGAAGCTATTTAAACCTTAAGGAAGTAAGGGTTTTTAACCAATTTTTGTGTGTATCATGAGTCCTCAGGCAGTCTGGTGTTGCATATGGACTCTTCAGAATGTTTTCAAATGCATAAAATAAAACACAGAGGGTTATGAAGAAAACCAATTGTATTGAAATACAGTTATCAAAATATTTTTTTAAAAGTTCAAAGCCCTTAGGTTAAGAACTGTACAAAGCTGTGAATTTGTCAGTCCTTTGTCAGCCCTAATGATGTCAGCCCTTGACTTAATCTGACTAGGATAATGAATACAGTGTTTTGCTTTTCTGTAAAGCATCCGTAAGAGAAATAAACAATGTACAATTGGGCATCTACCATGCAGGTGTACTCCTTCAGTTTTTGCTAGAAATAAATCACTCCATACAATATATAGGTATGCTAGCGATAGAGGAATTCTAGGAAAGACATAATTCAGTTGTTTAGTGTCTTTTCTTCCTCCTCTCCTCACCATGATCATTCTCTTATAACTTGACAAAGGAATGAAGAAGACACAATTGAATTATCAGTGGATGATATCCTGGGGGGGCAGCCATTAGATGAAGGACTTGGGAACTCTGGAGGTCAGTCACTTGCTTAAAGTATGAGCTGAAGCTTCCATAGTGCCTTTCTGTTAGAAGTCCTATTGCTACCAGGGACCTCTGGCTGCTTCTCACCCCAGCTCGTGGAGTGGTGGAGGGAAGGCACAGACAGGTTAAGCACAGTAGCTGACCCACTTGCCATCTTGCCTCTTCTGACTTTCTATGACCTTGACCTTGTTTGTAGTGCTGTTGTATCAGCCTCATTTTCCCTCTAGGCATTTTTGCGTTCTCTTTGCCTTGTTTCAGTTCCATGGGCATACCTGTTCTCAGAGACATCAGAAGTTGAAGTTGCTGACCTGTTACATTCAAAAAACTTTAAAAAGACTTATGCGTTAGGAACAGCTAGGTGGTACAGTGGATAAAGCACTGGTCCTGGAAACAAGAGGTCCTGAATTCAAATGTGGCCTCAGATAAATTACTAGTCGAGTGACCCTGTGCAAGTCATTTACCTAAAAAAAAAGACTTATGTGCTTATTTAAGGTTGAGAGAAAGTATAAAACTACATTCTCTTTTGTATTAGGCTTAGAAAGAGAGAAACTTAGAAGAACTGATGAAAGAGAGGCAGTGAGCCATATTCCTCAGTTCAGTGGAGAAAAGGAAGGAAGGAAAGGCTGAAGAGCTAGTCTATGAGTCAAAATATTTCTGAAATTTTAAGCTCAGCATGAGGTCCTACATCCCCTATAAAGAAAGATGACATTTTATCCCCACCTAGCCCAGCTTTATAGAACTCCTTTTTATTTCTGTAATTGAAAACAAAGTTTTATTTTAGGTTCTGTTAGTTCTTGGAGACTCTAAGGAGATTCTAATTCTAACTGAATTTGTCATAATGGTGTCTGTGATAGTTCACATTGATATAACTTTTGAAGGTTTTCAGTCAGCCAATCAAATAGCATTTATTAAATGCCTACTGTGTGCCAGGCACTGTGTTAAATAAAAAGAAAGATGAAAAAAAAACCCCAAATTAAACCAAATCCTAATTAGATTATGGACTCTGAATGAGCTCTGAAGGAGCTCACAGTCTAATCAGGAAGACAACATACAAATTACTGTGTACAAAAAAAGCTACATATAAGGATAGATTGGAGATAATCACCAGAAGGAAGGGATTAGAATTAAGGGAGGGGAGTTAGGAGAGTCTTTCTGTAGAAGATAGGATTTTTGTTAGGACTCCAAGGAAGCCAGGAAGCAGAGGGGAGGAGGAAGACCATTCTAGGCAGGGAGAACAGTCAGTGAAAACACTTGCAGTTGGGAGATGGAGTGTCTTATGCAAGGAATAAAAAGGGTCCAGTATCATCAGATTACAGGGTATGTGGTGGATGTAAAGTGTAAGAAGACTGAAAAGATATTGAAGGGGTATGAAAGTTATTCACTCCATTCATCTGCCTCCTCTGCCCCTATATGAGGGCCAGCTCCAGTTGCCCTGATCTATGTCTGGACCCAGATGACTCTGGGGTAGAAAGTGAGGCTGGTTGACTTTGCACAACCCTTCCTCACTTAAATCCAATTCACTTGCATGTCGTGGCATCACCTTCATGATATCCTGGTCCTATTTCAGAACAAAGGACAGAAACACTAACCTCCCCTACTCACATACTGTTGAATAGTACTAGAGAACATCACATAACTGCACTGATCACATACATTATAAATTCATGTCATCCATCTTCAACTGTCCCCTTACTGCAGCAAGGTAATCCTTATATTCCTCCTTAATTTATTTTCTTGGGGAAGCTAGGTGGCACAGTGGATACCAGGCCTGGAGTCTGGAAGATTCATTTTGGTGACTTCAAATCTGGACTTAGACACGTGACCCTGGATAAGTCACTTAACCCTGTATGCATCAGTTTCCCTATCTGTAAAATATGCTAGAGAAGGAAATGGTAAACTGCTCCACTATCTTTGCCAAGGAAATCCCACATAGGGTCACAAAGAGTTAGATATGTCTGAATAGCAAAGATTGAATTTATGTTCTCTTTCACTTCCCACGGAAACTACCCTCTCTCCTCTCACTCCTTACTTTATTGAGAAAATCGAAAACATTCTCAGTGAGCCCCCTCTTCTCCCCTTTTCTTCATCTTGAAAGTCCCTGACATCATCTTCCATTCTCTGCTCCTTCCTTGCTCCCCACTCCCTCAGGGCAGCATTTTTCTTTGCCAAGTCCAACCCTTCTACTCTCCTATGAATGCCCTTAATTCTAATCCTTATCTTCTCCATAAGATTACTCCCGACTCATCCCCTCCCCACAGCCCCCATTCTAAACTTCAACCTCTCTGTATCTGTTGATTCCTTTCCTGCTGCCTTCAAATGTGTCCAAATGTCCCCCATTTTAAAGAAAACTTCAATAGATCCCCCCATCAACTGAAGCTATCAGGCTATACCAATCCTTTTCTTCTCAGTCAAAGTCCTAGACAAAAGCCATTCACACTCATGTCATCTGTTTCTTTTCCTGTTATTCACACTTCAATTCTTTGTAAACTGGCTTCTGCGCTCCTCTCTCAGCAGAAGCTTCTCTTTCCAAAGTTACTATCCCGGTCTTAATCTAGTGGTCTTTTCTCAGTTTTTGTTGTCCTATCTGTTGCATTTGATACCGTCAGCCATCTTCTACTTTTGGACACTCTCATCCCTGTGGGTCATTGTGGCACAGCTCTCTCACTCCAACTGCCCGACCACTCCTTCTTAGTCTCCTTGGCTGAATTATCTATCACCCATATCATGCCACCTAAGTAGATGCGTATGCCCCCAGTCTCCGTCCTAGATTGTGGATGCTGAAAAAGGGTGGAGTAAAGGCATCATGATATGGAGCTGAATCTGTGCAGTTTAACTGGTAGGAAATGAAGAGTTGTCTAGGCTTCCGAACTCTCTTTAAATAGGAGTTTTCGGGAGGAGCTTTTGCCATACTCTCTGGCCAAAGGGGAAGAAGCAATGGATGGTATCGATGAGATGTGAGCAGCAGAACTGATGCCATCTCCCCATTTTACACTTAGTACCCCAGTCAGACTGGCCTTCTCTCTGTTCCACACCCTCAGTCCTCCCTCATTTTTATTTCCCTTCACTATCCCTTTGCTCCAGCTATCTCCTATGCCTGGAATATATGCCCTCCTCATCTCTGCCTCCTTTTCCTTCAAGACACAGCACAGACACCATCTTCTATCAATGAATGAATAAAAAGGAGTATTTATTGAGTTCAGACTACGTGCTGGGCACTGGGATAAGCAATGGGAATGCAAATATGACCAAAAAAGACAGCCCTTGCCTTCCAGGGGAACGCTACCGCGGGGAGACAACACGTACATGGGAGTTAGATTGGGTAGTGAGAGGATGACTGAACAAAGCAGTGTAGTCTAGAATGGCCAGGAAGCGACATGGGAGTCTGGTTCTGGATAATATAAAGTGAAAGCTCATCTATCGGAACCTCGGTTCCCATGGACAGAGTCCAAGTTCTGTGGGAGGGGGCTGAGGAGGCTGGCCACAGAGAAGGGGATGGTTTGGGAATGCCTGGGAAGTGACCTTCTAGGGCTGCTGCCCTTCCTTCCTAACTCCCTTCACTTTCATGGCTTTGCATCTATTCTCTTTATCTCTGTTCTGGAGATAAACACGTGTGTGTGTGTGTGTGTGTGCGTGTGTGTGTGTGTGTAAAAGTGTATGTGCACACGCATCTATGCATGTGTATATCATGTGTGTGCGCCCATGAATCACACGTGTACTACAGCGTAGTCACATGTATATGCCTGTGTTTATGCATGCATACACAAGCATATATGCACATATACATATGTATACATAATACATCCAAACATGCATAGATATTTTTTACTCTGCTAGAATGCGAGCTTTTGGGAGTGGGGATTATTTCACATATTTCACATTTGTATCTCCAAGTCTTAGCACAGGACCCAGAACAAATTAGGCATTTCATAAATATTTGGTGATTGATTGGTGGCGTGGTTAATTCATTGCTAGTGAGTTAGAGTTATATGCCTTGAACCCAGGTCTCCTGCCTCCGTTCCTGGGTCCTATGCCTTTTATCCCACAGTCCATCCTCTAGCCTCGCCAGCCCTCCCAATGAGCTTTGATGCACTCTTCGGGGACCTTCTTGGCAGTTTGATTTCTTCATTTGTAAAACAGGCAAGTAATAAGATCCCTTTTCCTCTGTGATTCTGTGGTTAGTTGGTGAGAGGGGAAAGGGGTTTTTCTACTTCTGCAAGGCTCAGAGCCCTTGACTCTGCTATTCAATAGGCCCATCCATTTGGGGGGTGTGTCACAAGGGATACACATCTACCTTAGTTCACACTGCCCTGTTCTCCTGCTACCTCCAAATGGGTTCTTCTTAATTGGAGTTTTTAAAGCAAGAGCTGGTTGAGCGGGACGTGGGCTGGTGGTGGTGGTGGTGGGGTGGGGTGGACGGCCCTGGGAAGAGGGGCTGTGGCGGTGAGTGGGGACTAAGCTGCAGCTGCTGCAGAACTGATAAGAAGGCGTTTTGTTAAAATTCCTCTGGAAACAAAATATAATTTCATAAGGAGATAATGGATGGAGAAGAGAAAACATACGGTGAGTGTGGGGGCCCAGATGCTGTGTATGTGAAATGGATAATCTTCCGATGGTCATGAATTTGTAGTAAAAAGGGAGCATGCTTTAACATCAGGAACAATAAAAGCCATGTCAAGTGGCCCAGGTCAGTTTGCTGAAAATGAAACCAATGAGGTTAATTTTAGAGAAGTTCCATCACATGTGCCAACAAAAGTATGCATGTATTTTACCTACAAAGTTTGCTACACTTACAGCTCTACAGAGATTCCTGAATTCCCAATTGCACCTGAAATTGCACTGGAATTGCTGATGGCTGCGAACTTCCTAGATTGTTAAATAAAATAAATTATAATAAATTGTTAACTTTTTCATATTTAATACCTGTAGTTCAGTTAGTAACTTTTTTCATATAGCATGTTGTGCGTTGGGGGTGGTGGTGATGGTGGTTGAGAACTGTAAAGTTCACTGCAAAGCAAATACCTTCAGTCCTTTCTTTGGCATAGCAATCAGTTGAAATTTGTTTTTGCAACTTCAACAAAATAAGGACATTTTCACTAAATGAGAAATTAACAAATATGCCAATTAAAACAAAGAGCTGGTTGAAAACTTATCAAGGAAATTGTCGAGGGGAGTTCTTCAGGTAGCTTTTGGATATGGTCACCTCTGAGTTTCCTTCTGACTCTGAGGCTTTCTAATTTCTTCCTTCCCTTCCCTTCCCTTTCCCCTTCAATAGTTGTGAAAATGATCCCAGACCATCTGCTTTCTCCTCGTCACCTTTGGAGTCCAAGGCAACCACAGCCTGTTTTCTTCTTAGACTCATCTTGTTATTTCCACAGTTACCATTCTGAGGGCCGGTTGGGCTTGCTTTTCCACATCATTCTGTTTTCTCTAGAGATTGTTCTTCCCTCAGCCTTCCCCACCCCTACCCCCTTCACCCTTAGTATGAATTAA
>CM053581.1:292815518-292831446 GCA_028627135.1 Pseudochirops cupreus
TGTACGCAGGTGTCCTTTTCATGGTCTATTTAATGTCACATTATTCACATTTTTGTGCTTTTTTGTTTATTTCACAATAATTTTACTGCTCCTAAACATAGTGCTGAAGTGCTGTCTACCGTACCCAAGCACAAAAAGGCTGTAATGTGCCTTGTAGAGAAAATATGTGTGTTAAATAAGCCTTGATCAGATATGGGTTAGTGCTATTGCCTGAGTTCAATGTTAATGAATCAACAATATGATGTATTCAGAAAAAGGAAGAGGAAACTCGCCATTCCACATGCGAAGCTGCTCTGGAAAATGCTAAAGTAAATGCGACCAGTGGTTTATAGGAACCTAATCCTGTTTTTCCTCTAAGAATGGTTCAGTAGTCACTAATTCAGTGTTCACAGTGATTTTATAGACTATAGTTGCCATGAAGGATTAGAATAGACTATATGTGCATATAATTTCTCTTTGTGATCTAGGTATTTGGCCATTGTACACAGTTCATTGTCTAATTGATATGGGTTATGTTGGTTGCATGTGTTAATGTTTGCTACTTGAAACCCTAGTGTGAATGTCATGTATTAGATACCTACATGTGCATTGTGTTTTATGGTTGCAATGATTGCCTATATCTATGTTTATGGGCAAAGCTATGATATTTGTGACATATTTTAAAGAATCATTGGATTATAGCACTAGAGCTAAAAAGGACTTCAATGGCCATATGCTCTCATTTAACATATGAAGAAATTGAGGCTAAGGGATATTGATTTGCCCAAGGTCACAAAGTATTGGGTGTGAGAGGTGGGACATGGACCTACATCCTCTGAATCCAGAGCTAATTCTGTTTCCTCTGGACCACACTGACTCATTTTCACAGATGTTGATATGTATCCCATGGATTTGCAAAGGAAATACAGATGTTTACAGATGTTTCATTGCCGGGGAAGGGTAGGGAGGAAGTCACACCCTTCACTTTACCATGATCCTGTCTCTCGCTGTGTGGAGCTTTGGGGGTTTGGAAGAAGGAGATGCTATCAGCTGCTGGGGTTGGGGTGGGGAAGAGAGAGATGTGTTTATTGTTCAAGGTCACAGAAGGACACCAGAGTGACAGTGGCAGCAGCAAGCTCCCTCTGATCCTTGATGATGGGCTAGGTGTAGGCAGAAGAGATGGGATGATGAAATTGAGAGACCAAAAAAGAAATCAACCCAAGAAAGCATCTTTTTTTCTGAATCCAACCCTCATGTTGTGAATCATAGATCCTAAATTAATTTAGAAGTTCTCTCTCTGGGTCTGATGAGTGACTGAGACTACTATATGTATGAGACAAGCATCCCACAAAAGCTATGATGTTTATAGTCCTTGACTGCCTCTTGGGTGAGGATGGGGGAGCATAGCAATGGGGAACTAAGACATTGCAAACCATGCATTTTCTAGAATTCCTGGTCTAAGTCCATCCTATGTTGGGGAGCTTTAGGACTGAAGAAGAGAAGCAGGATCCCAGCTGCTTCATAGATATTTTATCTGGGTAATCTTATTTAAGGTCCCTGGGTCTCAGTGACCTCTTCTGTAAAATGGGGTGATTAGACGTCCTCTAAAGTGATGTATGGTTCTATATTCCTTACTTTTTTTACTGTTCATTGTATGTTTGTTGTTATGTAATGTTTGTATTGTAATCAATCCGTGCCAAGAGCAAACACTATATATACAGCATTTGAGCATGATTATCTACTTCTGTGGAGAACCAACATGTGACTAAGGCTCATTGAAATATCTCCAGGTCAAAGAAAGAGGCAAGATTCACTAGTGAGTGGAGGCTCTAGAGAGGAATATTGATTAGGTAAATTAACAAACCTACATACCCTTCCCACAGCCTTAGAGTTAGTCACCTTGAAGAGAGACCCATATGGATGTTTTTTTCAACTACTTAAGAGAAGCCTACAGATCTGGCAGTTTTATGAATTTCCTTGAAATTTTGATTTTGACTTTTTTTGTTGCTATTTTAGGGAACAATTATCTCTATATCTGTCTGTCTGTCTCTCTCCATCTTTCTATCTATCCATCCATCTATCTATCTATCTATCCATTTTAGAGAATATTTATCTCTATATACCTACCTGTTTAATTTATTTTCCTTCTGGTTATTCCCTTCTGAACTGAACTGCTATGTTTCATTGCGCCTGACATTTATGCAAATTTCATAATCTTATGCCACAAATGTGTACAGTTTGTCTACGCTGTGTTATAATGCACCTGGATTCATGTTAATGCCCTCTTTTTATGCTATCAGTATTTGTATCCAGTTTATGAGTTTCCATTGCAGCTGGTATCTTGAATTTATTATAATGAGTAAAATCTAAATCTCTCATGCTACAATTACATAGTTTCCCTATTGTGTGCTTAGCTGGGTGAGGGATGATAGGGAGACAACTTTCTTGCTTCACCAGCATCCTTGAGGTTTCAATAGAAAGCTAGGAAGGTCTCCAGCATGTTGGGTGAACCTGCCTTGGTGACCTCATAGGAAGGAATAGACAAGATTCCACCAGAGTGGGCAAACATGAATCAATCTTAACCATGGCAGGGTGGGGGCTAGGATGGGGGAAAAGGCATGTCCAGTTGAGGAAAACACAGATTCATTTGAGTATTTGAGTACTTAGCCATTGTTTGTTACATTGAGTGGACATTGAGAATGATTTAATCTGAAATTAGTAATATAAATGATGAAACTTTGTGGCATTGATATGAAGTATCTGAATCAAAATTCCACCAAGGTCTTTCAATGCTAGATTTGGCACTATAAACAAAATTATAGAGATGTCACTGAATGGGGCTGTGGATTATTTGGGGAAGGAAGAAAGGACCAGGCATTTATTAATTACAGGGACTTTGCTAAGAATTTTACAAATATTAGTTTATTTTATACTCACAACAACACTGCATGGTAGGTGTTATTATAATTCCCATTTTGCAGATGAGGAAATTGAGGCAGAAAGAGGGTAAGTGACTTGTCCAGGGTAACACAGCTAGTTAAGTATCTGAGATCAGATTTGAATTCAGGTGTTTCTGATTCCAAGCCCAGCACCTGATCCACTGTGCCACTTGGTTGCCTCTGAGATAGAGGAGAAATGTGAAATACTTATCAAATGTTATGGGGAGGCAGGCAGAGCTCTGTAGTCTGAAAAGCCACCTGTGCCAGTGGCACCTTCTCCCATCCGTAGTAAGATTAGAACCAAAGAGAATATCTGGAAACTAGTCACTAAAACCCTCCAGAAGAAGTGAGAAAATGGAGATAAAATTCTCAACCCTCCTACAAAGGGAAGAATTTGTCTGAAGAAGCTATTGAAAAAATTTATGACATATGGTCATATCGTTCTGAGAGAAATGATCGTTTCTGTATTAAGAATCAATTGTTGAATTAGGACCAGGATTTTTTTTCCAGAGACCTGTAGGTTGCTCAGGACATTGAACTGAAAAGTATTGTTGATGGATGAAGATTGCCCACAATTCCTGGGCACATGCTCTTTGATCCTGGGTGGGAGACCCCACCCAACTAGAGAACCTTACAAAGGATTTAATCTAAGGCCCACTGTGTTCTACTCAGGCTTGGTTGGGGGTACACCCTTTGTTTAAATTGCCTGAGGCTAGGGATAGCCTGGGAGTCATATCCCCCAGCCCCCCGTTAGAATGGATCCACTTCTCCTTATAACAGTCATTCTCATTACTTGTTAACCAATCAGTTGATTGCCATCCTCAGGAACACCCATTCTTCCAAGAGCATGTAAGCAGTTGAGTGGGTTCCATAAGGTTTCTTTGGCATTTGAGTCTCTTTTATTAATTATCTGCTAGAATGATCAATAAAATGATTAATTATCCAGAAACTATGTCTCTGGAACTCTTTATATGTCACAGTTTAAAGCAAGTTAACATCTGGAGATGTGCAGCAAGTGAGATATAAGCCAGAACCAGGCTTTCCCATTCCTTTTTAGGATAGCTTCTATGTCTTTCTGGCAAGGAGACATTTGAGTCCCAGATAGAACATGTATTAGAAACACCAAAGAAGTGGCAGATACCTATGGAGGAGAAATGAACAGTCTGGAGAGATAAGCTTTCAATTCTGAAAGTCCTAAGGTCACAGTATTAGAATGCTTGCCAAGGCTAGGGAAGCAATTTGGCATTAGAGACAACCTACAGAAAA
Source organism: Pseudochirops cupreus (assembly GCA_028627135.1). Classification (NCBI taxonomy): domain Eukaryota; kingdom Metazoa; phylum Chordata; class Mammalia; order Diprotodontia; family Pseudocheiridae; genus Pseudochirops; species Pseudochirops cupreus. The sequence goes on from CM053581.1 coordinate 292,819,703, forward strand.
CTTACACTAGATTCATCAACATGTGCCCATATGATTTCTGAGTCCATACTGCCCGTGAAGAGATTGCTTTAGTGATTAGTAGTTAAGGAAAACATGAAGCCAGAAAAAGAAGCCAATGTTAGCTTCAACCACGTAATCAATGACTGACAGGCAGACAGATACTGATATAAGGACTTCTATTTGGACTTGAAATGGTGAAAAAGAAGATTGGTTATGATGTTTCTGAATATATTGAGCAAAGATCTAATTTCTTAGAGGGAGAAGCTGAGAAAACACCACTGAAAACACTAGTAAAATGCCATCCAAAATACCTTTGAGGACGTGGGCTGTTGTTCTTCCTTCCTTTTCAGAGGACCAAAGACATCAGTAGGGTGATATCTTGACTTACAAGTGAATTGGATTTAAGTGAGACAGAGCTGTACAAAGTCACCAGCCTCACTCTCTCCTCCAGAGTCATCAGAGTCCAGTGGCAAGGCATAGGTCAGGATGACTGGTGACGGCCCCTGATGCAATGGGAGACCTTGGCCTTTTTAAGCTAAGGACTTTCTCAGGTCCTAGTTTGTCTGAGGAAACACCTGATCAACGTTTAAAGGCAAGGTAAGAATTGAGGCTAAAGATTGCCTGGTTTGCTTTCTCAAAAGAGTCAGTCTGAGAGGGGAAGATCCTCAGGGTTTTGGGTCATAACAGAAACAATTCTTATTTTTACTCACTCTCAGCCATGAAAACCCAAACAGTGAGCAAGTGAGGCCTGAACTGGGATGTATTATTGGCCCATTATTGAGAGTCAGACATAGTCAGGTAGCTCCATTTGAACTCCAAAGGGCTTTATTGAAGCCTGGCTTTTTGGAGCTATATTTCAAGAAATCATAATGAAAACTACATTATGACATAAGGTACAGACCACCCCAGTCACTCAGATATGAAATTGAGGGCTCAGAAAAAATCAGATGGGACGTGGAAAAGGGACAGAACTGCTACTCTTAAATGAATAGATGGTCATAGGACCAAAGCCATCTTAATATAAAAACTGAAGAGGCAGAGCTACGGTTGTGGTCAAGATGGACATGTACACACTGGCTGTGCTGGAGAGGGAAATGCAGATTTGGTTTGGAAGAAGCTATTGTTCTCACTTACACTGGGTAAAAGGAAATGTTGGCAGATTCAAGAACAGAGGTCACCCCAGATCCTGAAGACTCTAAATATGATTTCTTCAGCAAACAAGCATGGATTTTCCCCCCAGACTTATAGAACTCTTGTAAAAAAATGACTTTGAGGAATGAAGGTGTAGACTATCCTGTTCTACTAGATGATAGAACTTGTTACTGTTGTATTCCAGTTGTTCTGTAAGAAACATTAACAAAAGACACCTTTACAGCAAGGGCTTAGATTCTGTGGACTGAATTAAAGTAAAAAAGATAACTCACATTCAGGCTGCTTTAATGTGAGTCTGATGTTTCCTAAAGGAGTTACTGGTTTCAGCAAGAAGGTAGATCCCTTAACTCTGGTATGCCCAGATCCTGCAAACACCTTTAGTATGTCATCATTAATTGGGACCAGTTCTGACCTATTCAAAGTGTTTGAAGAGTATTGGAGCAGCTGTCTGGGACTTGATACCTAGACACTCTGACCATCTACGTTTTTTGTGTGGAAGCTTACAAAAAACTAGTAAAAAGTGATGTCAGAGCATTGTAAGAACACAAAATACTCCAGTTAGAAAGTGGATCTAGACCAGTGGTTCTCAACCTTCCTAATGCCACAACCCTTTAATACTCATATGTGGGTGTATCTGCATGTAGGCAGACCTGCCTGGAGACAGATAGAGGAGTTGTGTATTGGTTCCTAAGACCATTGTGTGTTTTCCGATGGTCTGAGGTGACTCCTGTGAAAGGGTTGTTCCACCCCCAAAGGGGTTGCAACCCACAGGTTGAAAACCACTGATCTAGAGAGATTGTTTGACATGGTCACTCCCCAATTTCCCCAAAATGGAAGGACCATTTGAGAAAGCAATTTAGTAAGAAAGAAGATAAGCATGTTTTCACTACATGTACAGCTCTACATGTATATCTATGTAGTGATTATTGACTATTTCAAGAGAAGTCTTCAAAGATTATTGTATGAGATAGGACAATTCAGAGACTAACTGAAAAAAATAGGTTAGTCAGTGGGATTATCATAGTATCATTTAATAAATATGCATCACTAAAAGTGCTAGCATGGAAAAAAAAACCTGGAAGATCCAAATACAAATAGACTACCAGACTTTGAACAGAAGAATTAAAAGTGGGCCCCTAAATACATCATGTAATGAGTTCAAGATACCAGAGACTCTTTTTGGAGGCAACCACTTACTTTCAATGCTATACCTATGCATTGTATACTATGAGAACCCCTGACAGGAAATCACAAAGTCAAGGCAAGCTTCATTTACCCAACAGGACTCTACCATTTTGAATATGTGCCCCAAGGAATCTTGGGGGCACCTGCCATATTTCAAAGACTCGTGGAGAAAGAAGGGTGTTGAAGGCATGAATCTACCTATATGTGTGAGTGTACATAGATAATCTCATTGCCTTTTGAAAGATTTTGAGGAACATGGGAAAAGACTAAGGAAGTGTTAGATCAGCTAACAGGAACTGGCCTGAAGCTATCTGTTGACAAGTGTTAATTTTGCAGATCCTACCTCAAAAGGATGGGTCCCACAGCATCTCAGTATATTTTTCTAGAAACCATCCATTGCTCGATTTGATTAGGAATTTTAAGGTCAATCAGTTAATCAACAAACATTTATTAAGTACCTTTATTTGCCAGGCACTGTGCTAAATGCTAGGGATACAAAAAGAGGCAAAAGACAGCCTCTTCCCTCAAGGAGCTGGCTATCTAATGGGTGAGACAACATGTAAACAAATATATACAGGATGAATGGGAGACAGGAGGGATGGCTAGGAAGTAAGAGGGGTTGGGGAAGCCTTCTTGAAGAAGGTAGGATTTTAGTTGACACTTAAAGGATGTCAGGGAGGTCAGTAGTTGGAGAGGAGGGGAGAGAGCATTCCAGGCATGAGGGACAGAGAGAGAAAATTCCTGGAGTTGAGCTACGGAATGTCTTATTCATGCAACAGTCAGGAAGCTAGTGTCACTGGAATGAAGATTGTGTTTTGGGGAGTAAAGTGTAAGAAAACTGACTGGAAAGATAGACAAGAGGATAGGTTATGAAGGGCTTTGAAAGCCAAATAGAACATTTTGTATTTGACCTTGGAGGCAATAGGAAGTGACTGGAGTTTTTGAGTAGGGTGGTGGTGATACAGTCATACCTGCACTTCAGGAAAATCACTTAAGTTGCTGAATGGAAGATAGAGTGGAGTGGGGAGAGACTTGAGGCAGGCAGACACATGAGCAGGCTATTACAATATTTGGGGTATGAAGTGATGAGGGCTTGCACCAGAATGGTGGCAATGTCAGAGGAGAGAAGGGAGCATATTTGAGAGATATTGCAATGGTGAAATTAACAGGTCTTGGCAATAGCTTGGTTATGGGGCAGGTTGGGGGGGAAGGGGCCAGGCAATGAGACAGTAAGGAATTCAGGTTACTTCTAGGTTTCAAGCCTGAGGGACTAAGAGGAAACTGTTGGGCTCTATAGTGATAGGGAAAATGGGGGGCAGGGAGATTTTAGAGGGAAAGATAATGAGTTCTGTTTTGGACATGAGTTTAAAATGTCTCTACTCATACTGGACAAGATGTCTGAGAAGCAATTAGAGATGAAAGATTGGAAGTCAGCAGAGAAATTGGGGTACCAAAGGTAAATTTGAGAATTATCAGCATAGAGATGGTAAATGAATCTATAGGAGCTGATGAGATTCCCAAATGAAATAGCATAGTGGGAGAAGAGACCAGGGCCCGAGAGAGAGCCCTGAGGTTTCCCTGTGGTTAGAGCATGTGATCTGGAGAAAAATCCAGCAAAGTAGACAGAGAAAGAGCAGTTATATAGGAAGGAGGAGAACCAAAAAGGGGAAAGAGAAAGAAAGAGGAAGAGACACACACACACACACACACACACAGACAGAGAGACAGAGACAGAGAGAGTGTGTGTCAGAGAGACAGAGAGACAGAGACAGACATAGAGAAAAAGAGAAACAGAGATAGAGAGACAAAGAAAGAGAGCTAGAGAAAGCCAGAGAAGGTGAAGAGAGAGACAGAGACAGAGACACACAGAGAGAAATCTCTTAAAAACCTAGAGAGAAGAGAGTGTTAAGTAGGAGACCATGATCAACAGTGTCAAAGGCTGTAGAGATTTCAAGGAGAACAAGGGTGGAGAAAAGGTCTACAAAACCCTCTAGAAAATTACCTCATTGTGTCTGGTGAGGTATTAATGAACAAACATTTATTAAGTATTGACGAAATGTCGTGCCCCAGTGCTGGGCAGGAGCAATACGAAGACAAAAGGGCAACAGTCCCTGACTTTAGGGAGCTTACATTCTATCAAGGGAGACAAATCAAATCAAGTCAGCAAATGTTTGTGAAGTGCTTACTAACTGGGCCCTGTGCTAAGGGCCAGTGTCACTGGGTCATAGAGAAGGTGGAGGGAGGGGGATGTAAAAAACTGGAAAGGTAGGAAGGGTCCAGGTTAGGAGGGGTTTTAGAGCCAGAAGATTTCATGGAGAAAACAGGAAGCTACTGGAATTTTTTGAAAGTGGAGGGGGGGAGGGTGACAGGGTCAGACCTGTGCTTTAGGAAGGTCTCTGAAAGCTGAGAGAAGAGTGAACTGGAGGGCTGAGATGCTTGAGTCAGAGAGAGAAATCAGAAGGCTATTGCCTCAGGCATGAGGTAGCTGGGCCTGTGCATAGTAGGTCGGTGCAGCATTGAACGAGGCAAGGGGGAACATACAAGAGTTGTTGCAAAATTAGAATCAACATGCTTTGACAACAGATTAGAGATTAAACATGGTACCTGAGTGGAAGTAAACAAGGGATTCTATTCTATGAGGTGGAGGAAAGGAGGGAGTATTATTGTTTACTTGTTTCACTCATATCCACCTCTTTGTGACCCTATTTGGAGTTTTCTTTGCAAAGATACTTGGAGTGGTTTGCCATTTCCTTCTCTGGATCACTTACAGATGAGGAAACTGAGGCAAACAGGGTTAAGTGATTTGCCCAGGGTTACACGGTTAGTAAGTGTCTGAGGTCAGTTTTAAACTCAGGTCTTCCTGACTCCAGCTCTATCCATTGCTCCACTTGGCTGCTCCAAAGGAGGGAGTACGTTCCGGTAAGGTGGAATAGTCAGTATTAAAGACTTAGAGACAATGTGTGTTGTTTGTGAGGAATTGAGAAAATGCCAGTGTGACTGGATTGGACCAGATTCTTAAGGCCTGTAAATGCCAGAAGAGTTTATTTCCTAGAGGTAATAGGGATCAATTGGAGTTTATTGAGGAGAGGAGTGACATGATGAAATAACTATATGCTTCAGGAAAGTCACTGGTACCTAAATGGAGAATGGATTGGTGAAGAGAGAAAGGGATTTGCGGTGAAGAGACCATGTAGGAAGCTATTGCAATAATCCAAGTGAGAAGTGATGTGGATCTGGACTGGGATGGTAGCTGTGGAAGGAGAGAGAAGGGGGTAAATTCTAAAGATGTGGAAGACACAGAAGTATTAAGATTTGGTGACATTGAATTTGCAGTCAGGGAGAGTGAGAGGTTGAAGGTAATGCAGAGGTTGTAAATCCCAGGTGACTCGAAAGATGGTGTTACTCTCAACAGGAATAGCCAAGTTCAAAATTGAATTATAATTTTGGGGAAAGAAAATAAATTCTGTTTTGGATCTCTTGAGTTTGAGATGCTTATGAGGCATTCAATCTGAAATGATCTATTTGCTATAGGGGATGTGCAACTGGATCAATGATCAATGAAACCCATGGGATCTGATCAGGTTACCAAAGGAGAGAGCAGAGAGAAGAAATAAAAGAGGGCCCAGGACAGTGCCTTGGGGCACCCTCATGATTAGGGGATATGATATGAAGGATGAACCTGTAAAGCATACTGAGAAGGAGCTGTCTGAAAGACAGGAGGACCAAGAGAGAGCAATGTTATGAAAACCCAGAGAAGAAAAGGTATCCAAGAAGAGAGGGTGGTGAATATAGCATCCAATTCAGCAGACAGATAGGTCAAGGATGAGGATTAAGAGAAGGTCATCAGGTTTAGTTTTTAAGTGGTCACTGGTAACTTTGGAAAAAGCAATTTCACTTGAATTGTATAGTCATAGGAGCCACATTTTCCCCTAGGATTGAGAAGTAATGCAGAGATTCAGAGAAAGATCTAGAAAGAACAGAGTTTGAATGGAGACTGAAGCAATCTGCATGCTATTGCTCTTTTCCACGTTTGGTTTTGTTTCCTTTTTCCTATTGTCCACTCCATTGGTTACAACCCTTCTATACAACCAGACCAATGTCCAGTGTGAAAGTATTTGCAGATTCTATACTTGACTGCATGCTGCCATGGGTGGGGGGGAGGAGGGAAGGGAGCAAATTTGAAACTCAAGGGACTCTGGAACTGAATCTTGTAAACTAAAAGTAAATAAACAAATCAATTTAATAAAAAAAAAGAAAAAAGGAGAAGTAATGTAGAGGAGAAGCAATGGAGGCAATGAGTATAGGAAGATTTATCTAGGAGTTTGGGAGGAACAAGGAAAAATATAGGAAAAACTTGATGGGATGATAAAGTCTAATGAGGGTAATTTTTTTAAAGAATGCATGAAACTTAGGACTATTTGTAGACAACAAGAAAGGGAAATTTGAATTAGGGAAATTTTGAAGATTTTGGGGAATGATTATTGAAATAATTTGCTTGTGGGCGGATCGGAAGAGATGAGATCAATGGCATATCTAGGGAGGTTGACTTTGGTCATGAGAAGGAACACCTCTTCTTCAATATAAAGGAGGAGAGAATGAGGGATGATATCAAGGTTTTGAAACACAAAGAAGGGGAGAAGAGGACCCATGATGAATGGCCTTACTTTTTTTCAGTAAATAAAGAAGTCAGCTGAGAAGGTAGGGAACCTCTCTCGTGAGAGGGCTAGAGATTCAGTGAGGAAGGAAAAAGATTGCCTTGTTTCAGCTAGGGCCCAGGTGAGATTCGATAACAAATTTGTTGAGAACCCAGTTGACTCATGACTTTCTTCAGATTGTTTCATTATCTTTCAGAGTAGAAGTAATGTATGGTGGGAGTAATTCAAGGTTTTTTTGTTTTTGTCAAGGAATGGGCAGTGATAAGACAAGGGGGCAAGAGATTCAACAGTAGACAATAGTGTAGAGTTGAACTGGTTAACTCTCAGCTTGAGACTGGTGAGAGAGGAAAGTGAAATCAGAACAGAAGTGAGAGCCTGGGAAAATACTGAGGGGAGACTGGAGGTCACTATGAGGACAAATAGGTGTAGGAGGAATAAGAAATTAAAGAATCTGGTTATTATTCCATGTACAGATATACACGTATACATACATACACATACATGCATACATACATACACACACATATATACATATATACACATACACACATCCTCATTTCCCACCTGTCTGTTCTATTTCGGGATTTCTCTTACTTCTCCACCATGTTCCTCATGGGGCACTTTCCCCCTTTCCCCCCTTCCTCAGTTTCTTTTTGTGTGTTGCCTCCCCTCATTGGATCCTAACCTCCTTAGCCTAGGGACTAACCTTCTTTTTTTGTATTTATATGCCCAGCATTTAGCACAGTGCCCAGCACAGAACAGGCACGCAATACATGTTTATTGACTGTTTATTGTCTGGTATTATTCCCATTTTACAGAGGAAGATATTGAGGTTCACGGAGGGTAAGTAATTTGCACATAGACACACAGCCAGCAAGTATCAGGGGCAGGATTCAAACCTAGATCTTTCCTGATTCCATATTCAGGACCCATTACACTATCCCACTAGAGAGGCAGCATGCTTTGATAGAATCAATTGAATTGAGACTGTTTATCTTGAAAAAAAGACTTTGGAGAAAGGGCCAAGAGAAATATGCCATAGATCATATCATAACAAGAGCTAGCATTTATGTAGATTTTTGAAGCATTTTTACAAATAACTCATTGTATCCTCGCAATAACCCTGGAAGGTAGGTGACATTATTCCCCTTTTTTACAGTTGAGGAAACTGAGGCAGGCAGAGGTTAAATGACTTACCCAGGATCACAAAGCTTCAAATGTCTGAGGTCATATTTAAACTCAAGTTTTCCTGACTCCAGGTCCAACACTCTACTCACCATACCACATAGCTCAGCGGTTCTCAACCTGTGGGTTATCTTCAATTTGTGACAATGAAAACACATCCTGCAAATCAGATATTTACATTATGATTCATAACAGTAGCAAAATTACAGTTATGAAGTAGCAACGAAAATAATTTTATGGTTGGGGGTCACCCCAACATGAGGAACTGTATTAAAGGGTCGCGGCATTAGGAAGGTTGAGAACCACTGACCTAGTGTATGATAAGATAAATATATAACTTGTCATATGTATTTAAAGGATATTGTGTGGAAGATGGTTTAGTTTTGTTCACTTAGAGGTTCTGGGGAACACAAGAAGGACCGCTCGGTGGAAATTTTAGTAAACAGTTCTCAGCTCAATATAAGACTAACTTCCTACCAGTTTAATGTTTTCTCCTAAGTGGAATGGGCTCCCTCAGTAAGTGGTAACATCACTTGGCATTGTTGCAAACGGAATTCACGATTTGCCTCAGGCAAGGAAGTGGGACCTGCATTTTCTGAGCTTGCTAATGAGTACTTTACTCATTTACTTTATAGTCAACTAGACCAGAAGGCACCGCAGCACGTCTGGTTTCCCAGACATTTAATGAGGTTCCTGCGCCATCTAGTGTTGAAATTGTGAACTACAGGCTCTCCAGTTAAATAAAGCAGAACCCAGCCCACCTTGTGCACAGCAATACAGAGAGTTCATTTTTCCTGGACATTAGGGACAAAATATCTGGGTCAGCCTGGATTCTTTTCTCCTTTTCTTCCTTCATATTCAAATAGTCATTAAATCCTTTCTTTTATTTTGTTTCTTTTTGCATCTTTTGTTTGATCACATTTCTCCAGCCATTCTTTCCTTTTGATTTCCATTGTCAATGCTCAGGTCCTTATCATGGTGTGTCTGAACTGTTATCTCCTCACTGGCTTTCCTGCTTCCATTTTCTCCATTTTCAAGAACATTATACTAAACTAATTTTCACAAAATGATATTTTCATTCTGCCACATCCCTGTTAAAGAAAACACACCACTAATCAATCAACATGTAAGTGCTGGAGATGCAAAAAGAGGCAAAAGACAGTCCCTGCCCTCAGGGAGTTTACAGTCTAAAGGGGGATACCTTATGCAAACAAATAAATACCAAACAAGCTGTATCCAGGATGAATGGGAAATCATCAACAGAGGAAAGCCCTGGGATTAAGAGGGATTGGGAAGGCTTCTTATAGGTGAGACTTTAAATAGGATTTAAAAGAAGCTAGAGAGATTAGTGGTCAGAGTTGAGGAGGGAGAACACGTCAGGTATGGGGGACAGCCAGAGAAAATGCCAGGAGTTTATACACAAATGAATCATAGCCAGTCCTCAACTTTTGTGGGGGTAGTAGTCCTAGAAAACTGCTGAAAGTAAAAATGTGAATGTTGATACATTGAATCTATGGGAAATAGGGGGTTAGGTTTCCATGACCACCAAAAACTAATCTTTCTCTAGAGATGGGTGAAAAAAAATGCCACTTTTCTGCATATATCTCCTTGTAACAAAACATTAATTCTGATAATATGATTCTGATAATAACACAGTAATCATGAAGTAACCCATAAAATGCAGTATACAAAATAAAATTAGTAGATGTGAAACATTTTTTCTCACTAGTAATTCCCTGGAATTTTATCCCTTTTTGTGCTAACATCTCAATTAAAAAAAAAAACCAAAGCAAAACCAAAACAACATTGATTCCAGAGAATATTCACTTTTTATAACATGAAATCTACAGTATCATAAATGCTGTAGAGCAAATAAAATTCTGGAAACTATGTCCTCAATGAGTTTATAATCTAGTGGGGGAAGACAACAAACAAAACAAAACTGAAAAGCCTCAGTTCTTTAAACTATTGAGTTGTTTTCAGACCTTGTTAAACCACTAAGATAGAGATCAGATTTACATTGATGGCTTAAATTCTTGTTCCAGTTCCTCTTGTGAAATACAGTAAGGTGAATGGGATATAAGATCTTCCCCAATAGTCAGAACCCATTAGGGGAAGCTTGCTTAGGGTAGGCTTGCTTGTAGGAAGGCTTTCACACCTTTTGTTAATTTCTAATTAGGCACTGAGTCAGGAGGGTTGTGGTGCCCTCTGGCTCTAAAAAGGGTATATATACTCTGAAGTTAGCATTTTACTTTGGGGCTCACTCATTGGAAGAGTGTTCTTGTGATTTGACCAGATGAGTAGCCATTAAGGAGCTAACCCTCCCGCCTCTCTGAAAAACCAGATGTTGGTGCTTCTCTCTCTGATAACTATGTATATATTGCCTTGGTGAGACAGTTGGATCTGTCTGTTGATCTGTGTTAATTTCTCACACAGTTAGAAGACCTTGGTTTCTATTTCTCTTCTTGTATTTTCTCTATTTTCTTTGTTTGGATTTTCTCTGAAGTTCAGGGTGATGATTTTTCCCCTGAACTAATGAATGTAATTAAAAAGACTGTGGACCTCTTGAATAGTTATCTTTTCTAGTATAGTAGATCTAAAAACCTGTGCTAGCAGCCACCCTGGGTATGCCACTGTGGTTGCTGCTATAAATATGTATTTACTTATTTGCACATGTAAGTTATCAACATGCTCAATCTAGAAATAAACAATACTCATTGGAAAGCCAGGAAAGTTTTCATTATCTTTATTTTACATTTATTCTCTCCTGAAAAATTGGTAGCCTCTTCAAAAGACTACAGAGAATCAGACAAATGCAAGCCCCTTTATGCTGTTTTCATTCTAATTTCCTGCCTTATTCCTCCCTTCAGAACTGGGATTGGTCCCAGCTCTTCTGGGTTACAATCTTTCTGACCTGCCCACTACACATATGCACTCCTTAGTATGCTCCCTCTGCCCAATATGAGCTTCATGCATCCCATTGTCTGGGGAGTGAAAATTTGAAAACTTCTTAGAATGTGTCTTAGAATTGGGTGTTAGTTTTGACTGTTGGCTTCCCTCTTCCCCCTTCTTCCTTGCCCCTTCTTTACTACTGCCACATCAGCATTAGGCCCTTTAGGAATTTTCAACCTCTGACCTTGCTGGTGACCTTTTTCCTTCCCCCTCCCTTGCTGTCAATCAACATTATGCTCTTAGCCCTTCCCTTCTTCACTTTGGTGTTTGCCAAATAAGGATAGGTACATTTGAATTGGCTATCTCCTATTTCCTTGTTCTTTGTAAGCCTGCCTCCCAGCCACTGGGGGATAGTGGTGGGCTTCCCTGTTATTTGCCATTGGGGAAGATTTTCGTGCTGAGACTTGAGCCCACCTTTCAGCCAATGGGAGAAGGGACACAGGGCAGGAAAGGAGTTTGACTGCCTTAGGGTATAAATTCTTGTTCTGTCTTTTGTAACACACCTCCTCTCCCTCATCCTTCAGAGAGAGGACTGCCCTCTTGGGGGGTGGGGAGGGGAAGAGAATACAAATTTCCTGTTTTTATCCTGAGAAATCTGTTTTCTTTTTTTTTTTT
>CM053581.1:292831946-292860046 GCA_028627135.1 Pseudochirops cupreus
GCCATCTTGGCTCCGCCCCTCATAAATATCAATCTCTGTTTTCTTGATTAAATTTTGAATGGGGTTTTTCATCCCACACATCATGATCAGATAATGAGGCTCTAATTCTGTTCAGGATGTGTCATTTACTATCTATAAGGCTAGTTAAGCGAGGGTGTTAATAAAGAGTTGGTGACCATCCCTTGACCCCCAGCCAGTCTGAGCCAGCTTAGCTCAGGTCCCTTACAAGGGAAAACTTACAGATTTCTTCCAGCTATATGATTGGATAGGGTGCTCTACCCTTCCTCCCCTCATCCTGATTTACACCTTCCTACATGTTCTATGTTGCATCCATTGTTCAGATAGAATTTGTGGAAACCAAATTACTAGCATTTCTCACATGTGGTTGAGTTCTATCAATCGTACTACTAACTTCAGCAAACATTTCTTATCTTAAGTTTATGACAGGGGGTTCTTTTTGTCAATTACCATTGATCTGTTCCAAGTTGTCTTGGACTGGATGTTTTCTAACTCATTCTGATGCTTATATGTCATCAGAAATTGTAGTTATTTCATGGAATTAATGGGATTAACCAGAGTGACTTGATTGATTATAATTAGATTATAAATTCTTTGAGGGCAGAGACTGTATCTTCTATGTTTTAGGATTATGCTCCAGCACAGTGCCTTTTATATAATTTCAATACCTTTGTGGATCTGCCATCAGTTCTTCCAATTTACAACTCCTCATCCTAGAAGATTCCACTTTCTTTTCTCTCATAAATTATTCACAAAGCTACACCCAGCATCCTGAGAGCCTCTGCTTACATTGCATGGATAGCAATAGATCAGATGAGCTGCCTACTAGTTATCCCTTGTGGTCATTACATAACTAATCCGCCTTCTTTTTAGATCATACATCACTTTGCTGTTATTTTTTATGCTGCTTTTGTTTTGCAATTCTGTATTGGTAATGCCAGGGTATGACCCTAGGCAAGTCACTTAACACTTCAGTACCTTAGGCTACTCTCTAAGGCTATAAATTGCAGAATAAGTATCAGTTTGCATTGGTAGAGGGAATTTCCTCATGGGAGTTCTCTATACCAGTGAAACCATGAGTTTGGTCCAAAAAAAAAATGCAGTATAGACTATTCACATCCACCAGGAATCTCTGTTGCTCTTTGGGTAACTCACAATTTTAGTTCTTTGGATGCTGTGGTATTTAATCAATCAACCAATAAACATTTACTATTATGCCATGTGCCAGGCTCTATGCTAAGTGCTAGGAGTATAAAAAGAAGCAAAATACACTCACTGCCCTCAATGTGCTTACAGTCTAATGGGAGAGACAGCATGCAAACAAACATATAAAAGCAAACTTTATACAGGATAAATAAAAAATTAACAAAGGGAAGGCACTAGAATTAAGAAGGACTGGAAAAGATTTCCTGTAAAAGTTAGTATTCTGTAATTGCTCACCATATGACATGATTAATTTAATATTGATATCAAAAAGATGGTTTTGTTTGTTTGCTTGCTTCAGGGGGAAGCTTGGCATCATTAAAGCAACATTTATTTTTTTTCTAATGTGTTCCAGCCTGCTGTGCTTTTAAATCTTGGGATCAGTTCATAGTCTATCTGTAATGTCTATCTAAGACATGCATGCTGATAGTTTAGATGTATGAGGCTTCTAATTCCATATCATTTTTTGAAATAAATTTTTGTTGGTATATTTTGTTTACTTCACCGGAATTTCTCCCAGGATCCCTTTTGATACTCCTCCCAGAGAATTCTAATATTTTTACTTTTTTACATTTAGTTTTCATTTGTCTCAATTATATGTAAACAAAAATTCTTAACATTCATTTTTAAAAACTGAGTTCCAAATTCTTTTCCTCCCATCCCTCCTCTTTGAGAAGGTAAACAATTTTATATAGATTATACGTGTACAATCATGCAAAACATTTCCCTATTGGCCATGTTGCAAAAGAAAATGTAGATAAAAAACAACTCAAGGATAATAAACAAAGTAAAAAGAGTACACTTCAATTAGCATTCAGACTCCAGTTGTTTTTGTGGAGATGGATGGTTTTCATTTCAAGTCCTTCAGACCTATCTTAGATGATGGTGTTGTTAAGAACAGTTCTCATTCACAGTTGATTAGAACTATATTTTTAAAAGAAAAAACGACAAAGAAGAGGAAAAAACTCATCAAAGCTGATCAATACACTGGAAAAGTATGAAAATATATGCAGTATATGACCTCCCAAGGACATCCCATCTCTAAAAAGGAGTAGAGTTGAGGAAACTTCTCATTTCTCTTCTTTGTAATTTTTACATATCCACTTTTGATTGTTTTGTAATTAATCTTTTCATTTGTGTTCTGGTAGTCATTGCGTATATTATTATAGGTTTTTTGGGAGGGTTTTACTTAGATGGATCTGCATCAGAGCATATAAATCTTTCCATGCTTCTCTGAATTCATTTATTCATCACAATAGCCATGTCTTATAGCATAATAATATTCTATTATATTCACATGCGGCAATTTGTTTAGCCATTCCCCAATTGATAGGCATCTACTTTGTTTTCGATTCCTTGCTACCACCAAAAAAAATGTTGGTATAAGTATTTTGGCATAAATGGAGACTTTTTCCTAATCAGCGGCCTCCTTGGAGTGTCAGCCTAGTTAAAAAAAATTCTGAGTCAAAGGGTATGGATGTCTTGGTAATTTTATTTGCATAATTCTAAATTACTTTCCAAAATTATTGTACTGATTCATAACTCTGCCCAACAATTCACTATTGTGCTTATCTTCTCTCAAACTCTCCAACAATGGCTATTTCTATCTTTTTTTTATCTTTAGTGATTTACAGGGTATGAGGTAAAACCTTAGTGTTATTTTGATTTATGTTTCTCTTATTAGTGATATAAAGCATTTTTATGAATGTTAATAGCTTTCAATTCTACATCTGAGAATTTTGTTCCTCTTTTTACAAATTATCTATTGGGTAATACATTTTGGTCATATCTGCATACCCACATACGTACGCAAACATACATACATCCATATAAATATATAGATATGTTGTCTGTATAGCTTGAATACCAAACTCTCATCTGAGAAATTGCTACAATTTTTAAAATCATTTCACTTCTTTCCTTCTTATCTGAAACACAATTGTGTTGTTCATATAGATAGAAGTTCTCCAGTTTCATACAACCAAAATGATCCATTTTATCTTTTGTAATTGTGTCTATCTTTTGTTTGATTCAGAATACATCTCCTACCCATAACTGTGAGGAGTATATGATCTGTTTCTCTTCCATTCATTGTATGAGGTTATCTTTAACATTAAGGTCAAATATACATTTTAAATTTATTGTAGAACATGGAGTAAAATGTTGGTCTAATTTCTACCAGAATGCTTTTCAGTTTTTCCTGTAGTTTTTTTTTCTATCAGATAGTGAGTTCTTTCCTAAATAAATTACGTTTTCAGGTTTATTGAACATTGAGTTATTAAGTTCTGTTGTTTCTTATTCTCCCTTGTCTGGTGTATTCAATTGATCTATTCTTTAAAAAAAAAAAACCAAACTAATATCAAATGTTTTGATGATTGCTGCTTCATAATGTAGAGTCTGGCAGTGTTATTCTTCCTTCATCCTTGCCTATTTTAATCATTTCCCTTGATACTCTTCAAATGGATTTTTCTAGTATTTTATCAAAGTTAATTAAGTATCCCTTTGATTGTTTGATTAGTGTAGCATTAAACTGTAAATTAATTTGGGCAATATTGTAATTTTTATTACATTGGAGCAGCCCCAAAATGAGCATCAAATATTCTTCCACCTATTTAAGTTGTTCTTTGTATCTTTAAGGGACACTTTGTAATTGGGTCTATAAAAGTATTTTTTCTTCTCAGAAGATTGATCCTCAAGTTTTTTATGCATTTTAAGTTTTTTTTCTTTTATTGCTTCTTGGGTTTTTGTTATTTTATAGAAATGCTGATGATTTTTGCGGATTTATTTTGTAGTCTGTAACTTTGCTGAAACTGTGGTCTCAGTATCTTTTCTGATTACCTAAACTTTTCTAACTAGCTTATCATCAGCAAATAAGGATAGTTTTATCTCCTCTTTGTTTTTCTTTACATCTTTATGTTCTTTTCCTCTTTCTAGCTAACTAGCTAGCAAATAGCTAGCATTGTTAGACCTGTTTCAAATAATAGTGGGGAGATTGGGCATCCTTCTATATTTATTGGAAAAAGCTCATCTTTGGAGCCATATCAAAGCCTTTACATCCTGTTAGAACTTGACCTCTGCTGGCATGGACTTGGAGAACCCATTGTAAACCCTATGGCATTATGAGGATTCAGGGTGGGACTTGATCTGGTCTTTTGGTCAGGAGTTTGACCATAAATTAGCTATGTGACCTTGGGCAAGTCACTTCCTCTTTCTGGGACTCAGTTTCCTCTGCTATAGCCTCTAAATGTTGGTCTAGATGTCTCTTCTAGCTCTAACATTTGAAGCTCTAAGTCAAGGATTTGTAATTCTGCTATAGTTCCACGCATAGTAGAGTGGCTCCTTTTGAACATGTCCAAATCCAAGCTCATTAACTTTCCCCCACACATGCTCCTCCTTTTAAATTATCTGGTTTTGTCTATGGAAACCAGAGTTTCCTCTTTTGGGTGTAAGGTACTGTGCCAGAGGTAAAAAATAAATAAGAGAAAAAATTAAAAAAAGATAAAAAATAAAAAATAAAAAAAAATCTTCAAGATCCTCAGGGATCTTGAAGATTTCCAGTGGTGGAGAAAGAGGAGGAAGTAGAGGCTGAGATACAATATGTGTGCTGATATCTCTATATCTATCTATCTATCTATCTATCTATCTATCTATCTATCTATCTATCTCTGTCTATCTGTCTGTCTATCTATCATCTATCTGTCTATGTCTGTCTGTCTATCTATCTATCTATCTATCTATCCATCTATCTATCTCTAAAGCAGTTAGGTGGCAAAGTAGATAGAGCATCAGTTCTGGAATCAGGGAGACCTGAGTTCAGATCTTGCCTCAGATACTTACTGCCAGTGTGATTCTGATCATCACTTAACCCTGTTTGCCTCAGTTTCCTCATCCGTAAAATGATATGGAGAAGAAAAGGGCAAACCACTCTAGCATCTTTGCCAAGAAAACCCCAAATTGGGTCCCAAAGAGGCAGACATGACTGAAATGACTGACTAATGTAGATCTATATCCATATTTGTACCCATCATATGGTTATTCACATGCATGGTGTTTCCCTAAATAGGATGTAAGCTCCTTGAGAGCAGGAACCATTCACTTTTGTCTTTGTTCCCTCTGTGCCTAACATAGTGCCTGGCACACAGTAGGTGCTTAGTAAAATCTTGTTAATTGATTGCTTAGAATGAGGTCAGCTCCTTAGAGGTAGAGGTAGAGTTACCCATAGTGCTGTGCTATTTATTCTCCTTGTTTATTGGGAAGTACAGAAACAGTGATTGACTCTGGGTGACAGAGATGCATGCTTTGGCTGCTGACCAGACCTGTATTACCTCTCCCACCTCCCCCAACCAATCTAATCATGAAGAAAACAACATTTATTAGCATAAGAAAGAATCATGTTTATTGATTAGAACATGGTATAAAATTACGAGGATCTAGAGACGACCTTGGGCAAGGGCAGCTGGGTGGGGCATGCAGTGCTGGGCTTTGGGGTAGGAGGAAATGCTGCTACAGAGAGCACTAGTGTGTGCCATAGGTCATACCACAGTCCAGTTCATCCCCTCCATTTCCCAGGAAAGATGGAGGACTAAATTGCCATTGTGGACGTTAGGCAGAGAACAGTGTAAATGGCCCTAACATTTGGAAACATCGAGGGAATTTGGGCCATGAGAATATATCATTTTAATCAACCAGACCTACCCCGAAGGACTGGAAAGGGAATCAGTCTGTTGCTGGTTTTTCTGAATATAGCCCAGTTTGGCCTTTACTGCACAAGTTTTTGTTTTTTAGTTTAAATGAAAGGGCATGTTGGTACAGGATGACATTGAAGGATGGGCTGAGTAGCTTCCACGCACAGCAGGCAAACAGCAGGGCAGGCTCACCACTCAGTGCTCCTGGCATCATTGAGTGTGGGAGCCTTTGAGCTTGGGGGATGTGGAAGCACACACAGATTACTGTGCACTAGCAATAAAGCTTTGAGCAGAGGGATCTGTCCATGGTGGCAGTGGCCTGAAGAGATTCACATGCTTTTGAAATGAAATAAAATCTCATCGTTGTCTCTTGAGAAAAAGGAGAAAGAGTAGGCAGGGTTCTTAGCATTCTGAGACTGAGGCAGGTGGTGGGTGTCCATAGGAATCATCCAGTGGTAAATGCTCCCAAAGTTCTTCTTTAAAAGCTTTTCTGCTCAGAGTTGGTGTGTAAAATCTGAACTGGGGACTGCTCAGTTTCTTGAATTTATTTGTTTTTCCTGGTATGATGTCTCTGATGTCCAGATGTCTCGCTTACTACCTTATGGTTACATGACATTTTCAAAGAGTTGAAGGGATCTCATGATATTGTCATCCTGCATAGGGAGGCAAGGGGAAGATAAAGAGAGTTAATGAGAAATCACCACATGAGGAACTGGTGACATATCCTTTGGGGACAGCTCCAAACAGTTTCACATCTTTTCTTTCATTAGCTTCCCAGCTTCCTCTCCTCTGTGAGACAAAAAGGACAAGATTGTCAGGTCTTTTTTTTTTTTTTAATAGAGAAGCTGTGTCTCAGAGTGGGGCAGGGACTGGGTAAATATAAGAAAAGGGAGGGATGGTGGTAAGAACTGGCAGGACCATGAAGCACTCTGAGATTGCTTCTTTTGGGGGGAATCTCTAAGACTTCTGTCAAATCAACAAATCCCAAATCCAGTTCACATCCTCAGAAAGAAACCTGCCATGTGTTCACATAGGAATAGAAGGCCAAAGTGGGGCCCAGAAAGCTAATACCTTTTTAAAGAAAGGGAGTATCTATGTTTTAACATGCAATTAGGGAAAATATTCCATATTAAAAAAGGCAGAGAATATCTAGTCTAGCCTTCCAGAGAAAACTAGGCATAGCAAAACATGCAGTGAGACCTTTAAAATGGATGCTTTGAAACTG
The DNA here is from genome assembly GCA_028627135.1 of Pseudochirops cupreus. Lineage (NCBI taxonomy): Eukaryota > Metazoa > Chordata > Mammalia > Diprotodontia > Pseudocheiridae > Pseudochirops > Pseudochirops cupreus. Next base: position 292,839,078 of record CM053581.1, read on the forward strand.
TTATGGGCTATTGATCATGTCTGAAAGCCACTGCAATGTATAATTTGTATTTCTTCATATCCCCAGCACTTAGCAGAGCATCTGGCATGTGGGAAACATTTAATAAGTGGTTGTTGACTGACTGGCTTGTGACTACACTGACTGAGAACCACACTGGTCAGTCATTCTTATTATAAGTGAAGTCTGAGGAAGTTCCTGGATCTACTCAGAAGAGTAGTGCACAGCGATCATCAGTTCACTTTATCTGTAGACAATCTGTGGGCACAGATTTGGCTCTGTGTGGAACTACTTTTTGTTTGTTTTTTTGATGAAAGGTTATTTTTTTCTTTTCATCTGGGCTGAGATCCAGTGTCTCATAACACGTACAGCACTAAATTACCCTTTCGGAGCACTTACACCCCCCTATATGCATATTCCACTCATCATGCCACTGTTTGGAATGACAAACACAGACGGCAGCTTCCCTCTTTTCTTCCTACTGGAACCCAAAGAATCATTAAGCATCACTTAGAAAAATTCCCCTCACCTCTTGACAGGATTCAAGAAATTCATCTAAAGTCACGACACCATCTTTATTCTTGTCCATTTTCTGAAAGATACAATAGGAAGTAAGTCACAGAACACCATCACTCACATGATTCCTTGCTCCACACACACACACACACACACACACACACACACACACACACACACACACACATGCACAAAGGACTAAAGTATTAGCTTCCCATGGGCCAGACTGCTGAAAAAGGTCCCCACTCTCAAAAGGTCACTGAACCTCTTATAGAAGATGTACTGCTGGGGGAAGGAACAAAATTTGGAAGGTGTATCTCACTACAAAACCATGTTATCCAATGACAACTAACTCTCACTATTGCTTCTTAGGGACTCCTTGGTCTTCACTTCTCCCACAGAAGCTGCTCTAGATCAGATCCTTAAAATTCTCAGCTTTCTTAAACACCCTCTTTCTTAAAATTCTATGTCTCTCAGCCCCACTCTCAGTGGATGACCTAACCATTTTTAACAGAAAAGATCGAGGCTCTCTCTCTCTTTCTCTCTCTCTCCTTCCCTCCCTCCTTCCCTCCCTCTCTCTGTGTCTCTCCTTCCCTCCCTCCTTCCTTCCCTCCCTCTCTCCTTCCCTCTCTCCTTCCCTTCCTCTCTCTCCTCCCCCCTTCCTCTCTCTCTCTTTCTTCCTCTCTCTCCCTCTCTCCCTCTCTCTCTCCCTCCCTCTCTTTCTTTCCCTCCCTCTCTCTCTCTTCCTCTCTCTCTCCCTCTCTCTCTGTCTCTGTGTCTGTCTCTCTGTCTCTGTCTCTGTGTTTCTCTCTCTCTCTCTCTCTCTCTCTCTCCCTCTCATAGACTCATTTTTACCTCAATACATCTCTGTCCTTCCCTCTATTCTCTCATTTTCTCCTTTAGTCTCAGAGGAAGTTCTATTTTCTACTTCTCACCTCTCTCCAGGACCTATTGCCCATAACTATCAATCTAATCCATCAACAATATTTATTGAAAAACTAATACGTGGTCCTCTCTCTTCACCATTTTTAATCTCTTCCCCACTTCATAGTCCTTTTCCCCTCTTCCTTCAGACATGCATAGGTCATCTCTATCCTATGATGAAAATAATTTGATTCTGTTTACTTTTTTAGCTATAGTTTAGTTATTTTCTCTTTGCTGTCACTGCAAAGTTTGTTGGGTTTTTTTCTTCTGAAATCTTTCTTGAGGGGTGGCTAGGTGGCACAGTGAGTAGAACACCAGCCCTGGAGTCAGGAAGACCTGAGTTCAAATGTGGCCTCAGACACTTGACACACTAGCCGTGTGACTTTGGGCAAGTCACTTAACCCAATTGCCCCCCAAAAAGCAAAAAAAAAAAAAAAGAAATCTCTCTTGAATTTAATCCTTCTCTGATTCTACTGCTACCACCCTAGTTCAGGCCTTCATCATTTCCCCCACAGATGAATGTAACAGGTTCTAATTTACCTCCATATTGTCTTTTAGCACTGCAAAAATTCCTCTCTACTACTACCAGATTAATTTCCCTGAAGTAAACAATTTGTTAGTCAACTCCTAAAGAACCTAAAGATCTTTGTCTACCAAATCAAATCTAAATTCCCAGATCTGGCCTTCAGAATCCTCCATAAATTAATGCTACATACCTAGCCAATATTTTTCTCTCTGCTCCCTAATAGACATTATGGTATAATGGATAAAATACTGGGTATGGAGTCAGGGGACCTAGTCAAAATCCTGCCTCAAGTCATTTGATGTCAGAGCTTTAGTTTCTTCAATTATAAAGCAGGAAAACCAATACCTGTACTCTCTACCATGGGTAGCAGTTATTCAGAAAGTTCTTGGCAAACAAAGTTATAATTATTATTGAATTGATCAATCAAAAGACATTTATTAAGAACTTATTATGTGCCAAGCACAGTGCTAAGCATAGGGGACACAAAGACAAAATAGAGACAATACTCCTTCAAGGAGCTTACATTCTAACAGGGGAGAGGAAAGTATATATACAAGAATGTAGAATATATTAAAAGTGAACACAGGTAGGTTTTACATGCAGAGTATCAGCAGGTGTGGGCATGTGTGGGATGCAGTGGAGATTGAGAAAGGCTTCATTTTTAACATGAATGCACTTGCCAGGCAAATCTTACCATGATTATAGCCCCCCTCCCAGTTTCAATCCTTGGTGCTTCTTCCATGGGTATAACTCACAACCCATCCATGACTTCAAGTCCTATGAGATTCCTGCCTACATTCTACTATAAATCTTCTGCTGGGTTCCACTCAGTGTGCTAGGGGCTTTCCTCCAGCTCTTTCGGTCCTACAGCTCATGGGCAACGATAGAGCATACAGACTGTCCACCTGCTTTCCCTTGCTTTTGCTACAGGGTTAATCTTTTTTTCCTGATCTTACTCTGCTTTGGTGGATTTTTAAAAATCTCATTTCTAATTGTAATTCTTTGTTGGAAATATGCTAGAGAAAATTTCTATCAGAAAAGGCGGGTACTCCTTTCAGATGTGGATGGTTTTGCTAGAGCAACAAGGGCAAATAGAGAAACTCAGTAAAAACCACAACAATCTCTTAGAGAAAAGGCAATTACCCAAAATAAAAAAGGCTAAAGTTTTTGTTTTCCCAGCATCTAGTTCACATATGGACTTTATAGTTAATAGCTGGGAAATAGTGGTCTCTAAAACTGTTTGGTGACTACGGGACAAATGTACATTGCCTAGTTATACTGTAGAATGGACAATAGAAACATGGATTTTGGTTTATCACCATGAGATAGAAATGAGTTATCTTATTGAATACATGGCTCTGTTTCAAATTGGCAGAGTAGTTTTAAGGCTCACAGAAAACTCTGAGGTCAGAAAACTGAAGCTAATAGTAGAGCTGATCTTAGAAAAGACTTCTAGAAAGATCTAAGAAAAAACCTTAGCACTTGTATTGCTACCTGTTGCTTGGAAGAACTGAATGGGGGAAGGAAGAGCTTAGTCTTTGCAGTCTGGAAGAGCTAATTGAAGAAGGTTTTACTTATATTGCTGCTTACTGTCTCCTCAAAGCTCAGCCCGGGGACCCACCTTGTATAAGATCTATACATCCCAGCATTACTATTTCTGCTAGACTTGGAATCAAGAGAGTAAGGTTTGAATCCTGCCCAAGATACTTACTAGATAGTTTGAACCAATATCTCTTGGTCACCTCTTTGTAGCAATTGAGTTACATGCACTGAACTCCCTGAAGAAGTGTTGATATCTGTTCTTTTATCTGTTGTTTTTTTTTTCCTTTTCAAAATTTAGTGTTGGTTTTGATCATTGCTCTGATAAGTCAATGATTTCACTGTACACAGACATCTAGAAATAACTTCCAGGTTGGGATACAGTTGTTTACTGTTCATTAAGATAATTAGTTAATTTTTGTGATTTGATACTTGTCATGTCTAGCTCCAAACACTTTCTCAAAGAAAGTATTTGTGACATGTATACATGAGGATCTTATATAGCCTACAAACATTTGGGCTCTCTCATTTCTTGATCTTGACATATATTTTCTAATGTATTTTTATCATCCTTTCTTCGGCTCACCTTTTCATTGACATCACCAAGTACTAAAGTATATGCTGATTTTAATTCCAAGGTCTTAAGTTCTTCATAAAATTACTCCACCTCTTCATTTTCTATAACACATATTAGCATTTAACCTGCATTTATTTTTGTGGTTGTCTTTTTCCAGATTCTCATCCTGTGCACTTCTCTTTGAAATAAGGTTCCTTATTGTTTTTTAGATGAAAGACAAAGTCAGTTCCTTTATTTGCTTCTCCAATGGGAACCTGGGAGCTATATCTTTCCATTTAATGACAACTTCCTTTGGTCTTCTGATTTTGTTTGTGGTGAGAGGGTAGCTAGGTGATGCATCATGGGTAAAGTACTGGGCATAGAGTCAGGAACACTCATCTTCCTGAGTTCAAATTTGGCCTCAGACACTCACTAGCTGTGTGACTCTGGCCATGACCCCAAATGGGGTCATGAAGAGTCAGACATGACTGAAAAAAAATTATGGTGAGAATGATAATATTCATATGATTAAATTCTCCACTCATGCATTAATTCACTAGTCATTAGACAAAAATATCACATTTAAATTACCAACAGTTAAATTAATATTTGAAACTGAACAAAAAATTATGTTTCTTAGCTCTTCCACTTTGTTCACTACCAAGACACTGTCACTGCAAATGTAGCTGAGAGTTATGCAGGAAAGGGGAAAATTCTGTATTTTTCTTTGTTTCATGGATTGTCATTACCAAAGTGGTCAGCCTACCAGTAATGAGCAATTGCTACTTAGCAAGGCTGAACCTTGGAAAAGAGGTACCATCTGTCACCTGGGTCATGTCTGGAACCTTCCCAGTAGGGGTAGAACCTTCCACAGCCTCTGTAGTAAGCCACAAGAGAGAAGATACTGCTTTTCACACTTCTTTTGTGATCCTTCTAGGCTTACTTAGTCCAGGAGTATGGCAGAGTAGACATTCAAGATTTACTTGTCCATTGATTACAATAATGAGCCATTGGAGACTATCATAGTCCCTGCTCCACTTGTGCTGAGAATACTAGGAATGTAGGCTTACCTGGAAAAATACATCTACATGTTGTCTTGGAGTGTCGTCTTTGAGCACAGGGTAAGTGTATTTCCCCATCATGTCATAAATGGCCTTGACAATATCTATCATCTCCTGAAGTGGAAGCATAAACATAGAACATGGGAACTGAGATGGTAAATTGGAGCAAGGCACACTGTTTTACCTTCTTTGGTATGGACTGTGGTTCCTGCTTGTTTTGCCACAAGAAATGGGCGGAGAGAAGCATCTTCTGTGGAGATCAGTATTGCCTCCTTGTTTTGACTGGGGGTGATTGTTGGAAATAGGGCTCCTGAGAGGGGAGAGCTGAGAATCCTTCCTTTCCTATTTGCCTCCTAGACTCAGTGAAATGGACTGCTATTCTTTTTTCTGGAATAATTTCCCCATGGCAATGGGGGAGGGAATCCCCTTGACATGTCTGGCAAAATATGGAAACTTTGTTCTGCTGTGATAGACTTGAACTGAATGAAATATTAGCTCAGTTTGGAGAATATTTTAATATTCGGATTCTTGTTTTGGTGTAGCTATTTTAGAAAATATATAGATTACATTACTGGCTGGAACCAAGTCTCTAAGCTTTTCAGCTAAGAAGTTAAAAAATGATAAGAAGGGTCAAATCTATGGAGTTTGGAGCCTGCAGACATGGAGAGAGAGGGTCTCACTAGTTTGGTCCCAGGGAAGTTGTGGGAAAAGTCTGGAAGAGGGTATGTTTTACAGGCTGATTGTAGGTATATGAACCAGAGTGCTTTTTTAGCACCAGCTAATGGAATCACCTTCTCTCTTACCACCTGCCTTCCTTTGTTAACTCTCTAATCACCAGCAACACCAGGCTCCATTCTCCCCAAAAGGGGCTAAACCTGTCACCCCATCTGCCATGCCCTGAGGACATATTCTGTCAAGCCGCCATATATTAATATCCATTTGTGAGGTTGAAGAATTGAAACACTATAATGGATTGCATATGTCTTAAGGGGAAAAAAAAAGAATTAAGATTAGGAAAAATAAAGACATATTTAATAGTTACAGCAAGTAACAAAAACTATGATGTAGTTCCATGCTAGATTTAATAAAGAGAAATATTTCAAAATAAAAATGCAGCCTTTTTTGAATATGGAAACTTTCTTCTTTTTCTTGCTTTACTAAATTGTTTTGACTTTCCAAATGTGTCTATGCCTTCCTAAAGTTGAACTCTGATCTCCATTGATAGTCAATCATGGGCACAGTCATGACAAAGGTCAAGTTGGCTTCTTCTCTCCCTTCCATTATTCAGTATCCTTATTCTTCTCTCAGTGTCACACTCTTGTCAACCCCCCAACTTCCCTCTCCCCGTCAACATTTACCTTCTCCTCTTCTAGCTAGTTGGTGCAGTAGATAGTGTGCTGGGCCTGGAGTCAAGAAGACTCCTCTTCCTGAGATCAAATCTGGCCTCAGACACTAGCAGTGTGACCCTTAGCCTTGTTTGTCTCAGTTTCTTCATCTGTAAAATGAGCTGGAGAAGGAAATAACAAACCCCTCCAGGATCTTTGCCAAGAGGACTCCAAATAGGGTCACAAAGAGTCAGACAAGACTGAGCAACAACTTCCATTTTCCTTTTGCTATAGAAAGGCAAGCTGATCAATTGAATTCCCAGTAAACTGTTACCAATTTAGCATGTCATTCCTTCCAAAGGTATTTGCATATTAGCATCTAGACTCTTAGAAATGCAAGACTTGAATGTAAAGAAATAAATTTCTAATGATGGAATTTTAGGCAATTGGGGTAGATGGAGGAAAGAAGTTATTTTGAGTTAGGGTTATTTTCCTTGTACCCCTAAAATGAATTAATCCACTACTTTCTTCATCTGCATTAGGCTATCTTTCTTATAGTTTTTTTTTTTGACATTCATATCATGCACCGACTTACTTACTCATTCTCTGTGTTTACCTGGTCCCTTCCCTAATCCAAACCCCCAGATGTGGTAGCCTTTTCTCTGGCAGCCTTTTGCCGCTAACAACCCCAAGTCTTGGTAGAGGTGGATGGGGTGGGATGAAAGGTTTGCTTTATGTGGGTTGACCTACTAGGGGCTCCATAAATCTTTGATTAGATGATCGATTGGTTACTGTCACAGCTAGTGTTACTCTACCCACCCAAGCTATCCTTTTTCAAGTATAGTCAATTGTGTCAGTATCTCAATTATATAGAGTATTTTAAAATTTAAATGGGAGAACTTCTCAATCCAAATGAGACCTTGGTTCACTGTTTGGTAAAGAAATTTTGGGGATTCAGTGTTTTGGGGGTTCATTTTGAGAGTAGTACTATAAATGTTGTGTGTCCTGGCATTTGACTCGTGATTTAGCTTAAATTCCCACTTCTAAAGAGGAAGGCAGGCAAGTAGGAATGGGAATTTAGTTCTGGGCCTGCCACTTAGTAGCCATGTGACCTTGGGTAAAACATTTAATTTCTCTAAAGCTGAGTTTCTTCCTCCTGAAATATAAAAAAATAATATCTGCCCCATTGAATTCTGCGGGCTTCTTGCGAGGATGAGATAAGATGATGCATGAAACTGTATTTTATAAATTGCTAAAGCACTGTTGCTGTTGTTTTTGTCCAGTTGTTTCTGTCATGTCTGATTCTCCGTGACCCCATTTTGGGGTTTTCTTGGCAAAGATACTGGAGTGGTTTGCTATTTCCTTCTCCAGTTCATTTTATAGATGAGGAAACTGAGGCAAACAGGGTTAAGTGACTTGCCCAGGGTCACACAGCTAGTAAGTGTTTAGGCCACATTTGAACTCAGGACGAGGAGTCCTCCTGACTCCAAGCCTGACATTATTCACTGAGCCACCCAGTTGCCCTTAAAGCACTATATACTATTGAATGATATGACAACTATGTTTCGTTTCTCATGACTCCATAGTAGCACATCTCTAGCTTGCTCTAGCTGCATCTCTGGACACAGCTGTAGCCTAATTCAGTTTAGGACCCCACGTGTGCCATCTTGTGGAAACCCAGAGGGTCTAATTTTATCCTGGCCCATGAGAGAAAGACTTTTTCTCCATTTTACAATTTTTAAAGATTATGTTTAAAATGAAAGGTTTCTGAAGTAGAAATAATGGTAACCTTAAGGGCAAGCAACCATTCCATCACAGAAGAGAAGATTAAAGCTGTGCAGCTTGTCAGGAGCCCTAAATTTGGAGAAGAGAAGATGTCCAAGTGTTTAGAGGAAGAAGAAAGAAGATCTGGTAGGAAGATATATCGAAGGGGAAATCAGCCCAAGAAGGATGGAAAGTTCTACAATTCTGACAAAATAAGTGGAGATCATTCTAGTGTGGGAGAAGGAGGGATGCTGCTTGCAGAGACCAGGTAGATGCAGAGGGGCTTCATCCACAAAGTCAGGGTTTTAAAAATCATGTATAGGAAGTGGAAACAAGAGTAAGTTATTGAGGTGAGTAGAAAAGAGTGCGGTCCCGCAAGAACTGTGTCAGGAACATTCAAGCTCAGGGCAAACCAAAGTTGGTGAGGGATGAATTCTAAGAATGATGGAGTTGTTGCTCCAGGTAGATAGAAGCATGACAATGGACTATGGTGAGAAGACTGAACTACTCAACTCTTATTATGTCTCTCTTTGCTTTCTGAGGAGAATGATATTTGGACGAGGAAGGAATGGAAAAAAATTTAACAGGGGCATGGGAACCCAAGATAAGAGAAGAGATGGTCCGCATGTAGTTCTCCTCAGTGAAACTGCCGGAACAGATTCCATCCTAATGTTCTAAAAATTATTGAAAGTTTGATAAGATATTAACAATGATCTTTGAAAGCTCTTAGAGAATCGGGGAAGTGTTGCAGAGTTGGACAAGAGCAAATATTGTCCCAATTAAAAAAAAAGAAAAAGAATATAGTCTGCAAATTATAGACTAATGTGCTTAACTTCTATTACTGGTAAAATACTAGAATACATTATTATTAAAGAATTGGGCACATAGAAAAAGAAATAATGATCACTAAAAGTCAGTCAGTTATTTAAGCAAGTCAATTTATTAAGCATTTACTATGTGTCAAACACAATGCTTAGTGCCAGGGAAAAAGAAGGCAATAGACAGTTCCTGCCCTCAAGGAGCTCACAGTTTAATGGCTAAAAGCCAACATGGTTTCATAAAGAAGAATTCACACCAAACTAATCTCATTTTTTTGGTAGGGTAATTAGACTAGTAGATGAGATGAATACCATAAATAGAAATTTCTGTAGAGCATTTTTATGAAGTCTTTCATGTTATTTTATGAATGAGATAGAAGTTATTGACTAGATGAAAGCACAATTAGATGGATTTGAAACTAATTGAATAAGAGGACCTAAAGTGCAGTCATTAATTAGTTGACATTCTCTCAGAGAAAGATCTTTAGCCCTGTACCATCCAACATTTTTCTTAGCAACATCTTAAAGGCATAGTTTACCTGCCAAATGTTCCCATGACACAAAGTTTGGAAGGTTAGTTAACATTCTGGATGATAGAATTCCATTTGGAGATTTCAACAGGCTAGACCAATGGACCAAAGTGAATAAAATGAAATTGAAAGGTATAAGTCATAAGTTCTATACTTGAGTTAAAAAAGAATCATCTTCCACAGATAGCATAGGGGAGGCACAGCTAGACAACAACAGCCTGTGCAAAATGTCTCCATTCTGGAGTCATTGTAAGTCAGTGTCTCCTGGTAGCCAGAAAGGCCAGTGTAATTCTTGATGGACACATAATGTCCAGAAGGAGGGAGTATTAAGGGATCATGGAGCTAGAGCTAGAAGGCCTGTCAGAGGCCATCCAGTCCAATTTTCTCATTTTACATATGGGGTGTAGACCAGGGAGGTTCTGACTTGCTCAGTAACATACAAGCAGCAAGCATCAGGCAGGATTTGAACCAGTGCTCTGGCTATAGTAATAGATCTATTATTTTCTCTCTGGGGCAAGTCCCTTGTGGAGAATTGTATTCAGTTGTAGGCACCATGTTTTAGGAAAGACTAAATGGAATTTGTCCAAAAGAGGACTGGTAGAAGGACCAGGGGATGGGTAGTTTGGAGAAGAGAAGACTAGGAGAGGATATGATTGCTGTCTTTCAATGTCTTGATGTGGAAAGAGATTAGACTTGCTTTATTTCCTTGACCCCAAAGGCAAAAAAAAAAAAGCAATGTGTGATGCAGTAGATAGACTACTGAGTGTGGAGTAAGGAAGATCTGACCTCAGACACTTACTACCTGTGTGACCTTGGGTAAGTCACTTAATCTCTATTTGCCTCAGTTTCCTTACCTGTAAAATGGGGATGATAATACCACCTACCTTATTATTATGAGAATTAAGTGAGATAATTTTTGTAAAGCATTTAGCACAGTGCCTGGCACATAGTAGGCATTGTATAAATCCTAGCTCCTATTATTATTTGTTGCTAAGAGGAAAGTGTAGGTTTGATGTTGACAGGAAAAGCTTCCTAATAATTAGCACTATATGAAAGTTGAAAGGAAGGTCTTGACCAAAAGTGAATCTTCCTTGAGGAAAATCTCCTAGTAGGAGTTGTAGGATCACTCTTTAGGGATCTTGTACAAGCGATTCTTGGTCAGGTATGGTCCTTGAGTTCTGTCCTCTTATTTTCCAGGCAAAGCATCCCCAATTCTTCCAACTGACTCTCATATTACATATTTTTCAATCCTTTTACCTCTTCTGTGTCCTTCCCAAGGTCTGTATGCCTTTACTAACATGAAGCAATAGAAAGAACCTTGGATATGGAGTCAGAGGCTTTGGGTTCAAATCCTGGCTCTGTTATATGATCCTAGTCTTAAGTCACCTCTCTGGGCCTCAGTTTCCTCATCTGTAAAGTGATGAGGGTTGGGTTAAATGGCTTTTGAAGTCTCTGTTTGTAACGGTAATTAATTTAGCAGTTACTTAGCCCTGAGTAATTAAGGGCTAAGTACTTCTATGAAAGAAACAGAAGATGTGAACTCTGGCTCCTGTTGCTGACATAACAGGAAGGGGTTGGCTGAGACAGGAAGCCAATGTGTGTGTGTGTGTGTGTGTGTGTGTGTGTGTGTGTGTGTGTGTAAGAAGAGCTCCAGAGAATCAAGAATTTTTGCTTCCAGTGGAAGAAGCTGTTCTGCTGAGAGATCTGGTAAAGACTGGAATTGCCTGGAAGGCCAAAGTGGCTGCTGCCTCCTGGAAGGCTAAAGTGGCTGCTGCCTCCTGGAAGGCCAAAGTGGCTGCTGCCTTGAAGGCTGAGATTTCTTTTGGGTCCTAGGGCCAGCTGAACTGCTGGAGAGCTGAAGAAGCATGACTGGGATAAGACTTTCTTTGTTTGTGGCTTGGTTGATCCTTGAGGTCCTGGCAACAGAAGTTGTGAAGGTTTTGAGATGTGTTGGACCCTGTGAACTTCAGTGTGTAACAAGAACTGCCCAGAGGACTGGATAAGAACCTGGGAGCTGTCTGCCTCTGAATCCTGGTGACTGTTTGGTGAATTCAGGTAGGAGCTGGGACCATGGTAGGGGATCCAGGGAATTTGAAAGATCACCCTGAGTCAAGATGAAGAAAAGGTCTCTCCTTGGATATTGAACCTGTGATGATATTGAAGTTTACTAGACACCAAAGGGTGGAGGGTTTGTGTAATTTTCTAATGATTGTATTTAGTGATTAACAATACTTAGTGACTGATTGCTAGATAAGTGATTGATTAAGTTAACTTATGATTGGCCTAGGAGTAGAAGTCTGACTTGTATTGTGAAATGATTGAATGATTAAGTAAGGAGGGTTTCTCCCTTAGGGAAACCAGATGATAATTCTTTTGTTCTTTGTTCTAAATTCTGTGGCCACTTTGGTGAAAACTATGTGGCCATTCTAATGTTAAGTTGTTGTGAATACTATATTGTGATTTTCTGTGATAAGATATAATAATGTGAATATTGTATTGTGATTTGTTGTGAATGTTTGCCTTGATTTGTAGTGGAATAAATGGAGTATTCATTATACTGTGTAATCAGAATCTTAAAAGCTGTTCACAGTAGCATTCTTTTGGGAAGCTGCTTGTGCATGGCATTATACTGTTGGCAACAATGATACTTGTTTAGGAAATTCATTTAAAATCAATAATGTAGTTTCCTGTATAAATAATTAGAGTTAGAAGTACTTTCAAGGCCATCTAGTTAAAATATCTCATTTTACAGATGAAGAAACTGAGGTCCAGGGAGGGGAAATTACTTGTACAAGGTCACCCAAGCAGTATGTAGCAAAGATACCTTTGGGGTGCCGATTAGGAAAAAGTCATAAAATACAGCAATAAATGAAGAGCCATAAGAACTTAAACTGTGAAAGATGGAAGCCTGAGCGTAGTGATCTGTTAGCAATCATAACGAAGATATGGAATTATTTTAGACACCGAGTCATAACTTAAGATACTACGACCTATGAAAGCCATAACAAGAATAAGATGATCCATATGTGATTGGTACATGATCAATATACTGTGTTTGGCCATAACACTGGCTTAACTCCCAAGCCCATTATTAAGTAGAAAACCAAAAACATCCACCAGTCAGTAGAGATACACTCTATAGCTCCTCCTTTCTTTGTTTTCTATAAGTTCCATGGGGATTTTGTGGGTTCTTAGCAAGGATCCACTCATATATCTGGCCAGGGCTCCAGACCAAAGATTGCCCCTGTTTTGTAAGTACTTATAATGATTTATTAAACTACTACCTATAATCAATCTGGAGATACTTGGCCTCTTCCTTTGGTATTGAAAGAACACCCTACGGTTATGGGGGTTTCCCCAGCCAGGGGAATTCTGGACCTTACAGTACCTTAGTGTATAAATCTCAACTCAGGTTCACTCCAGGCATGACCCTCAGAGATAAGGAAGTCCAGTTTCCTTTCTTGGTAGGATATCTTATTCAGGTCTTCATTAAGAGACTTCTTGTTCATTTTGTCTTTTGGTGAAAGATGCAGAGAAAGGGGAATTTCTCCCCATTTTCCAGGAATAGGTAGGTAGGGGGTGGTTGAAGGTTATAAAATATGTCATTGGAAGAACCAGGATTAGGATCTGGTTAAATGGAGCCTTGGTTCAATGTGTTTTTCTTGGATTTACCTTGACTTTTGATAGAACACTATCTCTTACGGACTGATAGGGCCAAGGTTCTAGAAATGTGTTTTAGTGCTATGGAGAATTCAGTCTCCAGACAGGAAGACAGAGCTTCTTCTAATCATTTTGACTTTTTTTTCAGTTGAGCTTTGGCATATTAAACCATATTTCTAATCATTTTGATTTAGAAATGAATCTATGACAAAGGAATTTTCCCTCTGTGTGTGTCTGTTATCTCGTTTTCTTCCTGGGCTTGACAATTCCACTATTGTGAATGAAGGCCCTCTTTGTTGGACTAATCTTTGTTGGGTGAGCATGGAAAGAGAATGAGATGGAAAGATACGGCAGAAAAAAGGGAAGTGCTTCTGCCTGAACATTCATGAATAATGGCTTTATTTTCCTTTGTCATGAATAGTAGTGGAAAGGCACCGGGCCCATCGGCAGCTGATTTAATAACAGGATAATTATGCAGCATTTTAAGTATTTTGGGGTAGAATTTAAAGTAGGACATTGTGATTTCTTTCCTAGAGAATATGTAACATGAGCAGGATTATGCTTCATAGAAAACCTCAGCAAATCCTTTCATATCCTTTCTGGGCCCAACCCTTAAATAGGAGCTAAACAAAGGTAAAGGCCCAGAGACTGATTTCCTTCCTGACCTCAGCTTAAGCAGAAGCAGATCCTTCTATTTATCTATAGTGTAATGGAAAAGGACCTTAGACTTCACATCAGGGCCCAGACTGGTGTCACATTTTGGCCACTTGTTAGATATACAGACTTAGGCAAGTGATTCCACCTTCCCACTTTCCATATCTGTAAAATGAGATAATCAATTAAAATCTAAAAGGTTTGTATGGTCATAGATCTAGAGGAAGAAACTTCAAAGGTCATCTAATTCAACTCCCTCATTTTAGAGATGAATTTGAGACCCAGAGAGGTGAAGATGCCAGTTATCTAAAGTAGTAAGTGGTAGCTGGGGCAACTGGGTTGTGCCATAGTGTACAGGGAGCTGGGCTTGGAGTCAGGAAGACTGAATTCAAATCTGACCTCAGACACTTACTAGGTACATGACCCTGGCCAAGTCACTTAACTCTGTTTGCCTTAGTTTCCTCATCTGTAAAATGAGCTGGAGACAGAAATGGCAAATTACTCCAGTATCTTTGTCAAGAAAGCCCAAACAGGGTCACAAACAGTCCTATATGACTGAACAACGTGAGTGGCAGAGCTTAGATAGGAACCCAGATCTTCTGACTCCAAATATAGTATGCTTTCCCTCTCACCACACTAATCCCCAACTACCTGCCTCACATGAGTGTTGTGAGGAAGAAAGGCTGTCATGTATGGAAAAGTGCATGTGAATCCTGGAAGCGCTACACATACACAAGGGATTATTTACTATACTTTTGTTGTCTCTCTTGGTGAGCTTTACAAATGATCATGCAGAAAGGTTTTCCCATCCACTAGTTGTTGCCTGAAATCCCACCATTATTAATTTCTTTAATTCATTTCTTAGCCCCTATTAAGATCATGGAATCATAGATTTAGAGTGAGAAAAGATCTGAGAGGTCATCTAAATCCAAACCTCTCATTTTAGAAGTGAGGTGTATGCAGAGTGGCTAGGTGGCACAGTGAATAGAGCACCGGCCCTGGAGTCAGGAGGACCTGAGTTCAAATCAGGCCTCAGACACTTAATGCTTACTAGCTGTGTGACCTTGGGCAAGTCACTTAACCCCAATTGCCCTTCCTTTCCCCCTCCAAAAAAGCAAAAAAAAAAGAAGGTGTGTGAATTGTGAAATAAATTACCCTAAGCATGCAGCAGAGCTGATACTTGGATCGAGGTCCTTGGATTTCAAAACCAGGATTTTCCCCACCACACCCCACTGGCAAATCAACCTGGGAGGACAACACTTTCAGCTGATTACACTAAGGTATAAATAAGTCTATAAGATCCCGGTCTGAGATCAGATTATTGTTATGGGGGAAAAGAAGGGAGTGGAATGAATAACTTTTATCAGATTGCTGACTGATGGGAAGGAAAGATAGAATTTAGAACTCAAAATTTGAAAAAAACCTCTGAATGTTAAAAATGGTTTTTACATGTAATTGGAGGGAATAAAATTTATTTTTTTTAAAAGGGGAGGCTGGGAGGTGGGAAGAGAATTTTTGTACATTTTCCAAGAGCCCACTCTCTTCTCCCCAGAAGGATACCCTCTTCTCCTGACAACCTTGCTTAGGGCAGTTCCATCTTCATAACCCTGGTTGTTTTTCTTTTAATTAGGAGTTTATAAATTGTTAATCTTCAGTGCAAGCAAGACCTTCTACCAAGTGAAGTTCCTGCCCCTGGGTCCCAGCATTCTTACCTCTTTATTTATATATCCATCCTTATTGATGTCATACAAATTGAATGTCCACCTCAGTTTTTCATGGACGGTTCCTCTCAGCAAAATCGATAGAGCAGTTACAAAATCCTGTGGAGGGAGAGGAGGCCACAAGTGACACCACTAGAAAAGCAGCACTTGAAACCAGGAAAGCACAGTGACATGCACGTTACCGAGCTGGCATTCAGTGTTTGCTGGATGAATGAATGAACTGATGACCAAATGATTCTTGGGGGAAAATTTATCTTTGTGGCAGCCCTTGTGACCCTGAATCTGTTTTCTATGTGTATCCTCGGTGCTTAACACAGTGCTTTGCACATAGTAAGTGATTAATAAATACTTTTTCATTCATTCATTCATTCATTCATTCATTCATTCATGGATCAGAACGACTCAGTTTACTAGAGTGAGTCCTCACTTTCTGAGTTATAGGAAAGTTATTGGTGCATGCATCCTCCCTGAGAGGGAAGACCTACATTAATAATAAGAACAGATATAATAACCATTTGCTTTTACTTTCATGCCTTACAATTCACAAAGCATATACATTACTATCTCATTTAATCCTTGTAATGGAGCTACTCAGGGTAAATATTATGATTTCCATTTTACAGGTTCATAGGATCATAGATCAAAAACTAAAAGGGTTCTTGGAGGCCATCTAGTCCAATCCCCATTTTATAGATGAGAAAACTGAGGCCCAGGGAAGGGAAGGGCCAGTACACACAGGTAATGTCAGATAAAGGACTTGAACCCAGGTCTGATATACTGTCCTACAGAGGCTTCTATGATGGAGAAAAGAAGATTTAGGGGGAGAGAGATTAGATGTGTTGTTGGCCCCACACGACAAAAATAGAAGAAATAGAAGAAATAGCAGACAAGCAAATTTAGGCTCAATGAAAGAAAAAACTAGCAATTAGAACTATATAAAAAGGTAATTGGCTGCCCTGGGAGATAGTCTATTTCCCCTCATCTTTAGGTCTCCAAAAGTATAGGCTGGATGACCACTTATTGGGGTCATTCTTGGTTGGGTCTGGGCTGAATTAGATGGCATTGAGGATTCCTTTCAGCCCTAAGATTCCATGAAACTAAGACTCAGAGGAACAAGATGATATGCCAAGGATCATATAGCTAGTAAGCGGCAGGAGCAGGAGTCAAACTGAGATCTTCTAACTCAGTGGTTCTCAACCTTCCTAATGCCTTGGCCCTTTAATACTTGTATGTGGGCGTATCTGCATGTGGGCAGACCCACATGGAGAAGGATAGAGGAGCGGTGTCTCAGTTCCTAAGACCACTGGAAATATGTGTTTTCTGATGGTCTTAGGCGATCCCTGTGAAAGAGTCGTTTGACCCCCAAAGGGATTGCGACCCACAGGTTGAGAACCGCTGTTCTAACTCCACATCCAATATTCTTTCTATCATAACAAGTTTCTGGGTCTAGGATAGGGATGGATTTCTTGTGTGTGTACCAAAATAGTCACGGTGATTTTTTTTGCAAGTCATTTGGGGCTAAGTGACTTGCCCAAGGTCACACAACTAGCAAGTATCAAGTGTCTGATTCTGAATTTGAACTCAGGTCCTCCTGACTCTAGGACTGTAACTCTATCCACTGTGCCGCCAACCATTCCTGTCATTGTGCTTTCAATAAGTTGTTGTCTGGTGTTACAGCCAATGGAAAAGAGTTAGTACAATGATCCTTTAGAAAGTTGTTGTTTGTCCTTCATTTTTGAAGAGGACTAATGGCATCCTGGGATGATGTCTTGACTTGTGTGTGAATTGGATTTAAGCGAGGCAGAGTTGCACAAAGTTGTCAGCCTCATTCTCTCTTCCAGAGTCATCCGGAAGGGAGTTTGGGGGAAAGGTGACAGGGCAGCCTGAGCATTCAGTGCCTTAAAAGTCAAGAGAATTCTAGTCCCAGCACTCTCACTAGGAAACTGTATTACCTTGGGCAAGTCATTTTACTTTATAGGACCTCAGATTCCTTTTCTATAAACTGAGGAAGATTGGCCTATGTTTAAGGTTCCTTTCAGGGGTAAAATTCTATGGTTCTAATTAATGACCATACCTCAAATTTTACAGAACCTGTCTGAGTGGTATCAAAGGCATTGAAGAGATAATGAGCATACATGCTTGCATCTGAAAAACAAGAAAGAGCATCTTTAGTAGGAGGCTAAGAAAGTCATAATACCACAGAAAATTGCTTTGGGAAGGCCCTTTCCCCTCCATTTTTTTTTCTGTGAATATAACCCCATGTATTTGGCAAGGGAAGAACTAAGGGACCAAGAGGGCTTGGGTATGATACTTGGAGAGTATCATACATACTTGGTACCACAAGATACTATACTTGGAGAGTATCTCTTCCCAATGGGCAGAATGCTCGTGTATGGTATATAATGGTCTGGGGGTAGAATCTCTTTAAAACCTGCAAAAAATTACTCCTTTCTGCCTCCCTCCACTCAGCTCGACTTACCTCCATGTGGGAAAAACTGGGAGTATATCTGTTTGAATGTTTCTTCATTAACCACCCCACTGGGACACTCCTGTTTGGGAGAAGAGAGAAGGAATCTCTGTATGATATCTGAACACTCCCTGCATAGATGAAAGGCTGGGCAGATTTCATGTAGACTGGGACAGAGCTGATTCCCATTCATCAGACTGGATTTTCATGCCAATCCTTGGGTAGGCAGGTATTGTGCTTGGTGTTGCCAGCACTAATCACAATGCATAATCCCTGATGCTAATCCCTATGGGATGGGGTGGGTAAACAACTAAATAAGATTAAGAAATCTGCCTAGGATGAAATCACAAATCCAAAGATACCAAGGAACTGTCAGGTTTTAGTGTTACCAAAGCAAGCAATTTGGAGGTAGCCCAAGGACTAAAACTGCCAGTTGACTAACTGAGGGGGGAATTGAGATCAAATGGAAATAAGATTACAATAAAAATGAAGTTTATCTTTAATACTCTCCCCTTCTGAAAAAAAAAAAACAAACTGCACCACCACTCCCTTCCAGGTACTTTGCCTGCTCTAGGGTTATGGCATTAGATGTTAACCAAGTTTAGTGTTAATGCAATACTCCTGAATTTTAAGAACAGACTTTTGAAAACCAAAGAGCTTTCAAGATCTATAGGAATGAAACTCTAATAGAATTTAGGTCATACATTTGAGTGGTGGAGGAAATATCTGGGACAGGAGGAAGCCAAATGTTGTGTTTCCACCTCCCCAAAGTCCATTAGCTATGGCCATCTTGGGGATGAGCCAGGCTGAAGTGGTGATGGACTTTGCTAGGAGAGAACACACTTGTGCCTGAAACCAGAAGCTTTCCTAACTTGGTAGGATCTGCTAGAACTTGCCCTCCTATGGCATAATCTTCAAGAACTCACACTCACTTCTACCCCATACATAGGAGGGAGATTTTGGTGGTGGAATCCTAGAAGTATTTAACCCTATTGAGGAGACTCCTGGGATCACTTGGTTCTTACATTTTTAAAGCCTCTGTACAGGACCTGCAGCTCCCTCTTGGTGAAGTTGGTCTGTGCCTCAAGCTGCTCCAGTCCCTCAGGCCGATGGCACACCATGGTCATTTCCAGTTCATCTTCAATTTTATCTGGAACCAGAGGAGACAACATTGGAGATGCTAGACTTTGGTGTCACTCCAGATCCATCAGAGTGACTTCAGGCTTTAAGGAATCCATGATCTAATCATGTCTGTAGCTTACTCTGATGGCAACCCATCTAAATGGCCTAGATATTATTTCAGACTGATGATGTGAGCTGTACCAAATGTGGGAGGATATCTTATGTTTGGTATTTGTGGATTGGAAGGAGGGAGGGGAGGATTTTGTTAGGTATCCATGAGGACTTTGGTGGGGAGACCAGGTGATACTGACTGACGGGTAGCAAGTATTCCATGATGTCTATGAGCAGAGGTCCTAGACCCTAGTGGTAATGCCTACTACAATTGGAAAGTCTCTGTTAACTCCTTGGGTCAATGTTAAATAAGACCCCGGTTAAGGAGACATAGTCTCTGGTATTCTCTCGGACCCTTTGCTCGTTTGGTCATGCACTCCGATTGTACCATACTCTAAGACCATTTCTGTTTCAGCTGGTCCATACCAAGTGGAAGTAGAATCCTAGGCTCATATCTTTAGAGTTGGAAGGAACCTCTGATGCCATCTAGTTCAAGCTCCACTCCCCACCCCCGCCTTATTTTATAGATGGGGAAATTGAGGCCTGGAGAGGTTAAATGATTTGTCTAATGTCACACGGATAATAAACATCTGAGATGGGATTTGAAATCAGGTCTTCTGACTCCAAAGGTCTTTTCAGTGTAACATGATCTTATCCCATATTAGAACACATTTTCTATTTCCTTCAGAATTTGACTATCTCACAGCAATGAAAAATCTCCCCAGATATTTGGTCTAGCTCTGTGACTGAAGCTTTTGAACATCCTTGGCAGACAAATAAGCAATAGGAATAGTAAATACCCCAACTTCTTCCCCCACACCCCAAATAATACTAATAAATAGAAGCAGATGATAAAAGATTTTAGATAAAAGATTCCACTATTTGGGACTCTAATAATTATAAGAGAAGTAGGGAGATGCTCAGATTCAGGAAAGTTTTAAAATAAATGCAACTTTATTACTTTTAAGCACTAATTTATACTTAACTAATAAACTGGTAAGAAAGTCCATAATTACCATCTGCACTATACATAAATGAATGCTTCTGAAGTTCTGCAAGGAGACATACGTTTCTCTTAAAATGGATTAAATGTAACTTTCTATAACCTTATTTACACATTTAATTTGTACTCTGCATATAGAAAGGACACAGTACTAATAATAACTGACTTTTATATAGTGATTATTATGTCAGTCACAGTGCTAACCACTTCACAGTTATCTCATTTTATCCTCACAACAACCATGGGAGGGAGCAGGTGCTATTATTATCTCTATTTTGCAGTTGAGGAGACTGAAGTAGAGAAAGATTAAGTGATTTGCCCAAGGTCACACATCTAGTATGTCTCTGTGGCTGGATTCAAACTCAGGTCTTTCCAAATCCAAGCCTGGCTCTCTATCCTCTGTGCCATCTTGCTGCCCCTATGGTTACATAGTACCAGTGTAGAGTATTCCAAATCCCAAATTAGCAGAGTACAAATTAATGAAGGTTTATTGTGGGGAAGAATAACTACCTTTCTTAGTACAAATAACCTTAGGAGAAGCCAGAAGATTGAATATAAACAGAGATTACCACCACACTGAATGCTGAGGGTTGAGTTGGACTACTTCCTGAAGGGTAAATAAGCATCTTTCTCTGAGTATTTCCAGAAGACTTTCTATGAATTTCCTATAATAAA
>CM053581.1:292860546-292884080 GCA_028627135.1 Pseudochirops cupreus
GAGTTGAAAGCTCAAGTTGGTGTTTAAATATTGCCGATCATCAGATAATATTACAGTACATAAAAGGACCACTTAAGATGTTCTAAATTCAATGTATTTTAAAATAAAACTGAACCACAAGTCGAACCAGGCATCAAAAGACCCATACTCATTTGCTAGATTTCAGGGTATCTTTACATTGTGTTATCTAGCTATAGCTTCCTAATAACTATTCCTCTCTACTGTGTTGTCAATTTCCTCCAAAATTGATCCCCTTACTTTCTTTTGCTTTTATCTGGTATGTCAAAGTAAGTTTTTCCTTTATAGACCATTAGCTGGAATTGTAAGAAAGAAGAGGAGAGAGATTTACATTATAAGTAAAGAGTGGGGAAAGGAAAGTGTTAATGATGTAAATAAGAAAACCAGATACTGCATCTCTGAGTAAGAATCACTTTTTTTTCCCTTTTTTGTTTTTTTGTGTCCCATCATCATTTCTAAGTTTCTATCCTGTCTAGAAACCATGAAGGCAGCCTATTTTTTCCTTAACAATGCCTTATTTCTGTATGCCTGCCTAGAGCTGAATGCTGCCTAATTTCATAGAAAGCAAAGCTTTCTTTGGACATCCGGGCAAATGTAAGTACAGGAATCTTATTTGTAACTACATAGCTGAGTAAGTTTGAGAGATTGCTTCTGTTTCTGAAATGATGGCTGCTTACCATGGGGTTTTATTAAAAATGTACCAAGTAATTATTGAAATATCAAATATTAAACCCACTTCATTAAGGCTGAACTGGGCTTTATTAATAAATGATTGGTTTACGGTCTGAGAGGCTGGATCAATTTCCACACCAAACCAACTATCTAATTTATTTTTTATTTGGCTATTGACTGTCAGCCTTCTTTTGGGAACTGTACTTTAACTCTTTTGCCTAGTGTTTCTGTACAAAGAGGTTCTGTTAGCTTGTCTAGTGGTCTGGCCTAAATGAAGATGGGTTCTCAGAATGTCTTAGTGCCTAGGGAAGAAGTTTCCTTTACTAATGTTGCCTTCTCCCTAGCACAGTATGAGAAATTTCTCCTCTCTGGTTTCTCATCAGAATTTAACATTTGTAAGGATTTCAGAAGGGATTCCCAAAGTCTCCCATCTCAGCCTACTTCCTTTGCAATGCCCTCACTCCCTTCAAGGCTAGAAGAAGTTCCCAAACTCCTCTGGTCAGTGGGAGGAGGAAACAGGGTTAAACAGAAATATGATTCCTAGTTTTTTTTCTTTTTCTTTCTGCAGAGTTTATAAAAGGAACCTCTAAGAACAGAAGGGCATTTTGATGTACTAATGAATGGGCCATCCTTTAGGCTGAACCTTGACTATGAGGAAGAGTTTGATTATAAAAATAAGGAGATGAGAGTAATAGCCTTACATTTGTATAGTTCTATTGATTTTTTTGGGGGAAACAAGATCTCCCTGTCTTACCCAGGCTGGAAGTACAGTAGCTGCAAAGGCCTGATCCCACTGTGGACGAGCACAGGAATCTGTTTCTGGTCTGGCCCAGTTCACTCTCCTTAGCAGAATGAGGTGGTCCCTCACTCTCAGGGCTCACTATGTGAGTGCCAGACTTAGTTTAGATACCTGATCAGCTTAGCGCATGGCAGTTCAGAACAGAGACCAAGTGATCTGCTAGCTTCTGTCTTCTCAGCATTAGGGATACAGGAATATGTCCCTCTTGGTCAGCTCTACTGAGTTTCAAAGAACTTTCACATCTATAACTCTTTGATCCTCACAAAACCCCTGTGATGTAGGTAGGACGTATGTTATTATCTCCATTTAATGGGTGAGGAAACTGAGGCACAGGAAAATTAAGTGATTTTCTGTCTAGCACAATTTCTCTTTCTGTTTGTCACAATAAAAGGGGATTCTTGCACTGGGGGAGAGGTTGGAGTAGATAACCTTCGAGAGTGCCTTTCAACTCTAAGATTCCACGATTCTGGTCACTGCAAGGTCAAACAGTTTATAGAGGCACATTTGGAAGTTGAACCCAGGTCTTTTGCCTCCTAGTGCTCCACTTGGCCCTGGAAACAAAACCTTAGTGACTCAGTTTTACCTGTAGTGAGTCAGATCTGGGGACGTGCTCACCGGTCTAGTTTCATGCTTCTTCTTCTACTTACTGAAATCAGGAATAAAGCATATTTTGCTGAAGTATAGCCAACAAGCATGGCGGTGAACATCTCTACAGAGGGCACTGTGTCTTAAAGCTGTCCCTTCTTCCCCACCCCAAAAAGGCCTTCCCTGCCAAGGTGGGAATTGTTAACAAGGGACTCAGAAAAGGAGGCTACCAATGATTGTAATTAGTATACATGTGTACACTTGACAAAGAAGCTTTTCCCATGATGGGTATGTGACAAGGGAGTCAAATGAGTTCACATTTACCTCTCTGATACTGGTAATACCAGCCGGTGATGTCTAGGAGAAAGTAAGAAAACATTTTACCAATCCTATTCTTTAAAAATAACAACATTCACTTTGCTTTTCAATGGAGATGCTGCTTTGAGGGTTGAGATCCCTTTAGTCTGTCCCCTGGTCCCACTTTCCAAAGAATTTTGATCATTTGTACATGGGAATTGGAATGGCATCTTCTCTAACTTGGCCCCAGAGGTAAAGGAAAAGTTGCTACCCTTGTGCAGCATGGACTACCTGTGTGCTCAGCCATGTGACCAAAGAGGAATGGGATGGGGGTGGGGTGGGGGGTGGAGTGCATGCTGAGATGTAGATGAGATCTAGTGAATGCAGGTGATTCTGAAGATTAGTTTGTGAAAACCTTTTGAACAGCAAGCCCTCTCCTTCCACCATTTTCCTACTTCTAGTTTCATTTCCCAAAAATAGAATCTTTGAATTTCATTTCCCTTCATGACCTATTTCTATAACTCAGTTGAGGGAAACAAAGTAATTGCTTCTGTAGAAAAAGGTGGCCTTGCATGTGTGGACGATACAGCAGGGGATTGTATACTCACTACTATTATGCTTAGGAATCAGTTGGCACTTAGCAAATCAGGAACAAATCTAAATAGGTTGCTATAGCATTAATTGATAATTGTCAGGTCATAGGAATAGGAATCTTTAATTCGATGAAATTCAGTTCAGTAGGCATTTATTTATTAAAAACGTACTCTGTTAGATGTATTAGGAATACAGACACAAACACCATTCCTGCCCTCAAGGAGCTTACATTCTGTTGGATAGATATCAAATTCACTGCTTTCCTGTGTTCCTTGCTCACGGTAGTTTTTAGTCCAAGCCTTTTGACATAAACTTCACCTAGTACTCGTAGGCTATTGTGGTCAGTGATTTTTGTTGCTATCAGGAAGAAGTATGAGAGTAAGTGATTCACTCCAGGAAGATCAGGAGGCCAGAAGGACAAGTTGCCATATTTTTTTATATGCTGCTCTGTGCAATGACCGAAAATTATTGAGAATGATCCACTTTGAACTTGAGTGATTAAATCATTGAATAATTATTTTATTATTAATTAATAATTAATTAATTGATTTTATGTGACAGAAATCTACGTAGGTGATGGGGTGCCTATATTTGTAACATCCAGTTGTAACTTTAGTTTGTAAAATCACACTTGTGTTTGGGTACCTATATTTGTAATATCAGTTTGTGAAATCATGTTGCAAAATCACACTTCCCCCAGCCTCAAAGCATTAACTCTGCCTCTTCCCTAGGCCAGCACTCCACCTAGCTACAATTCATGAATCGCTTTATCCCTGCTTGGTACAATAACAAGCTATACCTATGAATCCTTCACTAAACCATCTATAAACAATCCCGTTAGCTTAAAGAAATGTATATCTCTCCCTTGCTCTAATGGCCAGCTGCACCTATGAATCCTTCAATGCACTATCAGTAAGCTACCTCCTCTCCAATTAGGCGCATCCTGAATCCCCAATTAGCCTAGCTTCCCAACATCTATCTTGTCAAACAGGACATTGATGGGTAACAGAGTGGACACCTCTCAGTCAGCTCTGACCATTAGGTGACCCAGTGACATTTCAAGCCTAAAACCACACCTCCATGCAGCCCCCTCAAGGGCTTTTCCCCAGTGAATTATGAGCAATATGCCTGCGTAGTAGATATGAAAAGTTCATATCCCTTTAAGCACTGATCACTCCTTAACTCCTCCCTAATCCCACCCTTACTCACCTAGTTAGCATAATTGATACCTGATTTACTATTTTATGGCTTTATAATCAATACTCCTGACTCCTTTAAGTTTGCAGGTTCCCTAAGACCTCCTGCCCACTGTAAAGTGTAACAATAAACTTTTATAATCCTGACTTAAAAGTCTGTTTGAGTCTAAAGAATTCTTTCCAGACTAACCCTCCAGGGATTCATTGGGGTCCCTGAAACACCTACTTTTCTCACCCTCTTTGTAGGTAGGAATGTTTTCCTATGCTTTATTCCTAAAATTCTTGTGCTAATATTCCCAAATGCCTTTTGATGTCAAACTCAAACTTTCAACCTGTTAAAAATATTGCATTTGGGAGAATCTGGGTTCTTGAAAACTGGGTCAGTGATGCATAAATTTTCTCAGGTTTTGTCAGGCTGTAAAGGTTTTGAGAATGGTTCCAACAACAGAATAGAATGGCCACTGTAGATGCTCAGGGTCTTTGATTTAGAACTGTAAGGGCCCTTGGAGGTTGTTTGGCCCAAACTCACTTCACAGATCAGGTGAGATTGAGACCCACAGAGAGGATCTGAGAAGCCCATGGTCACACAAGTAGTAAATAATTTGTGGCAGAGTCAGGCTAAGAACTCATGATGTACAACTCCAAGACCAATGCTCTTCCTCTTAGGCCACTCAGTTTTTGGCCATGGCAATCCATGAAACAAAGAAAATTTATGGCCCACAGATACACTTCCATTGTTACAGCAAATGGGACAGAATGACAGAAAAGGGAGCAAAGAACACTGCTAATAATACAGGTTTTAGGCTGTCTGCAAATGTCAGTTTAGCTCTTGGTTCTCTAAATAGGGGAACCCTGTCCAATGACCAATGAGAAGGCATGCTATTAGGAAAAAAAAATCGTACTGATCTTGACATTCTTGCTATAAATGAAACCAGAAGACAAAAGGAAATTGCAGTCATATGGAAGGATTGGTCACAAGTTCTCCTTGGAGAGGCAAACAGAGAAGCTGGTAGAACTGATTTTATCATGTGTCTAATGGCAACAAGAAACATTGCTTGTTTGTTCATCTTGGCTTGTAGTGATTATGACAAGCTTGAGCAATAAGACTGCTATGAAAATAACTATACTAATGTCTGTTGCAGGGGATAAAGGGGTAGATAAATTCTATTAATAACATAATGAAACCTTTGAACTAAATTTACATATGCTTTAATTCTCAGTTCCTTACTCCAATGGTCCTCAAATTATTTGGTCTCACAACATCTTTATACTCTTAAAAATATTGAGGACTCCAAAAAGGTCTTGTTTGTATGGGTTACTCTATCAGTATTTACTGTACTGGAAATTAAAACATCTTGGTATTTTTATGAAAATAGTTTTGACCTTACAGACACTCAGAAAGGAAAGGGTCTTGGAGCTGCCAGTGGGTCCCTGGATCACACTTTGAGACCTGCTCTCCTATGCCAATGAAATCAAAGGTCTGTTCCCTATCCCAGTCTAGTTCTAGAGTGGCCAAACTGTTCTTGGATTTAGAGAAGAGAAAAACAGCTCATGCTCACAGGAAACTTATCTAGTTATAATTAGTTATTGTTGAAATTAAAAGGCACAGTGAGGATATGTGCCCACCTGTGAAATAGCCACCCAGATGGACTCCCTTTGTTCTGACCAAGGACAAGCAATAGCAAATGTGAGATTCAATTAGGAGCCCCTTTGGAGGAAAGGGGTCTAGTCTGACTTCAGTCTAACAAGATTGCTTCAGGTTTGAGGAAACTCAAATCATATTTTGCTCCCTGGGAGTGTATATTCTCCCAATGCTTTGAACATTAAAAAATTAATATAAACAACTCTTTTATGCATTTATACTTGTCTTTAAAAATGCTGTTGAAAGGGCTGCCAGACACCCTACATTTCCTCCTTGGTAGCAGTAACTCGTGTAATTTTAAGAAATAAATGAGATTTAAAAATTCTCACAAATACACACTATATTTCAATGAAGTCCACTGTTTCCAAAGTAAACAGGAAACAGAAAAGCCAGGCTAGAGAGGTCATTTGGTCCACTTCTCCAGGCCACATAGGAGAGCAAACTGGTTTCCCAAACTGCCTCCTGACATTGGACTCTTCAGGGCCTGCCTGAAAGACAAGGAATCTCTGAGTCTTTCAGGGGATCCCGGGGGGGGGGCCATGGTTTCCTGGGGTAAAGGGCTATGCAGGCCTCTTCAAATATTCTGGTGAGTTCAGCTGATTCCAGAAAGCAAGTTGTCACAAGACTTCTCCTTTCAGGGAGCCACAGAAAACAAAATAAAACAAAAATAAAATAAAATAAAAATTTCCCTGTGCCACTTGTTTGCTCTGAAATTTTGAGGATCTTAGGATCAGAGATTTAGAGCAGAAAGGGACCTTACAGGCCATTGAGTCCAATCCCCTTATTTACACGGCAGCTAAGTCACACAATGGATAGAGTGCCAGGCCTGGAGTCTGGAAGACTCATCTCCCTGAGTTCAAATCCAGACTTAGACACTTCCTAGCTGTGTGACCCTAGGCAACTCACTTAACCCTATATGACTCAGGTTCCTCATCTGTAAAATGAATTAGAGAAAGAAATAGCAAACTACTCTAGTATTTTTGCCAAGGAAACCCCAAGGTTCTGAAATGACTGCACAACAAGAAAACTGAGACTGAGAAAGGTTAAGGGTCTTGCTCAGGAGGTCCCATAGCTAATAAGTGTCTGAAGCAAGATTTCAACTCAGGACTTTCTGACTCCAAGTTGTGAGCTCTATCCACTAAATTTGCTATTTCCTTTATTAGACAGTAAAATCCTTGACTGTAGGGACTGATCTTCTTTTTTCCCAAACAGCTAGCACAGTGCCTTGCACATAAGTAGGTTGTGATTTGTCCTTTGTTCTTGAAGAGGACCATGACATCAGGGAAATGATGACATCACTGGCAGTTGACTTTGATTTGAGGGAGGGAGGGATGTGCAAGGTCACCAGACTCACTTTCTCTTCCAGAGCCATCTAGTCCAGTGGACAGATATTCATCAAGATGACTGGAGATGGCCCAGAATGCATTGGGTGACACTGGCCCTTTTAGCGTAAGGTCTTTTCAAGTACTCACTTTGAGTGAGGCAAGGCCCATTCAGTGAACAGGCCTCTTTAAGAAGTGAGTCAAGGGATGATCCCTTTAATAATAAAAAAAAAATCCCCTAAGTGCTTGTGTTTGCTGACTGAACAAATGAATGAATAAGACCCCACCCAGGAATGAGCCAAAAAAGTCAGGTTGGGAATATGGGAAAGGTTGCCTTGTCAACTGGATGAGCCAGAAGCCTCCGAGGTGGGGAACTGGGAAAGTATTAAAGGGAATTGAGTACAAAATTGGGATGCGGAACCTCCTAGGAGGCTAGCCTCAGATTAGAGAAAAGCTATGCAGGAGGTTCCAAAGAGAAAAAGAAACTCAAAGCTTAGTGTCATTTTCCTTAGCCAGGTATTCACAGGATTACAGATTCAGAACTGCAAGGGATCTTAGAGGTTATCTAGCATAACCCATTTATTTCATTTTTAAAATTCAATTTTATGAATTTAAAAATTTTTAATTTTATTTTTAGATCCAAAATCTCTCCCTCCTACTTTGTTCCCCCTTATTTCCCCTTGCCCTAGCCAATGAGAAATCAAGAAAAACAAAGCCCATTACTAATGTGTACAGTCAAGAAAAATAAATTTCTTCATTAGTCATGTATATCATGTATCATATCATATCATATCATGTCATACCATGTCTCTGTCCATGTCCATGTCCACATCCACATCTATCTTGTGCAGTGGACAGAATGCCAGTCCTGAAGTCAGAAAGACTCATCTTTCTGCATTCAAATCCAGTGTCAGACACTTACTAGCTATGTGATCCTGGGTAAGTCATTTAGCCCTGTTTGCCTCAGTTTCCTTATCTGTAAAATGAGCTAGAGAAGGAAATGGCCAACCACTCCAGTATCTTAAAAAAAATCCTAAATTGGGTCATGAAGAGTTGGATGTGACTGAAGCCGCTGAACAACAACAATCTATCTCTATATATTATCTATCTCATCTATGTCTGTATTTATATGACCTATGTCTATTTCTAGAATTTCTGTCTATATCATCTACATCTATATCTGTATCTATATCACCTATCTCTCTATCTCTGCAGATGGGTTGCGTGAGTCTTCTAGTATTGTCAACATCCTTATTTTCCACATAAATATAGGAACAGGAAAAGTTGTGACTAGTCTGAAATCCCTTCAGTACTAAATAGCAGACCTGGGGACTCAAAGCCTGGTACCTTTTGTATTTTACCTCATCCATTCCTTCCTTCCTTCCATCTCTCCTCTCCTTCCTTCTTCCCACTGAGCCTTCTGAAAATACTGATAATGTGTGACTTTCCAATAGAATGTAAGTTTCTTGGGGGCAGGGACTTTTTGATTTTTGTCTTAGTATCGCCATATGAACCATCTTAATAAAGGCTTTCTAAACCAATAAATCTCCTGATAGCTAACTGTAAGTGTGACTTGTAGTACCCAGAGTGCTTAGAGCAGCCAACATTTTTTCTTCAGGCAAATTTAAAGTAATTTCTTACATCAGATCTGAATTCTTGAGGTAGAGCTTTAAGGTTTCCAAAGTTTTTGCATGTCATATCTCATTTGATACTCACATCAGCCTTGTGAAGTAGGTGCCCATTTTACAGATGAGGAAACTGAGGTTGACAGGGTTAAGTGATTTGCTCAGGGTCACACAGTGTCTGAGCCAGGATGTGAATTCAAGTTTTCCGTCCCATGTCCAGCATTCTATTTATTATACCACCTAGGTGGATCAGGCCTACAAACAGAAGTCCCCTGAGAGAAAACTTTAGGCAGATAATTTCCCTCTGGAAAGTGCCTTGGAATAAAATAGCTAATGCTTTACTCATGGGCACCCTGGTCTGCTCTTTAGAGGTCTCCCTTCTACAGTTCTAGGAAATTTCTAGGAAGCAGAAGCCTTTGTAACAAAGGCTGAGAGTATTCAGGAGGCTAGTTGGACACCCTCTTACGGCTTCCCCTCTGGCCTCAGTTAGATATTGGCCCAGGAAGAATGGTACAGAGTAGTCAATTATTTGGCATTAAACTGAATAGCTGAGGGACATTTGGGCCAGGTCTTGGAAAGGCGATTAAAAATGGAGTTCCATAAAGTGATAATGGGTCTTAGAAAGAAAGATTCCTCTTCCTACCTGATGAGCTGAAATGATGGCATATCTTGAAAACAGCTCTTAAGAGCAGGAGGAAAAAGGAATCCTGGAGAGTGAAAATGAGGCATTTCAATTTTAGGATGGGGAAAGTCAGGCAGAAAGTTTTGTTCAAAGAACTGTTGTGTCAGTCTTTATATTTGGGCTGGTATACAATTCCTGATGGGTTTTTAAAAATTGCCCAACACCTCTCATACAGTGAATAGTAAGAATACTAAATAACTAGCCTTTACATAGTGTTTTAAGGGTTGCAGAGAGCTTTGTGAAGATTAGTTTATCCTCACAATTATGGGAGGTTGTGGCTTTTGTTGTTCCTATTTTATAGACGAAGAAATTGAGGCAGACAGAAGTCAAGTGACTTGACCAGGGCCACACAGCTAGTAAGTATCCAAGGCTGGATTTGAATTTGGGTTTTCCTGACTCCAGGTGCAGAACTCTATTTACTGACCCATCTGGCTGCCTCTGTGAAACCTTCCTGACTCCGCCTTGTTGCAGTGAAGGCCAGGGTGATTTTGTGGTGATTTTCTGTTGTATAAGCGCTCTGAATAGCCTCATTTATAAAAGGCTGCCTCCATCTATAAGCAATGCACAAAAGGCCTTTGAAAGCATTTAATTTTTTAAATTAACATTAAAAGTTAGGTGGCATGGGACAGTTAAGTGGCACAGTGGATAGAGTGCTGAGCCTGAAGTCAGAAAGACTCATCTTCCTAAGTTCAAATCTGGCTTTAAACACTAGCTGTGTGACCTTGGGCAAGTCACTTACCCTGTTTGCCTCAGTTTCTTCATCTGTAAAATAAGCTGGAGAAGGAAATGACAAACCACTCTAGCATGAGGTCAAGAAGAGTTGGGCATGACTGAAAAATGACTCAACGACAATTTTCAAAAGTATTTTAAACATGGGTCCATATTCCATTTCTCTTTCTCAGATTTGAGCTTTAGGAGAGGAGGAGATTGTAGAGGTTCTCTTAGCCACATGGAGGAATCATTTTCCAATAAAGACCACTTAATTTAGAGACAGGGACTTTTGAATTAAGGCTCAGACACTTACAATCCATGTGACTTTAAAAATCACTTGGTTTCAGCTTCCTCATGTCAATGGTGAGAATGTTGGACTGGATGATTTCTAACGTCCCTTCCAGCTCTGTCTATGATCCCAATTCACTCAGTAATGCATGAATCTCTTTTGTAATGTGGACAAATTATCATCTGACCTTTGCTTGCATACTTCCAGGGATAGTAAGCTCATTATCTATTGAGAGCCTTCATTCCATTGTTTGTACAACTATAATTATCAGCAAATTCTCCTTTATTTTGAACTAACACCTGAGTCTCCATAGCATCCCCCCATTTGTCACCCTGAGAAGCAGCAGGACAGCAGTTAGAGGGCTGGACTTAGGTTGAGGAAGTGTTGGGTTTATATCCTTCCTCAGAAGCTAATTTTGTGACCCCAGGAAAGTTACAGAATCACAGAATGATAGGCTTTAGAGCTGAAAGGGTAATCAGGGTCATGTAGTCCAATTCTATCCGAAAAAGAAAAGTACTCATCCTACCTCAGCAGGAAGACTTTCAGTGAGAGGGAACTCATTACCTCCCAAGGAAATCCTTTCCACTTAGGAATATTTCTAATTTTGAAGAAGTTTTCCTTGACACTCTTACATTTACCTTCTTTACAATGTCTGTCTATTGCTCCTGGTTCTTCCCTGAGGTCAAATAGGACGAGTTTACTCTATTTCCCTTACGATAACCTTTCAAGTATTGGAGCACAGTGGTTTTGCTCTCCCCCCCACCCCCTTACCTTCACTGAACTACACATTCCCAGTTCTTTCACTTGATCCTTATAAGGCATGGGTTTGAGGCTCTTCTTCATCCTAAAAAATGTTTTTTTTAAAAAATTCATTCATTCACTTATTCACTAACATTCATTCATTCACCAACTCATTTATTCATTCTCTCTGAAGTCAGAGGACCTGAGTTTAAATCCTTCTGCTGATGAAGCAAGTGACTTTGCAAGATGACCAATGACTTGGACAAGTCATTTAATCTTCCTCAGTCTCAGTTTCCTCATCTGTAACAAAAGGTTATTGTACTAGAGGTCCAGCTCCAGCTCCTATGAGCCCATGAAAAATTCCCAGATTTTCCCCAGACTTTGATCTGCCCTTGCCTGCTCCATCTTGTACTTGTGAAGCAAAGTTTTTGGACCTGCATATAATACTTTAAATTTCTCTCTACAACGTTTCATCTTACAAGATACAGCCTAAAGATCTAACCTTTCAAGATCTTGTCGGATGTTGACTCTGTCATCAAGTGTGTAAACTACCCCTCCCAGTTTTTTGTCCTCTCTAAGTTTCCATAGATTTTCGAGGCTCAATATTCTCATCTGTGAAATGGGGGTGCCAACAGCACCTACTCCCCCAATGGTAGTTATGAGTATTTTGAAAACGTTAAAGTGCTATAAAAACGTCAGCTATTATCATCACCGTCATTGCTGGCCCTAGACTTCCCTCGGAAGAAGTAGAGAATGCCTTTAAACCCTCTTTCTCAGGACAACCCTGCAGATACTCAAAGACCATGATCTTCACCTGGAATATATTGGTGAATGTTTAACAACTGAATCTCTGGAGAAAAAATGTACCCACAACAGACTCTTAAGTTTAAGCTCCAGTATTAACATCTTTTTTTCCATCACCTTCTTAATTCTAGAGAATCAACAAAACACTAAGTCAAACCCTGATTTGTCACAGTTGCCCATCTCTGAGGTGCAAATGCTCCCACTGAAAATGTAATAGTTGGCTCTGAGCCCTGCACTAGCGAGCTCTAGTACACCCCTGACTCCCACCTAAATGTATTATTCTTTGGATTAAATGTCTCTTAGGTTCATGTTGAATGGTAGTTGGCTGGTGTTTCTCTTATATTGTTTAACATTAAATTAAATTCAACAGACTTTGGTCTGCACAGCCCTGTGGTCAATATACTGAGCTCAGTGCTGCAGAAGATACACATTAAATATTTCTCTGACCTTATGGAACTTACAATCTAAAGGGTGTCCCAAAAGTGTTAGTGAAGTTCTAAATATCAAAGCTTAAAACTGGAGACATCCTGTATTAGCTTGTACACAGATGACTATAAAACAAATCAGAATATGAGAAGTGCTATGAGTTCAGGTGGAAGACGGATCACTAGTGCTTGATAAGGTCATGGGAGGCTTCCTGGAGTGGGTGAAATTTAAATGGGGACTTGAATTGAATCAATAGACCTTTATTAAGCACTTGCTGTGTGCAGGTAGAGATGGAGATAGGGAGGGATAGTTCAGATGCAGGGAATGGCAAGAGGTGGAAAAACATAGGGTAGCCACTGCTCTAGTTTGCCTATAAAATAGAGTATATGAGCAAAAAATTTAAAAAACAAAACCAAAAAGAGACTGGAATACTAGCTGGCTGTTGCTCAGTTGTGTCTGCCTTTATGTGACCCCATGTAGGTTTTCTTGGCAAAGATACTAAAGTGATTTTTCATTTCCCTTTCCAACTCATTTTACAGATGAGGAAACTGAGGCAAACAGGATTAAGTGACTTGTTCAGAGTTATGGAGCTAGTAAATATCTGAGGCTGGATTTGAACTCAGATCTTCCTGACTCCAAGCCCTGTGCTCTATTTACTGTATCATCTAGCTACCCTCATCTGGCTGGCACTAAATTAATATTTATGAAATCCCATATATATACACCTCTGAATAAAGATCACTGACCACTTCAACATTCAGGAAGCTTGGACATGTGTTTGCTTTGTCATTGCATCCCTAGCACTTAGCTCAATTTCACACACACAGTAGGTGCCTGATACCTGTTTATTGAATGAAGAATGAATTTGTGTGTTTTATAGGTGCTGTGTAGCAGACAAAGGGGGTTCAGAGAGATAGCAGATAAGAATAATACTTGAGAGAAATGCAGGAAGAATGGGCTTAATCTGCTACCACAATTGGGTAATTCCCACGTGGCCTCTTTCCTCAATGCTCCAAATACTCCTCAGGTTATAGCTGCGGCCTGGGTTAAGCAATTCCTTAGCTGCAGAAAGGAAATGGAAAATTCCCCCAGTATGAACTGCCCACACCTTTCCCCAAAAAAGGGCTGCTGGGGTCAGTGGCTGAAAGCATGTGTGCCCAGATTTAGTGACCCACTGCAGGAAAGATGCTGAACCAAGGTCCTTCTCTAGGTCTGAGACTGGGAGACTTTTAGTAGTGGGTACTCCTAGTGAGTGAAATCCCGGCAGATACCTT
Organism: Pseudochirops cupreus; assembly: GCA_028627135.1. Lineage (NCBI taxonomy): Eukaryota > Metazoa > Chordata > Mammalia > Diprotodontia > Pseudocheiridae > Pseudochirops > Pseudochirops cupreus. The sequence goes on from CM053581.1 coordinate 292,874,224, forward strand.
GTGAATTATTAATGAAGATACTCAGCTTTGATTATTTTCTTCTTTTGGGGAAAGGTTATTCACAAAAACACCTTTGATGAATTTATACAATGCATCACAATTGGACGTATTTTATGCAGCAGGCTTTGAAGTGATAATGGTTCTGTCTCATTTAGAAGAAATCAGACATTATCAACTTCCTTATTTACTAACGCATTGATTTCTATAAATGTCAGAGCACTGTACCTTCCATCATCAGCTCAGAAGCAATCAGTGAAGGGCATGTAAACCTGGAAAATGAAACAATCTAGAAACAAAGGAAATTCGATCAGTTTCAAAATGCTAACTCTGCTTAACTATGGTTTGGGGGAATTCTGATCATTATGGTAAGAGGAAGCCTCAAGAAAAGTCTGGAAAAGAGAGAGGCTTGGGGTTGTCACATGGGAAGTCATATTCTGTTGTGGGCTCATCCTTCAGGAAATGAAACAAAGAAGAGACTTAAGAATGAGACCCGAATCGTATCTTTGTAGCATATCCGTAGATTCATCTTCACAGAGGAATGATGACAGCTGACATTTATTTGGTACTTTAAGGCTTACAGAAAGGCAGTGTGACACATTGCATAGAGGGCCGGTTTTAGGAGTAGGAAGATCTGAATTTAAGGACCCCTCTGATACATCTTGGGCAGCTAGGTGGTACGGTGGATAAAGCATGGGGCTTGGAGTCTGGAAGACTCATTCTAGTAAATTCATATCTGGCCTAAATCACTTACTAGCTGTGTGACCCTAGGCAAGTCACTTAACCCCATTTGGCTCAGTTTCCTATAAAATGAGCTGGAGAAGGAAATGGCAAACACAGATATATCTCTGCCAAGAAAACCTCAGATAGGATCATGACTGAACAACGACGACAACAACGGATACATCCTGGCTGTGTGACTCTGGATAAGTCACAGTGCTTTAGGACAGTGGTGTTAAATTCCAACAGAAATGGGCCACTGAAACATAGATGAGGATCTCCACTATCTTCATCTTGACTTAGAAAACTACATATTAAAATTATCTCTTTACTTTTGCTCTATTGTATTTTTATTATTCTATTAAATATTTACTCAATTTTAATCTGGTTTCCCAGGGAACCTGGGAGTGCTGCCTACAATGATGCCACCAGAGGGTTGAGCACCTTTGCCCTAGGCAATTCCCCAAGACTCTAACTCATAGTGATGGGGCCAGCCTGTAAGGCTAGAAGGAGCTTCCTTGTAGGCACATTAGCAGTTCCAATGGAATCACAGCTACAATCCCTGTCTCTTAAGGTTCGACCCTCCCAACAATCCTGCGAAGTGGGTACTATTAGTGTCGCCATTTTGTGGATTGGGAAACGGAGGTTTAGAAAGGTTAAGCAGCATGTTTGTTGTTCAATCATTTTTGGTCGTGTCTGACTCTCTGCGACCCCATTTGGGGTTTTCTTGGCAAAGATACTAGAGTGATTTGCCTTTGCCTTCTCCAGTTCTTTTTACAGATGAGGAAACTGAGCTAAGTGATTTGCCTAAGGTCACATAGCTGGTAAGTGTTTGAGGCCAGATTCGAACTTGAGAAGATGAGTCTTTCTGACTCCAGACCTGGAGCTCTGTATATACCTTGTGCCGCTTGGCTGTCTTGACTTACATACCCTATTTCATACAGAAATAAGGCTGGAATCAAACTAGGGTCTTTTCGGACTCCAAGTCCAGTGTCCTTTCCAATATACTATAGTTTTTGTATGTACACGACAGTCTTCTCTCAGAAGGTTAATCTTCCTAAAATTCTGCTTTCACTTTGCCCTGCCCCCTCTGCTGAGACATGTCCATGGCTTCCCATCATCGACAGTCATTTCCTTTCTTTTATCCCCATACATCAGTCATCTCTCTTAATCACTGATGCAAAAAGACAACAGCAAAAATCACTGCAAAAAGACCTACAGCCAAGGCAAGACAACAGTTCATGTGAGAAAGACGTAGAAGTTTTAGAGGACTCCTTAACATGAAGCAATTTGAGTCAAAGGTGTAACGTGTAAGCAAAAAATAACTAATTCAATTTTAGGCTGCATTAAGAGGCACATGAAATCCAGAATGAAAAAGTTAGTAGTCCTGCTATTCTCTGCTCTGGAGTGTAGCACCATGCCTGGAGTCAGAAAGACTCTTCTTTCTGAGTAAAAATCTGGACTCAGACACTTCCTAGCTGTGTGACCCTGGGCAAGTCACTTAGCCCTGTCTTCCTCAGTTTCCTTACCTGTAAAATAAGCAAGAGAAGGAAATAACAAACCACTCTATTATCTTTGCCAAGAAAACCGCAAATGAGGTCATGAAGAGTCAGATGTAACTGAAAAACGACTGAACAATAAGAATTCTCTGCTCTGGTCAGACCATGTCTGGAGCACTGGGTTCAACTTTGGGAGCTCCATTCCAAGAAGTATGTCAATAAGCTAGGGCAGGTCTAGAAGAACCAGCTATCATTCCATACTAGGACTTGTCAAATGAATCGAGGATACTTGTCCTAAGATGAGGAAACTTGGAGGCAAGGGTCCTTAATTGTCATCTTCCAGTTTCTGAAGGGCTGTTATACAGAAGGGGGGATTTGATTTCTTCTGTTTGACTCCTGAAGACAGACCTCTGAATACTAGGTGTGAATTGTTGGTAGGTCAATTTTGGTTCCATGTAAGGAAAGACTTCCTACCCCCTTTCCAAAGTGGAAGAGACTGCCTCAGAAGATGGTGGATTGCCCTTCATTAGAGTTATCCAAGGGGAGACTGGATGACTGCTTGTTGGGGAGGTTGTAGAAATACTCCTGTTCCCATAAGTGTTGGACTCTATAACTTCAGAAATTCCTTCCAACAATCAGTTTCTACTTCTCTGCTGCGAACTTTCCAGGAGTGTGCTGGAGCCACCTCTAACAGGCTTGCAAGAACAAATTGCTAAATTTATATTGTGAGCATTTAGACTTTGGAAATCAGCAAAGGCTACAAATCGGGGTTTGATTTATTGCTTCGTTAATTGTCTAGAACAGCGGTTCTCAACCTGTGGGTTATGTTCAATTTGTAACAATGAAAATACATTCTGCATATCAGATATTTACATTATGATTCATGACAGTAGCAAAATTATAGTTATGAAGCAGCAACAAAAATACTTTTATGGTTGGGGGATCACTGCAACATGAGGAATTGTATTAAAGGGTCGTGGCAATAGGAAGGTTGAGAACCACTGCTCTAGAAAGTGATGGAGAAAGTGTCGATAATGCGGATTAAATTTAAAGTGTGTGGAACATACTTTGGGGTTTTTTTCCCTTGAAGAGCTAGTTAGTAAACATTTACCAGGGCACCACTAGACCTTTCCCTTTTCCCACAAACAGGCTCAAAACATATCTGAATTATTAAAAAAACAACAACAAACCCTACCTTGATCCTTCTACTGCATCCAGCTACCAATGTCTCTTACTTTTCATTGCTAAACTTCTTTAAAAAGCTCTATATGATATGTCTGTTCTTGGATTACTCACTCTCATGAACCTTGGCAATTAGGTTTTTACCCTGTGGTAGAAGCAATATCCTAAGGTGGGGTGGGGTGGGGAACCTGTGGTCTCTAGGCCACATGTGGCCTGCTAGGTCCTCAAGCATGGCTCTTTGAATCCAAACTTCACAGAAGAAATCCTCTTAATAAAAGGATTTGTTCTGGAAAACTTGCAACAATGGCCTCCCTAACAATCTAGTGACCTTTGATGAATTCTCATCCTCTTTGACCTTTTTGTAGCATTTAACACTACTGACCCCTTCTTACAATTGGACCTTTTCCCCTCTCTGGGCTTCAAAAACATCACACTCTCCTGGTTTTCCTTTTACCTGCTCCTGTTAGAGACAGTTCAACAAGGCACTGGCCCCCATGCTTGAATCCATCCCTTCCTTTGCTCCCTCATCTCACCACTGCCAATCTTCCTCTTTGGTTCACCTCTACTGCATGTTTTCTTTATTCTGCTAGAGAAAGTCATGTAACCATGCCGATTAGGTCTGCTACAAATTCATTTTATTTAACCCGATCTGGGCTCCCATTGCTACAGAGCAGTCCTTTTATTCACCTCTGGTTCCTCTCTATTATACCCATAGGGCAGCTGTTCTAAAGCTTTTGCTCTCTCTTCAAGCCATCAGGGCAATCCCCAGCCCTTTCTCGGCAAGAAAATGACCTCGATTTTTCTGCTGAGAAAATCAAAGTCATTGATTGTGTGCTTCATTCCCACTCCCATTGCATGCCTCAAAACCCCTTTCATCATCAGTCATCCAGACTCAGAATAAGGTGGCCCAGAATGTGCCAAAGCCAAACTCTATAACCTTGACCTTACCTCTCCCATCACTTCTAGGGACCTGTCCTATTAGTCATTGTCTCTCATTTTCCATGTACTCCTATTTATCAGTTCATTTCTAACTACTTCCAAACATGATTGTATATTTTAAAAAAAAAGCTTTTATTTCACCTTGCTTCCCCCTCAAAATATTGTTCTGTATCTCTTGTTGATATGGTAACATTGGCCTCTTTGCTGTTGCTTGCACAAGGCACTCCATCTCCCGCCTCCCTGAATTTTCACTGACTATTCTGCATACCTGGAATACTCTCCCTCCTCATCTCTGTCTCTTGGCTTCCCTGTCTTCCTTTAAGTTGTATATAATACCCTACCTTCTCCAAGAAGGCTTTCTCAAATTCTCCTAACGTCAGTGCCTTCCCTCTAGGATTACCTCCAATTTATCCCATCTGTATTTCATTTGCATATAGTTGTGTGTATATTGTCTCCACTATTAGAGTAGGAGCTCCTTGAAAGGAGGGAGTAGGTTTTCTTCTTTGTTTTTTGTTTTCGTATTTTTCCTTTGTAACCTCGGGTTTTGGTGTACTCTCAGCACAGTGCCTAGAACATAGTAGGTACTTCAAAAATGGTTGTTGCCTTGACTCTTTCACTGATAAATTCTTAGAGAAAGTAATCTCTGGATGTCCATCAGTTGGGGAATGGCAAGATAAATTGTGGTACATGAATGCAATGAAATATTGCTGTGCTGTAAGAAATGATGAGTTTGATGAATACAGAGAAGCCCAGGAAGGCTTACTTCAACTGGCATAAAGTGAAGCAGAACTAGAAATACACTAGGTACAATGACAACAAAAATGCAAATGGATACAACAATAGCGAATGTAACAAACAAGAGTGAATGCTGTCAAATGAGCACGACAAAGCAACAAATGGCCCTATAGAATAAACACACAAACATGTACACATACATATATGTGTATAGACACACATACATATACATACACACACATATATGTATATATGTGTAAACACACAAAATTTATTGTCCTTCATCTTCAAAGAGGACCAAAATGACATCACTGTGTTGGGGTCAAGGTACAGTGTGTCCAGCTGTGGCTGATCAGACCAATATGAGCTTGGAAGGCTAACCATGGGTAAGGTACAAACAGTCCATATGGAAAAAAGTATATATACACACACATATATACATAAATATGATATTATCTTCCCTTGATTCTTTTCGGTGGTGGGGTTCTATGAACATGGAGCACTGCATATAACATCAAACTTCTTTTTAAAAAATGTTACTTTATTATTCATTCTAAGTGTGGCTCTATGGAATGGAGAAGGAGAAGGAATACACTGGGAAATAGAGGCAATGTAAAAGCAAAAGCTATCTGTAAAAACATATTTTAAAAAATACAATAAAAAACGAATCTGTATTCCATACTTCACTCCCTCACCCCTAATTCACTTTCAGGGCTCTGTCAATAGGGATACCTCCACTAAAACTACTCTCTTAGCTTAATAATGGTCTAATAATTGCTAAATCTATTAGTCTTTTCTCAGTCCTCATCAAGGGTATGCTGGCAAATGTTTAACAAGAATCTCTCTCTCTAAAAAAAAATAGCACAAATGGCGCACTTTTTAGTCTAATCTGCATTATTAACACTCTCTTAAATCTGGTTGATCAAGCAAACAATAAATCAGGCTCTAATTTGTAGCATTTGCTGATTGCTGAGATATAAATGTGCACGTTGAAAACTTAGCAGTTAGTTCTCATAAAATGGCTAGAGCAGCCTCCAGTGTTGCCCTGGTCCTTATTCACCTTGATTTTTTTTTTTGCAGTTTTCGATACAGATTGCTTCTCCCTCATCTGATACTCTCTCATCTCTTGGCTTCTGTGACACTATTCTATCTAGGTCTTAGCAAGCTAAGAGTTCCTTCTCAGTTTCTTCGGTAAATCTTCCAGCCTCCACTTCTAAGCAACAACAGCCTTCTAGAGCCTTTTCTCTACCCCCTGTCCCTTGGTGATCTCCTCCATTCAATGACCTTATGAATGGAGATGACTAACAAAGCTAGATTGCCATTCTTAATTGTTGTCCTAAACTCCAGTCCCACATCTCCAGCTGCCTTCTGGAGATCTTTACCTGGATATTCTGCCAGCATCTCAAAAATCAACACAGTCAAAAATGTACTTGTGACTTTTTCATACTTTCTCCAAATTTCCCTTTTTACATTGATGATACCATTATCTTCCCAGTCACCCTGGTTAATAACCCAGAATCATCTTTGATTCTACCAAGTCTATCAAACCCCCTGCCTTGAACCTCTAACCAGTTGTCTATTCCTTTCAATTACACCATAGCATCTCTCATATATGTCCTCTTCTCTCCATTAATGCCACTTAAATCCAATTCACTCTCCTGTCAAGGCATCACCTCCCTGATGTCATGGTCCTCTTTGAGAATGAAAGACAAACAGCAGCAGCAAGTACTGTCCCAGTTCAAGCCCTCATGACAAGTGGCCTAGACTATTTTAATGTCCTCCTAATCAGTCTTCCTGACTCCGGTCTCTTTCTAATCTTTTCTTCACACAGTTGCCAAAAATAATCTTTCTAAGGTATAGATCTGACCATGTCACTCCTCTACTTTAAAAGTAGTCATTGGCTCTCTATTGCCACTGGGCTAAAATATTAACTTCTTCACCTGCTATATAAGATCCTCCACAGTCTGGTTCCTAGCTACCTTATTTCATATGCTCTACATTCTAGCCAAAATGGACTGAAAGCCGTTTCCTGAGCTGAACACGTAATTTCCCATGTTTTTGCATTTGCATAGACTGTCTTCCATGACTGATATGCCTGAAATCCCCCTTTCATCTCTGCCTTGAATTAGGACAATATCTTCCATCTTACTATGTTATGGAAATGCTTGTTTTATCAACTAAGTTCAGAATTTAAAAAATTAAAAAACAAACAAACTTGTTTTCCTCAATTTCCTCATCTGTAAAATGAGCTGGAGAAGGAACTAGCAAACCACTCCAGAATCTCTGCCAAGAAAACCCTAAATGGGATCACAAATAATCAGACACAACTGAATAACAATGGGTAAGAGTCTACGGGAAGCAGCAAATTCAGGTTTAAATATGGAGCGATATGAGTCAGTGCTGTCTCGAAAGCACTTTGTACAAGGTGCTTCAGTGAGAGGTTTCAGATTGGTTGGTTTGACTTTTTCCTTAGATTCTGCTCTGAATGATGACTTTTGGTGATGAATTTACTGCTACCAAAAGGCAGGCAAACTCAAAAGCTCTGGAGAAGATGCATATACATTGACAAATACACAGGCAATTGAAGCAAAACATCAGAATTTCAGGGACTGGAGAGAAGTAATGATAATATTGTTGTTGTTTAGTCACAGTTATATCTAACTCGTTATGCCCCCAAGGACTTTTCCCATGTAGTTTTCTTGGCAAAGGTACTAGAGTGGTTTGCCATGTCCTTCTTCACTGCGTCCCATTTTACTGACAATGGACTGAGGCAAATAGGGGTTAAGTGACTTTTTAGGGTCACATTGCTAGCACTGAGGCTGGATTTGAAATCAGATCTTCCTGACTCCAGGCCAAATGCTCTATCCATTGTATCCCCTAGCTGCCCCAATGATAATATGAATTTCCCTTTACAGAGCTCTTTACAAAACATTTGATCTATTTATTTTGCTTGAAAATTCAGAGATCATCTAATAGAAGGCAGGTCATAGAATCCAACCCACTCATTTTCCAGATGTGGTAACCACAGTCCAGAGAGTGGAAGTAGCTACCTAGTACTGCTATGTAGGGTTGGAATAAAGACTACAATCCACGTGAGATAAGGATAGGTCAGGGAATTCCCTGTGCACACAGGGGCCTCTCTGGCTAAAGCTTTCTCCCATTACACTGTGGGTGTTTCTAAAAGTCTAGCAAATTGATCCTGACTTCTGTTCTTTGTTGTAGCAGAAGTCTTGGATGAACTGAGAGCCTGAATCCTAATGAGTAACTCTGTTTAGGTGGACATGGGGGGCAGGTTGCTGGGCCTGCTTACACGTAAAGCTATTAAGCTGAAAAACCAGTTATAGGAACACATGACTGATTTTGGTAGTTTATTAGAATGAATGAGCCAGGATTAATTGGATCAGTTATTTTGTGAATACGTTAACAGGCTTCGGGGCTCTAAAGCCTATTAATCTTCTGATGAACAGGGTGCGGGTGACTGCTGGGCCCAGGGTACCTCTGGATTGTAATTTTTGAGCTTTGAGTCTGATTTTAGAATTCAAAGCTCTTCCAAGTTTGGTTCCTTTGAAATACCGGCATTACTCTTTATTCGTGAGATTTTCAAGGTTGTTTGCTTGAAAAAATTTGGATAAGAGCCATTTAGCAAATACAACCTCAGATTTTTTAGGGTGTAAAGATTCAGTGATAAAGTTGTTTCAGTGGAAAGAGCCTAGTCAGGCAGACTGGGTGCTAGTTTTGGGCCTACCATGTATGCAACCCAAGGTAAGTTGCTTCATTTTTTCTGTGCCTCAGTTTCCCCATCTGTAAAATGAAGGATTTGGATTAGATATTCTTTGGATCTCCTCTCACCCTATAAAATTCCATGACGAATACTCTAAATCAGGGGTGTTTAATATATATATGTATATATATATATATAGATACATATATATATGTGTGTATATATATATATATATATATATTTTTTTTTTTTATATTTTGTATCATAGACCCTTTTGGCAATCTAGTGAGTTCTATCAACACACTCCTTTTCAGAATAATGTTTTTAAATGCACAAAACAAAATTTGTAGTATTAAAAAGGAAAGAAATATATTGAAATATAGTAATCAAAATATTTTTTAAAAACATACTTACAGACCTCCAAGTTAAGTACACTTGCCCTAAATACATCTTTCCAGTCTGTCCCTGTTGCTTGGGCTCTTTTGCTAATCAATTGTTTTCTCTTTTCTGAATTCTGTTATTTTCCCTACAGATATTTACCGGTTATTCCAAAGCATGGGCAAGATGAAATTGGATTAAATTCTTCTGAAGATGGAGGAGTTTAGGCTATACATAGAGAAGTGATTGGTAGTGAGGGCTCAAGCTGGTGACTGAGAAAGATGAGAAGACAATGTCTTCACTTGGTAATGGTTCAAAGTGGGAGAAGTAGCTGCTTTTAATTTCCCAAAAGTCTTAGGGGTTTAGAGGTGATGTTGCAAATCCCAGAGAAGAGAAGGAGGAAGGGATCTATTTCTGGTTATAATCCTTCTTCCTACTCAGCATCCCAGCAAAAAACTATGGAGAGAGTTATAATGGTAGGAACTGACTTGGAGATCGACCAGCTAAGGCTTTGAGGTCTGCCTGTAGATCAAATAAAAAAGCACCTATTATGTGCCAGACAATCTGAAAGGTACTAGAAATACAAAGAATGAAACAATCCCTGCTTTCAATGAGCCTTTCAACAGGAGAGATCACAAGGACACATATAAGTATAAATGAAATAAATATAAACAGAATATTAAATA
>CM053581.1:292884580-292898530 GCA_028627135.1 Pseudochirops cupreus
ATTAAAATATACAGGCACTGTGGTAGGGAGATCCATCCTGCCCTACCAGAAAGTCAGAGAGGCAAAGGGGAGGACATAGGAGAGAGTAGATTGGGGGGGCGGGTTATACAGTGGGATGGCTGTTTTGAGGTGTTGAGTAGGGGAAAGATGGGGAGAAAATTTGTAACTCAAAATCTCGTGGAAATGAATGATGTAAACAAGAAAATAAATAAATAAATTTATTTTTTAAAAATCTAAAAAAAAAACTAATAGCACCAAAAATATAATTAATAATAAATTATATAATATATGATATAAAAATAATATAACAGATAAATATATGATATATAAATAATTATATATTAAATATTATATATTTGCTTGCTTTTCTCCCTATTAGATTGTGAGTTCCTTGAGAGTAGGAACTATCTTTTACCACTTTTTGTATCACTACCACTTAGTGCCTGGAACATAGTAAGCACTTAATAAAAGCTTATTGACCCACTGTCTTGGAATCTCTGGATTTCTTTAAGACTGGGCTCAAGCATCATTTTTTTGTGAAGTCTTTCTTAATACTCCCAACTGCTATTTTCTTTCCCTCCAAAGTTATCTTGGATTTGTTTTGCCCATATCTATATCTATACTTATGTACAGGTCTGTCTGTCTGTCTGTCTATCATCTCTCTCTCTCTCTCTCTCTCTCTCTTTCTCTCTCTCTCTCTCCCTATCTATCTATCCATCCATGTTGTCTCTACCAGTAGAATATGAGTTTCTTGAGTCCAGGGATTATTTGACTTTTGTCTTTGAATACCCAGGGACTAGCACATGTAGTAGGCATTTAATAACTGCTTAGCAATCAATTAATTGATCTAATTCCCTACCTTCTCTTACCAGTATAATTCTCCTGAGTCACTGAACAATAAGTTTGACCTTTTCTCCAGGTCCTAGAGAATTTTCTCAACCAACTCACTCTTCTCTGTTCTCTGTTTTGCACTTACAGGCTTGGGGTGCTCCATCTATTGTTCAGCTGGAATCTGGCACAGTCCGTAGGCCCAGAGAGGCTACTCACCACCAATTAAAATGTATAATCAACATCCTTCATCCTCAGGTAAGGGGGCAGCTTTGCAAATGCATTTAGAATTTCTGGCCCATACTCACAGTTACCCAGAGGTAAATGTTCTGTATTTACAAGTGGATTTTCCAAGTGTAATGCCATGTACCAGCAGATTCCCAAAAGAATGCTACTGTGAACAGCTTTTAAGGTTCAGATTACACATCATAGTGAACACTCTATTTTTTCCATTACAAATCAAGGCATACATTCATTATAAATCACAATCTAATATTCACAACATTACATCTTATCACAGAAAATCACAATATAATGTTCATAACAACTTAACATTAGAATGGCCACACAGTTTTCACTACAGTGGCCACAATATTTAGAACAAAGCATTCAATCAATTCATAATACAACAGTCAGTCTTCCACTCATGGGGCAAATAAATAACAATCATTCAATCAGTTCATAATACAATAATCAATCTTCCACTCATGGGGCAACCATACATCAACTCAATCAGTCATTAAATACAATCATTACAAAACCACACAAACCCTCCACCCCTGGGTGTCCAGTAAACCTCCATTCCATCCAAGGGGAGGCCTTTTCTTCATCTTGACTCAGGGTGGTCTCTCTGATTCCCTGGATCCCCTTCCATGGTCCTGGCTCCCTCCTGAATCCACCAATCAGTCACCTGGATTCAGAAGCAGACAGCTCCCAAGTTCTTGTCCAGTCCTCAGGGCAGTCCATGGCACACACTGAAGTTCACAGGGTCCAGCACATCTCAAACCCTTCACCACTTCTCTTGCCTGGAACTCAAGGATCAGCCAGGCCTCAAACAAAGTCTTATCCCAGTCATTCTTCTTCAGTCCTCCAGCAGTTCAGCTGGCCCTAGGACCCAGAAAGAATATCAGCCTTCCCAGTAAGCCCTTTCAGCCTTGCAGGAGACCTTCCAAGCAAGCTCTCTCAGCCTTCCAGGTGGCCTTCACCAGATTCTGGTCTCAGGAAAACTCCATCTCAGTTCTCAGTCAGCTTCCAGATGCTGGAAGAGAAACTCTCTCTCTCTCTCTCTCTCTCAGCTGGCTTCAGTCTCCACGATTCTTCCTTCACCAAGAGCAACATTCCAACTCTGTCTCTCTGTCTCTAGAATTCTTGCTTATATACATACACTGGCCTTCTGTCTCAGCCAATCCCCTTCTGCCACGTCATCAGGGGAGTTCATGCCCTCTCAACAGGAGACAGGGCTCACATCTTCCATACTTAGCCCTAAGTTACTAAGTTCCAAGTATCTGCTAAACTGATTGCTGTTACACCAAGTAATTCTGTTCATTTACTATTGTAACATTCATTTAGATGTGGTAGGAACTTAATCTCCCAGCTGATTCTACCAAGGTTGAGATGTGTGTGTGTGTGTGTGTGTGTGTGTGTGTGTTTGTGTGAGTGTGTGTATATATGTATATATATATATATATATATGTATTGTATGTGTATGTATATGTACATGTATGAATGTGTATGTATATATGTATTTTAAAATGTACTCAATGATTGCACCTTGAGTCTTTTTGTCTAAAAGCTATGGTAGAAATGAGGGGAGAACTTTGTAGAGCACCATTTGAGACTGCCTGGCTCTGCAAGGAAATAAATCATTTAGCTGCAGGTTGCTTATGGTTCCAAGAGAAAATAACTTCTATTCCCATGACTGTGTAAAAATGAAGAATTTATTTCATTCTAGCTTCCATATTGATCCCTTTATGTAGCGTTGCTTGGATTTACAAGGATTATATTTGATAATTATGATAGTAATAATAACTTGCATTTGTGAAGTTCTTTTAACTTTTCAAAACACTTTCATCTATCTTATTTCACTTCATACCCTTCCCCCTAACTCTAGGCAGTAGACAGAGGAGGTAGTGTTATTAGAATTTTCTAGATGAGGAACTGAGATCTGGGGAGGTTGTGACTTTCCCAAGAGCACACAGCCAGTAAGAGGCAGAGATGGAATTAGAATCCAGGGATCTTACTGTCTGGTTTGTCCACCACAGAATGTAGTGTAGAAACTGGAGGTATGTGTAGAGGGAAAATCCCCGATCCAAGAACTCCCCCTCTACATTTAGTGCAGCCTATAGGCTCTTTTCTCACTATAGGAAGCTTTCCCCAGTCAGACCCAGTATGCTAGCCTTCAGGCTTCCCACTGAGTCTGTTACCAGTTCCTTACCCTAACATATCCAGTCCAGGACAGAAATAAGGAAACAGATCAAGAAACCAAGAAAAAAATCAATCAAACAACAAGGATTATTGTATTTTATGAGGACATGGGGAAAAAAAACAGCTTCTACCCTCAAGAAACTTACATTCTAATGGGGAGAAAATATGCTAATAAATGGCCATATACAAGATATAGAAAGTCAAAGGAAAGTAACTTTATTTATTTGTTTATTTTTTTTGCTTTTGGGAGGGGGGAAGGTAGGGTAATTGGGGTTAAAGTGTCTGAGGTCACATTTGAACTCAGGTCCTCCTGACTCCAGGGCTGTGCTCTAATCACTGTGCCACCTAGTGGCCCCTAGGAAAGTAACTTTAAAAGGGAGTGTAGCGCCAATGCATATTTACAGCGCCCATGATCACAATGAAGACCATGACTATAAGTATCACATGACATTTGATTTATTTAGAAGGATTTATTTAGACACTGGAAAACCAAATCCCCAAACCAGTAAGCCTATTCCATTGTAGTACTAAAGACATTCAGAAGCCATAATAATGCTGAGAGCCACAGCATCCTTTAGGCTTCCCACAAACTAATACAAAATCAATATTTACTCACAAAACTCTCTATCCCCTTGCCTAAGCTCCTCTGTCCTCAACTGTCTCCAACAGTCTCCAACTGTCAGACTCACTCTCTACCAGCTTCCTATGGGCTCTGCTTCTCCTCAGCAAACTCCTGTCACCACAGGCTACATGTGACTACATTCAGCTTGTCAGGAGGCAGAGATTATCTTCACAGCAGGGGAGGTCTTCAAACTCCGTGATAGGTCTATTAAGGTGCAAGGAAGACCTTCAAATTCCCATTCCCATTACAAGGAGGTACTAGCAGCTGGGAAACCAGGAAAATCCTCTTAAGGAAAATGGTATTTGAACTAAGTTTTGAAGGAAGTCAGAAGTTCTAAGAGATTGAGATAAGGAGAGAAAGCCTTCCAGGAATAGGGGACTGACAATACAAAGGCATGAAGATGAGAGATGAAATGTCACATTCAGAAAACAAGAGGCTAATGTGTCTGGACTGTGGGGTATATGGAGAGGACTAGAGTATAAGAAGACTGAACAGATAGAAAGGGGCAGGTATGGTGAAGAATTTTAAATGCTGAAGGACTTTATGGTTCATCTGGAAGGTACAAAAGAGTCACCGAGGTTTATTGAGTAAAGAGGTGGCATGATCAGACCTCTGCTTTAGAAAAATCTCCTTGGTAGCTGAATGAATACTTAATTCAGGTAGATCAGTTAAGAAATTATTACAATATTCCATGAGATAAATAATGAGAAACTGTATTAGGGTGATGGCTGTCTGAGTGGAGAAAAGTAAATGTGAATGAAGAAATAAGGTTTGGCAACCGATTGGATATATTGGGTAAAGGAGATTGAAGAGTAGATGACCAATGAACAAGGCCACAAACCTGGGAGGACAATGGTGACCTTCACAGTAAGAAACAAGTTTGGGAAAGGGGAAAAATTTCAGGGGACAATTAATGAGTTTTTTTTTGGAGGGGGAAGGCAGAGCAATTGGGGTTAAGTGACTTGCCCAAGGTCACATAGCTAGTAAGTGTTAAGTGTCTGAGGCCAGATTTGAACTCTTCCTGACTCCAGGGCCCAGCTCTACTCACTGTGCCACCTACCTGCCCCATGACTTGTGTTTTGAGGACATCTCCTCAAAGAGGTCACTCCTTATGATAGAATTGATGCTGGTCCTGAAAACCCTGAACAAGTTAGGACTGTGGATGCAAGTGAGTTACCCAAAGAAAGCTCAATGCTGAACATCCCTGAACCTTAGATCTTTTTGTGGGTCTTCTCCAATTGTTCAATATACTATGACTCATAGCCAGAGTCCTGTATCCTTTAATAGAATGTAAGGTCCTTGATAGCAGGATTTGCTTTATTTTTTGTACCTCTAGACTGCAGTGATTCTCAACCTTCCTAATGCCACAACCCTTCAATACAGTTCCTCATGTTGTGGTGATCCCCAACCATAAAATTATTTTCGTTGCTACTTCATAACTGTAATTTTGCTACTGTTATGAATCATAATGTAAATATCTGATATGCAGGATGTATTTAAATTGAACATAATCCACAAGTTGAGAACCACTGCTCTAGAGCCTAGTGTAATGGTAATGGGGATTTGAAGACCTTCCCTGTCCCTTTTATTGGCAAGCAAAGACGTAGTTAACACCTTGTTTCAACTATTTAATTACCACAGAAGTAGTTAACACCTTGTTTCAGCTATTTAATTATTTAGCAGCTTGTTTCAGTTTATGATTGTATGAAGTATTAAGAAACAGAACTTGGGAATCCCACAGTGAGAGGAGCTTGCTGATGCAACAGGAAGGGGTGGGACAGGGAGGAGCTAATGATCATATATAAGGAAATGTCCAGGCTGGAGAGAGCAGAATTGAGAGCAGATTTGAGGACAGAACTTGTGGTGGCAGAACAGAGAACTGAGAACTGAGAACTAAACTGAGAATTGAGGAGAACTGATAAGAGAAT
This sequence comes from Pseudochirops cupreus, assembly GCA_028627135.1. Taxonomy (NCBI): domain Eukaryota; kingdom Metazoa; phylum Chordata; class Mammalia; order Diprotodontia; family Pseudocheiridae; genus Pseudochirops; species Pseudochirops cupreus. The sequence goes on from CM053581.1 coordinate 292,890,383, forward strand.
TGAGAAGAACTGAGAAATGAGAAGAGAGGAGAATTGGGAGGAAGCATGGCTATGGTGCTGCTACTTTGTCTGTCTGTTTTGATATTACTTTCTCAGATTCATCTGCCGATAGAGGATGTTGCTGTTGTTACAGAAGCCTGGGACCTTACTGCTGGTTCAGAAGCCCTGAAAGAGGATTTTCTTGTTATATGTTTGCAGAAATCCTGGAGGAGGGTCTTACTAATGTTTTAAGAGGTCCTGGGACTATACTGATGACTCGTGTTGATTTCTGAGACCTTGTTGTTAGGTCTATGTTGATTTCACAGGCAGAAAGTGAATTGATGATGGTGCTGGGAATGTGAATAAATGTTATTGTGGCTTTGTTAAGCTTCGTCTTCCCAGGAACAGAAACTGTGAAGGACTAGTGGTGGACTAGACATTGTGAGCTTCAATATGGAACAGGAACTACACAAGGAGCTAGACAAGGAACTGAGAGCTGTCTGCCTTTGAACTCAGGTGACAGTTGGGTAGATTCAGGCAGGATCTGGGACCATGGAAGAGGAACCATAGAAGCTAAGAGCCTGCCTTGAGTCAAGATGAAAAGACCTCTCCTTGGGTATCTAACGAAAACTGAGAAGATCATGATTTACTGTGGCCTAGGGGTGGGAGGACTTTTTACTCTGTATCACTATACTATGTAATAATTAAAGAGTTCACTATGAAGCTATTCACAGCATCAGTCCTCTGAAAAGCTGCTCATGCTTGGCTTTATACCTAGCACAGTGCCTGGTATAGAGTAGACAGTTAATTGATTGATTGGTCTCTGTGAAAGAGTGGGGATGAAAGCTAGGGGAAGCGAGTAATATAGTGGAAAGAGCACTTTGGAGTCAATCACAATCAATCACTGAGTTAAGAATCTGTGCCCTTGTACTTGCTATCTATGTAATCCTGGGCAAATCATTTCCCCCTCTGGGCTCCAATGTCTCTTCCAGCTCTAAACTCTGTGATTGGTAGGATAATCTGAGAGTGTTTGGCATGACCACCAGTTTAGCTCAGTTTAATGACTGATCTTTGCAAGAAGACAGTCATCAACAATGAAATATATGCTTGTTTCCAGGTTATAAACTCTCAGCAGAATAAAAACGCTCTGTGAGGATAAGGGACTGTTTCTTGTTTTCTCTTTGTGTCCCCAGGGCCTAGCATGGTGCCTTACACATGACAGGTACTAAATAAACGCTTTATGTCTGGCATACGTTGGCCACCAACTCTGTGCAAGGCACTGGTACAACTCTGAAGGTACAAAACATCCTTAGAATCTTGTTGAGGAGAAGAGGTATGACAAAGAAAAAGTCAGCTGGACGGTAAGCCAAATGAACAATAAGTAGAAAACCCATGAAATATTGTAGAAGCAAGAGGAAGAGCTTACTGTGGGTTGGGAAGGCTTCCCAGGAGAGCTGAAGCCACACTGGCTTGATGTGTTACCTGAATTAGCCTTTAGGGGAGGCCTACCAGGATTAGGGTCCCTGTGTCTCAGCTGTGGTCCTTCTCTTTGTAACCAAATTGCCTTTCAGTGACACAGGCTGGAACTGAGCCCCACTTATTTTTCCCTGTGTACCCCCAATGAGGTCAGGACAGTGATGTTTCCCATACCTCCCACTCCCATTCCACACCACCATGCTACTATGAGAGAGACAATCGAGACCTCAGAGGTGCTAAGAGCCCAAGGGAGTCAGAAAGACCTAAGTTCAAATCCACCTTCAGACACTTACTAGTTGTGTGACTCTGGGCAAGTCACTTAACTTTCATTTGTCTCAGTTTTCTCAATCTTAAAATGGGGATTATAGTAGCATCTATCTCACAGGATTATTGTAAAAATCAAATGAGGTAACACTTGTAAATCACTTAGCAAAGTTCCTGGCACATAGTAGGCATTGTATAAATGCTTATTCTCTTCCTTCCCAATGAGCCTCTTCCCCAGACTCATTAGCCTAAACATCCCAAATTGGTAGAGCCATAGCCACCATCCCATTGATGCCTGAAACCCTGGGACCTGGAGAGCTGGTGCCCATCCAGGCTTTTTTGTTGTTAGAGGGCACTCTGAGTAGATGACTGCAAACCCCATAGATAGAGGTATCATTGAACCAGATAACCATAAAAATAAGGCCTTATGTTTGTGTAGCATGTGAATCTTTAGATGATGTCCATATACATTATTTCATTTGAGCACCATTTGAGAAAGCCATTGTCCCATCTTATCTCTGGAAACACTTGAAGCACAGAAAAGTTTAGTGAAGGGCAGGGGCCAAGTTTCTGCCTTTCTCTGTATTCTCAATGCTTATCATAGTAATTGGCACACAATAAGCGATTAATAAATACTTATTTACTGGTTGATTTGATGAAGGTTATATAACTATTTGGGGCAAAGCTGGGATGAGAATTTGGGTCTCCTCATTTCCAGCCTGTGCTCTTTACACTGGATCACACCTATACTGTCCAAGGTCCATCCATGGGTCTTCTGTGAACATATTAGGTAAATCACTAGCTGCTAGGTAATCAGAGTTTTTTGCTGCCAGGCTCCCAGTTTCCAGAGTCAGAGGGAGGTCTAGCAGAAACCATTATCTCTCTCTGTAGAGGGTTACAATCTTCCTGGTTCCTGTGATACACAGTGTACCTTCCACTCAGACTCATTACAACTCTATTCAACTTGTACTCTCCAGGCAATTATTGGGCACTGGTGCTATTCATTACCATCTCTAGGCATAAGACACTTGAGGGTCAGCAGAGGAAAGAGAAAATCCGTGATGGATCTAGCCCAAAGCTTTTATCCTCCATAATTATGTCTGATTAGAAAATTGCTTGCTCCAAAGAACAGAAACCAGAAGCTTTGTAAATAATGATGGGGTTCAGGTTTCAATTAGATGTTGGAATATTACTGGGTTGGGGCCACACTGTCATGCATTATAAGATTCTCAGAAGCAAGACTTTACTTGACCTCGAGGCCTAGGGAAGAGAAGGGAGGAGTGAGAGCTTAGAGAAGCTTCCTGCTTCAAGAGGGGAATAATCCCCACACCTGAGAAGAACAGGTCATATTCATTAGGATAGGGAAGTCTCCGACTCTATTGCCATACTTTCAGGGTGTTAATTTTGGGTGGCTGAACCTTTCAGATATGATCTGTTCTTTGCGCCCCAACAAAAATTTAGACAAATTATTGTTGTCAGTGGCTAATGTAATGCAGATATCAGAATTTAGGACCAGAGAGGGTATAGGAGGTAATGTACCATGTGGGGAAGAGTTTATTCAATTATTAGCACACTAGTTACACTTCTGTTGTCAACTTTAATCTTGTGTTGGTTTGAGCTATCTCATCATTCTTGAAGTCACTATTTAACAAAGTCAGTGAGGGATAAATGTGGTTACGTTTTCATGAATACAATTAAATGTTTTCCTGTTTCATTTCATGGCAGGGACCCACACTTAGTGAACATGCCACATACTGACATTTGCGATTGTAATATGCATAGAGACAGGCTCCTCTGCTCTTGATTCAAACTTTTAAAACATCAGCTTTGGTTGAAGAGCTGTTGCTTATTGTAGAAAGTTCTAGGACTTTTGGGGTGTCTGGCACCCCAAAATGTGGAATTGAAAGGGAAGAGTCACTCACCTAAAGGAAGAGCAGGAAATTCTGCATTTGAAAAATCTCCTAGTCATGGGAGATGGAAGAGCAGGTGGGTGGCTGAACTGAGAAAGTGATAGCAGCATGAAGAAGGGATGTTGTTGTGTTTGTCCTTTGTTCTAGAAGGACCATGACATCAGGGAGATGATGACCGTGACTTGGGATTGACTCTTATTTGAGTGAGGAAAGGCTAATAGGCAAGGTGGGAACCTTGATAAGATCAGCAATGGATAATAAGACAGCAATGGAAAGAGCCTTCAGCCACCACCAGCTGGCCCCAAGGGTTGCCCACAGGGTTGAGACCGGAGGGAAAGCAAATTGTTAAGCTCTTAAGCCAAATTGTCAATGCCTGTGAGTTTAAATTATTATATCTGTCTCTGTCTCTTTGTAGTGGAAATAAGGGAATTTATTTATTATTTAGGAGAATATGAGTATTACTCCCTGGAAGGAGTGGGAGATGAAATACATTTTGTGAATAGATGTTAAAAATGTTTACTATCTGATTAAATTTCTTACTATTTACCTCCCTATTATTTTAATTAAATGCCTTTTATTTTAAGATTTATGTGTCTTCTATGTAGTCTGGGACAGGACTGGCACTGGTTGGGGTGGGCCTTAGAGTGAGGTTTTGAATTACTGATATCCCAAAACATTACATTGAACCTGGACTATTGAACTATAGGTCCAAAGTTACATAATCAGAGCCTAGAAGTTTATTCAAGCTAACAAATGATGACCTTTCACAACAAAATGGTAATTGCAGTCACTGCTTTTTCTTGCAATGGGCTGAAACATAAGGCCTTTACTTTCTTCTCCCTGGCCCTAAAATCCATCTAATCTTTTCCTACCCTTCTGCTTTTGCTGATCCTTTTCTTGGAATGACTCCTCTGTTCTTCTCAATATACCAACTTCCTAGCTATCTTTCATGGTGTAAGTAACTGAAGTTCTGTATCTTCTATTAAACCTCCCACGACCCTTCTCTCCTATAGGGATCCCTTTCCCTCCTTTCAACTCATCACACATGGTAAGTGTCACTTATCTGACTACCAGTCCTGCCATCCTTTAACATCTTTAGATTGTTCGTTCCCCTGCAGTGTTATTCTTCCTCACACGATTGTTTACCTTTACATATCATCTCCTTCTTAGTTTAAGACTGTAAGCCCCTAAAGTTCTTGTCTTGCACATTATTCTGTTCCTCCTTCTGCCCTGCAGGCAACTATCAATAACATTAATCAGCAATCATTTATTAGGTGCCCACTCCATGTTAGACATCTCGTTCACACCTGGAGATAAAAAGACAAAAAGGAAATTGCCCCTGATCCCAAGGAACCTACATTCCATTGTAGGAAAAACATGTAGTATATTCAAAATAGGTAGAAGATAATTTGGGGAATATTCCTGTCTTTTCCTCCTCTGCCTCCTGACCCTGGGTCACTGGTAGCCCCATGGGCCTCTTGTCCTTACAGAGCCCTATAGCCATTCATTCCTGTAACAGTTAACAGTGTGACAAATTAATACAAAACAGAATATAATAAATGTACAAAAGAGGCATGAACAATGTACAGTGAATGTTAATAAAAGGGAGAGATTATTGCCATAATTGGGAATCAGAGAACTGGGGAAGCTTCATAGAGGAGGTGACATTTGAGCTGACTTTGGGAGGATAAATAAGGTTTTAATAGTTGGATATGGGAGGGAGCTGATGGATTGAAATTCAAACAGAAGGAATAACAGGCATAGAGGTAAGAAGGCACAGGGTTTGGAGTGATCTGCTTTGGATGTAATGTTGAGGGAGCAGAGTAAATCTAATCTAGAGCAGTGATTCTCAAAGTGTGGTCTGGGGACCCCTGTGGGTTCCTTTCAGGGCATTTGTGAAATCAAAAATATTTTCATAGTAATACTAAGATGTTATTTGCCTTTTTTCACTCTCATTTTCTCATGAATGTGCAGTGGAGTTTTCCAGAGGCTACATGATCTGAGAATGAAAGATTTAGCTGCTAACATGAAGACTGAGCTAATATCTCATCTGCAGAATGGTACTCATCTTACAAATGGATGAATCTACTGATGGGGCTAGATTTTCTATTTTCCTTGTATTCATCTGTTATCAGTACCAGTTAATCTTTGAAAAAGATGTTCTTTTATGTGTATGCTTGGTAACAAACACAAGTAGTGTGGAAATATTAAACATATTAAAGAACTTTTTTGAATCCTATGATTTATCTTGGAACAATTGTTGTTAAAACAATGGTGAAAACTTCTGGGAGTGGAGCTAAGACTGTGGAGTAGAGAAACACAGCTGAAAACTCCCAACCTTCCTCTCTGAACAACTTTAAAATAATACCTCCAATTGAATTCTGGAGTGGCAGAGTCAACAAAAAGTCAGTCCAGCCCAAGACAATATAGGATGTCAGAAAGAGGTCTGTGACATGGTGGATGAAATACCAGTGGTGGGACTAGGTGATGGTGACAAGCAGCAGCAGCTTAGGAGCTCTCAAGTCAGAGAGTCTAAGAGAACCTGGCAACTGGTGAGAAAGAGATTACAGGAAACCCATCTGCTAGCACTGGATACAGGACCAGATGCTATTTGGCAACCCAATTTGCCTGTACCTACTTCTGGATCATAGTTCAAGGGTGGACAAGATTACTTTTAATCAAGAGGGAGTGGCAACCCTGAGGGGTGGCACACTTTAGCCCCAAGGTGTCAGGGACCCTGAGAAACAAAGATCACACCACATGGGAAGCACTGAAAATTTCCAAAGGCCCAGATCCAGCTCCGAAAAGAGCAGTGTGAAAAACCCTGAAGTTTGAGACAGACCTTCTACCCCCACTGTGAGAAACAAGAGGCCATCATTAACACAAAATTCTAAATCAACAGTGGAAAGAGTTCAAAATCAGGGTGGAAAAATGAGCAAACAACAAAAACAGAGCCTGATCATAAAAAAAAAGCTATTATAGTAACAGGGAAGATCAAGATATAAACTCAGAAAAAAGAATGAACTCAAAATAGCTACAAGCAAGCTTCAAAGGAAAAAAAAAATTGGATTGAACACAAGCCCAAGAAGAATGATTTTCAAAATCAAGTAAGTGAGGTAGAGGAAAAATTAGTTTAAAAAAATGAAAGCAAAGGAAGGAAACTATGAAAAGAAAATTAATAGCTTGGTGAAAAGAGGTACAAAAGCTCAATGAAGAAAATAATTCCTTAAAAATCAGAATTGGGTAAGTGGAAGCTGCAGCTAGGTAGTATAGTAGATAGAGTGCCAATCCTTGAAGTCAGGAGGACTTGAATTCAAATATGGCCTCAGAAACTTACTAACTATATGACCCTGGACAAGTCACTTAACCCTGTTTGCCTCAGTTTCCTCATTGGTAAAATGAGCTGGAGATGGAAATGGCAAACCACTCCAGTTGTTTTTTTTTTTTTTGCCAAGAAAGCCCTAAATGGGTGATGGAGAGTTAGACATGACTGAAACAACTCAATAACAGTGAGAAAAGGTAGAAGCTAAAGACTCTATGAGAAATCAAGAAATAATTAAACAAAGTCAAAAGAAAGAAAAAAAATAGAAGAAAAATATGAAATAACTCATCAGAAAAACAGACCTGGAAAATAGAGCCCCAGGAGAGATAATAAAAGAATTATTAGATTACTTGAAAGGCATGATCAAAGAAAGAGCCGAAAAATAATATTTCAAGAAATTATTAAGGAAAACTGCCTTGATATTCTAGGACCAGAGGGTAAAATAGAAATGTAAAGAATCCACTGATCTTTGCCTGAAAGAGATCTCCAAATGAAAACTCCCAGGAATATTCTATCTAAATTCCAGAGCTCCAATGTCAGAGAAAAAAATGCTTCAAATAGCAAGGAAGAAATCATTGAAGTACTGTAGAACCACAGTCAGGATCACTCACATAAGATTTTGCAGCTTCTAGAGCTTGGAATATGAAATTCCAGAAGGCAAAAGAACTAAAATTACAACCAAGAATAACCTACCCAGCAAAACGCAGTATATCCTTCAAGGGAAAAACCCAGATATTTAACGAAATAGAGGACTTTTAAGCATTACTGATGAAAAGATGGGAGCTGAAATTTGACTTTCAGATACATGATTCAGGAGAAACATATAAAAGGTAAATATGAAAGAGAAATCATAAGGGACTCACTAATGTTAAACTGTTTATCTTTCTATATAGGAAGATGGTACAAGTATCTTCTAAGACCTTTATCAGCATTAGGCCAGTTAGAAAGATTCTGCACAGAAAGAAGGTGCAAGGTGAGTCAGTTCTGTTGGGATGATGTAAAAAAAAATGAACAGGTGAGAAAGAGGGATGCCCTGGGAGAAGCGGAAAGGAAGAAGAAGAATGAGGGAGATTATCTCACATAAAAGAAGCACAAAAGGAGAGCTTTTACAAAGGGGGAAAGTGGTGGGGTAAGGGGGCCAAAACTGGAACCTCATTCACTCACATTTAAATTGGTTCAAAAAGGAAAAAAAAAAAA
>CM053581.1:292907146-292943396 GCA_028627135.1 Pseudochirops cupreus
CAAGGGGAAACTGTTGCAATGGAGGGGAAGAACAGGAAGGCAAAAGGGAATGGGTCAACTTTACTCTCATTGAATTTGGCTTAGGGAGGGAATGACATACACACTAAATAGGGTATCTTGTCCTACAGGAGAGTACAGGGGAAGGGGAAGAGAGGGGAGAAGATGGAGGGGAGGGCAGGTTGGGGGCAGGGTAATTAGAAGCACACACTTTTGAAAAGGGACAGTAGAAAATAGAACAAATGGGGGGCGGGATAGGATGGAGGGAAATATAGTTAGTCTTTCACAATATATCCACTATAGAAATGTTTTGCATAGCTACACACATACAACCTATATTGAATTGCATATCTTCCCAGTAAGGGTGGGTGATGAGGGAGGAAGGGAAAGAATCTGGACTCCAAAGTTTTAAAATCAAATGTTTAAAAAACATATTATTATAATTATTTTTACATGCAACTGGGAAATAAGACATACAGGCACTGGGGTAAGGAGATCCATCTTGCCCTACCAGAAAGTGGGAGGAGGGATGGGGGAGGATATAGGAGAGAGCAGATTGGGGGAGGGGAGGGAGTGTACAGTGTGGTTGCTGTTTTGTGGTGGTGGGTAGGGGAAAGATGGGGAGAAAATTTGTAACTCAAAATCTTGTTGAAATGAATGATGTAAACTAAAAATAAACATAAAATTTAATTTAAAAAATATGCTCCTTATAATCTTGTTTATTCTATTGAGTTATGCCATCTCTGATGAAAAGAGGCAGGAAGCACAGAATAGTAAATAGAAAGCCATGAAGACCTAGTTCAAATCCTGCCTCTCAGAGTATTAACCTGGGCAAGTCACTTGACTCCTTAGGTCCTAGGCAGTTCTTAAGTTTTAGAGCAGAAGGTTCTGACCTGAATTTGTTCCCTACACCAATAAAATCTCAGGTCCATTTCCTATCCTTATTACTAAAAACATGGCACAGAAAGTTCCAGAACAGCCCCTATCTAAATTATCACAAATTTCACATTGCTGAAGTTTGAATTAAGGGCATCTAAATCTTGTTTTTCCTTTATGCTCTTTATAACCGTGCACTCTACTTTCTGCCTTTCCATGTCCCTCCTTGAGTAAGAATTGATTTATCTTTGGAGCCCAGTAATGAAACATTTGCCATTAACTACTTTATGACTTTTTTTTTACACATGCACCAAGAAGCAAAGGCTAAATTGCATTGGTGAGTTATTAAAAACAGGACTCAATGCTGGAATTATTTATTGCATTTTTAATGCTGCATGGCAGTTTATTTTACTTCTGAATCCTTAATTTTAAAAGTCCCTGACCCTGAAATAAATTCCTATTCCAAATGCTAAACAAGGTCAGTCTTGTTGGCCAGAGTTGGCCCTGATTGGCTACCAGGTACTCTCCGGGAAAGTGACATTCATATTCCCATTCAATTTTAATTCAGCAGTCATGTGCTGAGGACCTGCTATATTCAGTGCTCAGGACTAGGGAATGTACAGATGCAGTTCTTATATCAATTCTGAACTCTATTTCCACACCTTCATGGGCCTGCTGGACACCTCTATCCAGCAGGAATCTTAAACTCCACTTGTTCAAAATAACTCTCATAATCATCATCCCCAAACATCTCTCCCTGCCCTCTCACAGCTACATGAGGCAGCATCATTTTCCATTCACCTGGGATGACAGCCTTGGAGTCATTCTCAGTTTTATGCTCTTACTCACTCTCTTTAGCCAGTCAATTACTGAGTCTTGTTGATTCCCCCTCCACACGTCTCATCTCTCTGGGTCTCTGTCTCTCTCTCTCTGTCTGTCTCTGTCTCTCTCTGTCTCTGTCTCTCCCCTCATATCTATCACACTACTTCAAGCCTCATCATCCCTTGTCTAAACTATTGTAACAGACTCCTCAAGGTGTTAGAAGTGGGGAGCAAACCACACCATTTTTGAAATAGAGCAGTCAAAGCTCCTATGCCCATCAGGAACAGAATCAGGACTGAGAGGCTGCTGTACTTGATGTCTGGATGAGACAGGAAGACAGGAAGGAAGGAAGGAAGGAAGGAAGGAAGGGGGGAGGGAAGGAAAAAAGAAGGAAAGAAAGAGGAAGGGAAAGAGGAAGAGAAGAAAGGAAGGAAAAAAGAAAGGAAAAAGAAAGAGAGAACCAGCAAGCCTAACCAAGAGGGTCCTAGGTAGGAAAGAATTCTCCCAGAGAAGGAATGAATCACCCAACAGTCCCTACTCGATTGCTCCTTTGCCTTAGTTTAGCTACTGGGGCTCCAATGAAAAACAATTCCCCAGTAAAGAGTTAAAAAAGTCCTTTCCAGTGAGTCATCAGTCACTGCTCTGGCTTCTCTCTTTCCTTAATAAACGTTAGCTCAGGTCTGTCTCCCTTTATCCTGTGGCCTTTACAAGTTATGGTATGAGGTGTCTGTAAAATGACTTTTCAGAAATGTGAAACAGATAATACCCTGGCACCTTTCCATATCCCTCTTTTTAAGGAAATGACACAGGGAGATGATTGAACTCTTTGTGACTATTGTTCACTCAACAACATCCACATTTCTTTTCATCATTAGATATTTAATCTGGCTGTGATTTTTCAATACAAACTCTTTTGCTTCCTTTGACATCGTGTTCCAATAGATCTCATCTGTTCATTTGACACAGTCTGATGCACTGTCTCATTGCAGACTTAGACAAGAGCTCCCTGGGACTTTGTCTTCCTTCATGATGCTAAAAGGACCTGAAGATGAGCTCTCAGATGGAGGCAACAGTGTTTTACAAGACAATTCAATGAGTGAAGTGGATTGAAAGACTGTCCCCACTCCTGTGCTAGGCATTGTATTGACACAAACCCTGCCCTCAAGGAGCTTCTTATCTAGGTGAAGAAAGAACACTATTAGACATAAAGTAATCACATAATCAGAGTACCACAAAATCTTATGTGTCAAGTGACAGAAGGTGGGGTGCAACCATTAAATGGTGAAGGAAAAGCTCCCATTAGCAGTAAGCTATTGGAGGTGACAGGGCTGGTTGAGTAGAGACAGAGGTGTCTATAGACTATCCCTTCAAGAGAAATCACTGTGGGTTAGAGCATTCAGGGAAGGCTTCATAGACGACTACAATCCACCAAAAAAAAAAAATCCCAGTCATTTATTAAGCACCTACCATGTGTCAGGCATTTGGGATACAAATAACAAGAGGGAAATCAACTTGATTCCCAAGGTGCTCATAGCCCAAGCTGGAAGGGTGGTGGTATGATTTGGGCTGATAGGATAAAGGAAACAAAGAAGAGACCTCGAAAGCTATCCGGTTCAAATCCTTCACTTCATAGATGAAGAAACTGAGGCCAAGGGAGGTTATATGATTAGCTCCAGGTCACACAGGTGCCCCTCACTATTCCACACTGAAAAGACATTAGGTGTAGATGATGAGTTTAGGAGATAGTGTAGTGAGGAGGGTTTGTGTTGGGGAACTATTGGACATAAGTCCTGTAGGAAATGGCTCCTTGACACGCAGCTGAGACGGTTCAGTTATTAGTCCTGGGATTTGAAAAATAGCTTAATTATTATCCCAGCAAGTATCTTCAGAAACACAATTTGCTCAGACTGCTAGCAATTCTTATGCTTACTCATAGGTCAGACCCGGAGACAAACTCAAGATAGAAATGCTCCAGCTCAGATAGTTTTTTGTGGGTTATTTGTGTGAAGATCAAGACCTTTGATAGCTTCTACTCCCGGGAATGGACCAGATCCTGAAGGAGTGAGGGGGAAAATCACCCTCTTCAGTATGGCTGGCCTAGGATGTTACCCCCTAACATTTCTTTCAGATGAGCATCCTAGAAAGCTCTGTCCAGCCTGGGACCCAGTGCTGGGCACCGGGAAGGAGAGTATCAGCATCTAAATTATGCTTTTTTTTTTTTAAAGTTTTTTCTTTCTTAAATGTTTAATCTTTCATTCAGGACTAGCCCCTGACAAAATGAGGACATAGACAAATTTTTCATTTGTGAACAGCTCTCCATCTTCCCCCATATGCTTCCTCCTTCCTTACAGTACCCATTGCTCTTCTCTGCCCCTTTCACTTGTATTTTCCTCTCTGCTGTCTCTCTCTTCATCACTGCACTCCCCTCCTCATTATACCTTACCTTCCTCATTGTACCTCTTGGTTCTTTACGAGACACCCCTTCTTCAGTGTCCTCCCTCCTCCCTTACTCCCCTTCCCCAGTGGCCCCTCCTCCCACACTGCCCCTTCCTCAGTGTGCCCTCCTCCCTCACTGCCCCCTCCTCAATGCGCTCCTCCTCCCATACATCTTGCTTGCTCTAGGGGTCCCTGGGCTTGGAGCTGCCCAGATCCTGTCCGCGTTTGGTCGTGCTCTCATATCTCTGGCCTCACAGACAGCCAGTTGCCAACTTCTAAATTGTAGTCTCAGAGATCTTGGATGAGCCCTATTCCATCCCTGATGCCATTTTTAGAAACAGATTTTAAACCTTAGAGCTGGAAAACTTCCTAAAAGATCCTCTCATGGAGCCATCTTCCTTTTGGCAGGTGAGATATGAGGTAACTGAGGCTCCAAGGATGACTTACTTAAGATCTCACAGTGAGTAAGCAGTAACAAAGTCACCAGGGGCCAGAACTCAAGGCCCCTGCCTTCTGTGATGGTGTTATTTCTAATAATAATTATAATTAACATTTACATAGTGTTTACTATGTGCCAGGTTCTGTGCTCAGAGCTTTCTAAATATGATCTCATTTGATCCTCACAACAGCCCTGCGGGACTGGTGCTTTATTATCCCCATTTTACAGATGAGCACACCAGGGCAAACATTAGGTGACTTGCCCAGGTCATACAACTAGTAAGTGTTTGAACTCAAATTCAAACTCAGGTCTTCCTGGCTTCAGATGCAGTGCTCCCTCTAACACAGCACCAAGTATATACCGTTTAATCCTGGGATAGTTTAACCCAAGGTCAGTTTATTCTAACATACTATGGCTAAGCAGTCTAGAATCCAGGTCCAGGATAGGACTTGGCAGAGTCTGATCATGGCATTCAATTCTCTAAGGCTGCTTAGCTGCTGAGATGGAGCCTAAGGCAAATACTGTATTTTTCTCTCAAGTTTTAATTGGTCCATTATTTTTTAAATTCTGTAGATGAGGGAATAAAAAAGCCAGTGGAACATTGTATTTATCACACTCTAATTAATATTCTCCATTACTACAAAGACAGGAACATGGTTGTAATATTTTCTCAAAAAGTTTTAATTGAACCAAGCAGGGGTGAGGAGGGAGGGGGGGTGGTTTGAGTGAGAAAGAACCAACCTTCTTGGGTGCATGGCTGTTGTTGGTTTTTTTTCCCCCAATTCCTTGCAATTTGTGCTACTTGAAAACCACACATCTTATTAGTATGATTCGCGCCTTAGTTAATTATGAACTAAAACAAAATGGCATTTAATGCTGTGCTGAAGCTTTAATTAAAACCACAACCTTCATACCCAGGAACTCATTGAAGTAAGAGGTGGTTATTATAAAACGGCATCGAATCCTGCCAAGACAGCAGAAGCCCCCACCCTCACCCCCTGAAATCTGGCACTGCTGGAAAGTTACTGCTTTTGGATGCTCTCTCTTCTTGGCAAAGGGGCTCCCTTCTGCCTCCTCTGCCAGGAGAAGGTAATCTTGTTTGTGAATCCCAACAAGACAGGGCTTTGTAAAACACAGGATTGTGGAATCCTGGATTTAGAGCTGCCTGACCTGACCATCTGGTCGGACTGCAAATAGCCTGCTGGCTTATGCTGAAAATTGTCTAAAGGTACAAAAATAATGTAAGTGTCCATATTACCCAACCACCAAGTTCAACTTGTTATAAAGAAATTCCATTCTAGGCTTCTCTAAAGGTCATCGACTACTGGTTAGTGCATCAATTGGTCATTAATTCACATTTTCCTCTTTGCTTTGGTTCCCAGAATTAACATCAGTTTTTGTCCTTGGACCACACGCCGAAGTGGCCAAAGAAGGGCATATGCTAGGTGGCCTGGTGGATAGAATGCTAGACCTGAGATCAGGAAGGTTTGAGTTCAAATCCCATCTCAGACACATTGCTAGCTGTATGGCCACAGAAAAATCACCTAATCTCTCAACCTCAGTTTCCTTATCTGTAAGATGGAGATGATAATAGCCCCTATCTCAAAGGGTTGTTGTAAGAATCAAATGAAATCTTATGAAAATTGCTTTGAAAACCTTAAAGTACTACGTAAACTCTATTATTATTATAATATATCTAAAGCAAAGCGATAGAGACCAGTCATACATAATTTGCCTCTGGGTTTTGGTTGCCCACAGTAGCCTGCTACCTCTGGGGTCCTCAGGTTACTCATAGCCCATCTAGGCAGACAGATAAGAACAATCCCTGCAAAGAGAGAGGTTGATGAAGGAGTTGAGGAGGGGGATGGTTGTGAGCAAGTGCTCAGAGTCCCCACACAAGGTGTCATTTCACTTCTGTAATGGGTCCAGTTTCTTCATCAGTGGAGCGAGTGACCTTCTCCAATTCAGAGAGCATGGGGGAAGTACAGTGGTGATGTATTTTTTTGGGAAGCAGAAAAGATAAAAAGTTAAAGCTTTGGATTATAGAACTTGAGATGCAGCAGTAAACTGTGTCCTCTAGTTTCAGCTTTTCAGCTTTCTCAGAGGCACAGAAACTGGTATGTCAGAACTGAGAAGAGTCTCAGAGACAATAGCTAGGAAAATCCCACCATTTTACATACAAGAAAACTGAGACCCAGGAAAAGTAAGTGAACTGCTTGAGATCATACCATTAGCAAGTGGTAGGGCTAAAACTCAAACACAGTTCTTGATTCCTAGTCCAGACACCTGGGTGATGCACTGGATAGAGTGAGTGCTGTGCCTGGAGTCATGAAATCTGAGTTCAAATCCAGCCTCAGATACTTACTAGCTATGTGATGTTGGGCAAGGCAACCTCTACTTGCCTCAGTTTCTTCAACTGTAAAAGGGGAAAATAATAGCCTCTACTTCCCAGGGTTGTTAAGATCAAATGACTTAAGATTTGCAAAGCACTTATTGGCCCAGTGCCTGGCAACAGTAGACACTTAATTAGCTTCCTTTCCTTCCTTAAATCAGGTTTTGAGTCTGATCAGGGCCAGCCTGAGCCTGACAATCTACAGTTTCATTTGGGTAAAGAAGCATCCTTTAGTTGGTTTATCAATGAAGGCTGAACAAGAAGCATCTCTTTTGTTTTTAGAGCACTAGTTGGCTGGAGACCCACTCAGTGTTCTCTCCCCTGACTTTTGCCATGCTTTCGATTTTTAAAGAAATTATTCTGGTTGTAATAATAGCATCTTACATTTATATAGTACATTGCGGTTATGAAACATTTTATATCCATTATCTTATTAGATAATGGTCAGGCTCAGTGATAGATTGCTGTACATCACCATGTGTGCGTTATCTAAGGACTAGACTAGCTAAATTTAGAAAGGTTCATCATCAGTTTTGGCTGAAAATACCATCAGGTTGCTGAAAGAAAAATAAGACTCAAGAAAGCTGATATGAAAGGAGCTGGCAGTCCTCACCACATCCCCAACCCCAGCTTGCTGGACAAGAGGCTTGGGGAAACTTCCTCTTGGAGGAGATCTCGGACTGTCTCTCAGTTGAAGTGAATTACTTCCCTCCCAACAGGAAAGCTTCTTCCCTCTGTATTGTCTGGTATATATTCTTCTATGTACACTCACCTTCTTTGATTTCTGTTTTGCTGTTGACTTGAATAAAGAGTTTCTTTGATATTTGCCTATGGTGTGTTCATTATTTGGTGGGAAAGGGATTAAGCTGTGGATATAAAACTTGGGTCCTCCTTCCCTCAATTAGAGGCCTAAAACCCTATGTCCCTTAGACTAACAACATTTAAGAGAGAAGAGAGATATAATCTTAGCCTGATACCTCCTCTCCCTGAGGGGAGCAGAGTGGCAAAGCTTCTGGTCCCAACCTCTTACTTCCCCCTCCTGGCAAGAAATAAAGTCTCCCTTGGAGAAGGGTGGGAAGAAGAAAAGCTAGAAATATTTATTTTGTCTCCTTTCAAGCCACATAATGATACCCCCATGTGACATGTGGTAGACTGTGCTCTCTACATCAGTGACCTGGGCTATCCAATTTAGTTGATCTTGGATATCTAACTTGGCTAAGGGACAATCAGCCAACCAGCCAGCCAACCAACTTAAATGGTAGGGAGGGAGTGGTAGAAGTGGTAATCCCTCCTGGGAATTAAAATGAAGCCCCCACCCTGTCTGAAAAAGGAAGGAAAGCAATTGCACAAGTATGCTTCAGAGATTTCAGATGGGGATCACTTCCCCACCCTGGATACCCTTTAAATCTCTCTGTAATCACTCCTAGGAAGTAATTAAAGGAGTTTACTTCTTTCTTGGGCTTCTGATTTAGTTTGGATGTTGATGAGTCAATTGATCATGGCTTTGAAATGGAAATAGTCATTATTTCTAGCAGGGCCAAGACTTCCCTTCCCCATGCCCATGAATCCCAGTGGGAATCTGCAGCAGTTACAGTCACTAACTTAGCAAGCTTCGCTGATTAATACCCATCAATAACTAACAGAAACAGATCTGTGCTCTAAATCAATTGTCCCATTAATGAACAGAAGTACACCACTTCAGCCTCTGAGCATGGTCCCTGTGGACTGGGAGCTAGAGAGTAAAGTCCAGTCACAAGGGTTCAGGTTTTTGTAAGGTTAATTAAAATTCTTGCCTACGCCCTCCAGTCTTGGGCCCAAGTCTGCAATGGGAGTGAGGAAGGAGTGGAGAGTATTGCCAGGTTCCTGGTGAGGGGCAAGGGCCTGTAATGTACTGAAAGAGAGAGAAGTAAGGTAGGAAGTGGGACTGAAGTGACTCTCCTAATAGATTCACTCATCGGAACCAAAGAAGCAGAGGAGTCAGAGCTTCCTATGTGCATGATCCTATATGCATTGTCTGTAATGGTAGAAGACACCAGGGAAAGTTAACTGCTTCCTGGTCTACAACAAAATATGGGATACTTGGATGTCTCCAGAGACTATTGGGGGCAGCAAAGGAAAGCTGCTTGAATGACGACCAATACTCTGTATATCGTAGAATTTCCTACAGACAGGAGGGTTACCCAGCAGTCTAGGTCTAGGAAACGGAGAAATGAGCCAATTGGGAGAGTGGAGAACAGTGAAGCCAGCATCTGGAGGTTGGCCAGAAGCCTGGGAGAGGGCTGTTCTGCAACTAGGCACCTGCCACTCTGTGGACACAAACTAATGATAACTCGGCCTTGAAAAGAGTCATTTGTTTTTTGCCTTAGGGCAGAGCTGTGCTGGCTGGGTTCAGGGATGAGCTCTGGGAGGCCCTGGAAGCCATCAATAATCCATGAATCTCTTCTGTCCTAAACCATGTTCCCTGCCTAGAACCCTGCGAGGTCCTAGTGTTAGCATTAGAGAGCCCTGCCCCTGAGGACAGTCACAATCAGAAGCAATGAGGCAGACCTAATGGGAATCCTGAGCTCCTGGGGGCAGCCACAAGAAGGATCAGAGACTGAGAGTTCTTTGAGAGCAGGAATTATGTTTTTCCTTTCTTCACATCCCTAGCATTCAGCACAATGCCTGTCACATGGTAAGTACTTAATCAATTCTTCTTGGCTTTGACTGACAGTCACACCAATGGTGTCTCTTCTGGTCTCTGCACTCTGGCATGACCATGGCTGTGAAGCCACCATAGGTCAGTAACAGAAGGCAAAACCCCGTAGTTGCAAACATGTGCAAACTTGTGCTCATAACATATACACACATGCTACAGACAAACACATACACTCAAACCTCACTATTAAAGATTAGACTCTACACAAATAACCTCTTGGCCAGCTAGGGCATCAAGACGTAAACATTAAAGACAGTGAGTTAGGTGGGAACTGATAGTTCCATATTGGGACATAGTTACCATACACAGCCTGAGCCTTTGGGACCCAAAGACTAGAGGACCCAGAGGATGCCTATCATGCTGTTTCATCTGCTCTGCCCTGCCCTGGAGCACACCAGGAATAATGGTAAGATTCCCATGTGGAGTTCTGACAGGGTCAATGAATTGAAGAACTGGAGGGAAGTGTGGAAGTTACTGAGTCCAATTCCCTCGTTTTACCAAGGAGGAAACTGAGGCCTGGGGTGAGGAGGTGATTTGCAAGAAGGGACAGAGTCAAGACTAGAACCCAAGTCTCTTGACTCACAGTCTAATACTCCTTCATAATAACTGAATTTTTAAAACTTAACATTTGTATTTGAGTATTTAGCAGGAATAATTTATTGATGAGCCTTAAGACTTTTTTTTATTATTTTCTTGAAATCTATGAAGTGTCTATGATGGTTTATATCCCAACTAGGATGGACTCCATAATTTTTCATTTCTTTTGTCTAGGATCGGAGATATCAAGCTTGATGGGCAGCTAACTCATAGAAGAGAGGGGAAGGGAAGAAACATTTATTAAGTGTTTACTTTGTGCCAGGCAAGACCCTGAGTTCTCTAGAAGTATTTTCTCATTCAATCTTCACAATAATCCTGGAAGGTAGGTACTATTATTATCCCCATTTAACAAGTGAAGGAAATGAGGCAGATGGAAATAATGGGACTTGTCTAGGGTCACAAAGGATTGTATCTGAGACTGGATTTGAAAACAGGTCTTCCTGACTCCAGTCCCAGGACTCTAGCCACCATGCCACATAGCTCACTGGGTCTAGAGAGTACCATAAGGACAATCTGGTAGAGGAGTTTTTAGCTGGTGTGTGTGCATATGCTCTGTGTATATGTGTGTGCACTGGATGGCTTTGACAGTCTGGTAAAGCCCATGTACCACTTATCATAATAATACTTTGACTTTTATAAAATAAAACAATAGGATTATAAGGGAAATAAAATAAATGTTGAAGTATGGTTATCAAAATATTTCTTAAAAATCAAGGTTTTAGACCCCAGATTAAGGGCCCTAATTTAGTTCAGTCTCTCATTTTGCAGATGAAATGGAGACCTACAAAGTTGGAACAGTTTGCCCACAGCCATACAGTTAACTATCAAATCTAGGATTCAAAGCTAGGACCTCAGAGTCCAAATCTAACAATACACTTTCCATTACCAAACAGCCACAGCTCTAGAGCACTCAATTTATGGTTCATACAAAAAAGGAACAGGGGAGTTCTTGCCACTCCAATAACCTGAATCTTTTCTTCAAGACCCAAAAGGAGAAATCTGATATAATTTTTGTAACATTTAATTTTTCCCTACCCTCTAAAAACTTTACAAAAAACAGAAAGTTCAAAAGAAGACATAAATTAGGTCCTAGAAAGGTCAGTGAATTAATTAATGGAGTCCACTGGTATCATTGGAAGCTTATTTCAATTTAATCGATCAATCAAGAAACACTTTTTATGTTCCTGTTTTGTATTGGGAACTGTTTGACATCAAATATAACACTCTCAGAAATGCAGAATCTTAGGGAGCCCATTCTAATCTAACTTATACATTAACTAGGGAGAAAATGGTCTTTTAGCCTTTGTTTGTAAACCTCCATTGAGAGACAAGCCCACCACCATCATCCAAGCAAGCCCATTGTACTTTGGACTTCTCTAGTTGTGAAGACAGTTTTTTTCAGCCACCTCAAACTAGCCCTTCTATGACTTCCAATAATTACTCCTAGTTTTTTCTCTGTAGAGTCAAGGAGAAGTATGATTGCTATTCCATGTGACAATTCTCCAATTATTTGCAGACTTCTATTATGTCACCTAAGTCTTCTCTAGAATAAACATCCCCAGTTCTTTCAATGGATCTTAGGGTGCCATCATATTCACTTTCCTCACCATTCCCAAATTTTGGCACAAAATATGAACAAAATATTCCAGACATAATCTGAATGGAAGCCAGAGGACTTTGAGCTTTGGAGGCCTGACCACTATGCCTCTCAAAATTAACATTTTTTTTTTTGTTGCTTTGTCTGACTGCCGACATATGTTGTTCCTGAGGGCCACCAAAACTCCCAGATTGTTTTCAGTCAAACTGTGGTCCAGCTTTACCTCTCCCATATTATGCTTGTGAATTTTTTTCAAATTTTTTTTATTTTGAAGTTTTTTGGACCTAAATGTAGGTATCTTCATTTATTTTTATTAAATTTCATCTCATTAAATGTCAGCTTATTCATATAAAATTTTCCTTAATTTTTACCATTTTTCTACAAAGCTTAGGGATTGTAAAGTGGTCAATCAATGTCATGGGAAATTATTTGGGGGAGTGTCCCCAAATTTGATGCCCTCTAGGAATCTTTGACAATGAGACAATTTTTCTTTCAAGAAAAGAGTTTCCTAGAAAGCATAAAAGAATCAAATGAGAACATTTTTAGGGTCATGGAAAGTTATGAAAAGTCACTCAGAGTTCACTGGGCCCTTTTGAAGTCAGATTTGCTACTTTCCAAGATTTTTAGCAGTGTGAAAAAAACATTCTTAGGATGAGAAATTCCTAGAAAATATTACGGTCAAATGAGGCATTTGGGGGTCACAGAGGTCAACAAAATTGTTGAAAATTCATTACATCATTTGAGATTAACTAATATACTTTCTGGAACTTGGAGCAATGGAAAAACTTTTTCTTACAGGGAAACAGATTCCTAGTATGAAGTAGGAGTTAGATGAAGGCACACTTGAAATCATGGAGAGGTCAAGGGGGCTCATTGGCTTTCTGTAAAGGTTAATGAATTAATTTGCAGTCAAAATGGTAGTTGGAATGTAATGGAAAAACATTTATTATGTGTGAAACATTACGCTAAGTACTGGGGATACAAATAGAAATACAGAGGCAGTTCCCCCCCTCAAGGAGCTGACATTCTAATCAGAGGAGGCAGCAGATAAGGAAGATTCACACGTCATGCTCAGTTCCATCAGGCAGGGGGGAAGGCCGGGCAGTGATGCAAGTCAGATGGCAAGGCCTACATATGTCAGGCAGCAGCGGCAGGATAAAAAGAGGAGACTATGTGCGATGGTTACAATGGAGTGGGGGTCTGGGTGGGGAGTCTTTGCTGTTTGTATGATTCACTTTGCTGCTGCAGTTTCTGAGGTCCCATAGCCTCTTTTCCTTCGCTTTCCCCTGCCCTATAATTACTCCAACATTATCCCCTTAGGTGTCACGCATTTCCCCCTTCCCTCATTCCTGGTCCTCACCAAACCTAGGCTCCCGAGTCATGGATCAACCTTACCAGTAGGAAAGAAGGGAAGAAGAGGGGAATCGACTATACAATGTGTTTTCAAACACAGAAGTCTCTTTCTGTTTTCCTTTTGCACATTTGACTAGAAGGAGAATCTCAAAAAACCAAAAAAGACTCCTAGGAGATATTTAGAGCTCAGAGACTTTTTCAGAAACCCTGAAAGAGCTCTGTGCTGCTTGTGTGTAGTTGTTGCTCCTTCTGAGTCAGACAGCTTATGATAATAAACATGATAAGAATGACAGCTGATATTTACACAGTGCTGCCAGGCGCGGTGCTACTACCATTATTTCATTTGATCTTCACAACAGCCCTGGGAGGTAGGTATATTATCCTCACCTTATAGATGGAGAAACTGAGGCAAACAGGAGTTGTGACTTGTCCAAGATCACATAGCTAGTAAGTATCTGAGGTTGGATTTGAATTCAGGTCTTCCTGACTTTGGGCCCGTTACTCTAGGGCACCACCTAGCTGCCTGGATAGAGCTTGTAACTCCCCTTTTGATCTCTGGGACAGTGCTCAGTGCTCTCTTTGGGATCAAGAACTTCCCTGGACTCTCATCCTTTCCTTTGCCAAAGCCTTTGACTAGTTTGACCCAAGATCACCCAGAACTCACTTAAAACAGTCCAGGAAACCTAAACAAAGCAACTTGTCAGTCTCCTCCATCCTGGAACACTGGTTTAGTAGCAAACTCATCACTTCCTACTCTCCTCCCTCAGCAAAGCCTGATGCCCCACAGGATCCATGAAAATCATCAAGAAGATGTATTATGTGTGTTTAAACAACTTTACAATAAAAACCAAATGCACATGTGATTATAGGGCACCTCTGTAAAGGACTTCAGAGAGCAATTAGTTCAATTCCTTCATTTCACAGAGTGGGGAGTTGAATGAAGTTGGATTCAAATAGAAAATCTTCTAACAGCAAAGCCAATTCTCTGTTCATCTCTATCATACTCTGATGACAATTAAAGCATGAAAGCCGGCCTTCCAGTCAGTAAGACTTGAGTTCAAGTCTTTTAACCTCTTCATGCCCTGGGCAAATCTCTAAGACTCTAATTTGAAGAGAAGATGCTGTTCTACATTGGTTAGAGAAGATTCTTTATCAGAAGCTCCCTGTGGTGATTAAAGAACAAGTCTGAAAAAAAATTACTCTTTAATCTTGTTTCATTCTTTTTTTTTTTTTGCAGAAGAAGGTATTTATTTATTCAAGGAAGCAGGTGTGGTGCTCACTAGGGACATACCCACACCTTGTTTCATTCTTAGGAAGCAAAGAAAATAAGATCTTAAA
Source organism: Pseudochirops cupreus (assembly GCA_028627135.1). NCBI lineage: Eukaryota > Metazoa > Chordata > Mammalia > Diprotodontia > Pseudocheiridae > Pseudochirops > Pseudochirops cupreus. The sequence goes on from CM053581.1 coordinate 292,921,692, forward strand.
CTGTGTTGTTGTTGGTCAGTCATGTCTGACCCTTCATGACCTCATTGGGGTTTTCTTGGTAAAGATATTGGAGTGGTTTGCCATTCCTTCTCCAGCTCATTTTACAGATGAGGAAACTGAGGCAAACAGGGGAAAGTGACTTATCCAGGGTAACATAGCTAGTAAGTGTTTGAGGACGAATTTGAACTCAGCAAGATGAATCTTCTTGTCTCCAGGCACAGCACTCTATCCACTGTGCCACCTCGCTGCCCCTAACTACAACAGTAGTTAAATTTTAAACTAAAAACCCAATAGTAGAAATTGAGCTTTATTAAGTATACGCCTCTTGAGAAGTAGTGAAGGTGATGCATGTGAACCCAATACTCTTTGTTCTAATGCAGTAACAAGAAGATACTAAAGCTATTTTTTTAGAGATTTTAGCACTTGTGAAGATTTCTGAGCTTATGCATTATAACATCTTATTTATATTATAACAGGGTCTTTGAGCTTACTTCCCTGAGAAAATCCTACCCTATTCTATAATATTTCAGAGGTAGATATTAAGTCAGAAATAGTCAACTAAACAGGGGCATAAGTATCAAATAGAAACAGATCCCTGAAGGGCATATATAGTCTTAGAAAACCACAAATTAGCATCATCTATGCTGTATTATATTTTTATTTCATTAAATGTTTCCCAATTACATTTTCAGCTGGCCTAGGGCTTGACAGCTATGACCTATGATCCATGAGATTATCAAACTCCCAGGTCATGTCCATAGTTCAGTGTTCCCTCTCTGATTGCATGGTGTGACTGTATCAGTCTGATTAATCCTCTTTGCCATCGCATGGCCTATATGCTAAAACTTGGATTCTAACAGATCTGATCCCAAATGCAATGCAGAAAAGTTTTTCTGTTTGGACACTTTTTATTGTCTATTCCCTTCACTGGGCACGTAGCATATGCTACCCTATTATATTTCTTGTATCATTACCCTATCATATTATTAACATTTTATCTTTCATCAACCTTTAATTGGCCATCTCCTACCACCCCAGCCAGAATCTGAATTCTCTGAGGCCACAATATTGTAGATTCATTCAACAAATGCTTATTGATTTGAAGGAGCAAATCTTTGTTGCAAATGTGACTGTAGGTCCTGCTCACACACAGATCCTATCATAATCCATGCCAGGGTTTTAACCTTGAAGGGTTATGGAAATCTCTTCCTGTGCTTTAGCTTATGCCAAACTGGTGAATCTTTCAACCTCTCCACCCCCTTTCTCCATCTGTTGCCTCTCTGAAGTTAGAATTCAGGAGTCCTTCCCCGGGATTGTGGGGAGTGATAGGTGTGTGTCATGTCATATTCATCTTGACTGAACTATCTCAGTTGGCTTTTGCCCACCCTAATGCATGGTTGAGCTAAGTATTTACTGTCTCCCTTCTCTTCCTGGACACCCTATGTAGACACCATCAAATGAGGGCATGGCCATTTGCTGCATCACCAACCAGCTCTAAAACTTCCCCTTCAGCTCACTCCATTTCTAATTTCCTGCCCTGTGGCATCACCATCATTCAGTGAACAAAATGACTGATTAGTCTGGAAAGGACTCGCTTCTAAAATACAATATTTTCCCACACTTGAAACACAGTAATTATGCTTTGATATACTTGGGAGAACAAATGCTCCCTAAGCTAAAACCCCATTCATGGTGTGCTGTGTAAATCAAAAGAATAATGAAACTGCATAGAGATCCACATCACACTAGCAGCCAATTTCTCATAAATAGTAAAGCCTCATTGTAGCAGACTAAGCAGGAAGAGGAGCTGTCTGAATTGGAGAAATTTGGTTTTATGGAACAGACAGTAACTCCAACTAATCCAACAAACCACTGCCAAACAGAGGTTCTCTGGCATCTGCTGTAACGAACAAACGAGAATAATTTACACTTTGGTTATTAACTGTTGGTAAATGTGTGCTTCTAAAGTGCTTGCAAATTAATTGTGCGACCACAGGCCAGTCAGGCACTTCACCCCTCATTTGCAAATGTGACCCTATTTCCTTATTTGCAAAATAGGGCTAATAAAGCTTCCTGAGTGGCTGCAAGTCATGCACCATAGGCACCAAAGAAAGGCAACTGAGCATCAAGGGTGGTGGAGAAGCACAGAGTGAACGTGAACAGGCTGAAACACATTGCAAACATTGGCTTCATTTCTCTTTAGGCTGCATTCCTGACTCTCCCGGACTTTCTGTGCTATGCCATAGAAACCTATTTCCCCCTGGAAGCTTACTGGAACTACTTCTCACATTGGAACTACCCTTTGACTCTACACTACAGCCTCTTCCCCTGATAGGCTGGTTCCTCCTGTAATCTCCATTTTAAGATGGTACCCAGGCTAGCCAGGTCATCAGTCCTTTCCAGGGTGCTCTCTGATTTTCCCATACTTTCTCTACATAGCCCTGCCATGAACCAGCTATCTTTTTTTTTCTGTTGCTCTTAGCAGTATTTTTTCCAGTTTTCAACATTCATTTCTGTAAGATTTTGAGTTCCAAATTTTTCTCCCCTCACTCCTTTTCCTCCTCATGTCCCCAAGACAGTAAGCAATCTGATATAGGTTATATATGTACAATCATGTTAAACAAATTTCCACATTAGTTATTTATGAAAGAAGAAGAATTAGAATAAAAGGGGAAATCCACGAGAAAGAAAAAAACAACAAAAAAGTGAAAATAGTATGCTTTGATCTGCATTCAGACTCCAAAGTCTGGATATGGATATGGATAGCATCTGCCATCACAAGTGTTTTGGAATTGTCTTGGATCATTGTATAGCTGAGAAGAGTTAAGTCTATCATAGATGATTGAGGTACAATGTTGCTGTTACCTGGTTCTGCTCAGTTCACTCAGCATCAGTTCATGTCATGTCAACGTTTTTAGGTTTTTCTGAAATCTGCTTGCACATTCTTTCCTACAGCACAAAAGTATTCTATTACATTTATACCACAATTTGTTCAGCCATTCCCCAAATGATTGGTATCCCCTCAATTTCCAATTTTTTTCCACTACAAAAAAGAGCTGCTATAAATATTTTTGTACATTGTAGGTCATTTTTCCTTTTCTGTGATCTCTTTGGGATACAGATCTAGTAGTGATATTGCTAGATAAAAGGGTATGCACAGTTTTTAGCCCTTTGGGCATAGTTCCAAATTGCTCTCCAGAATGGTTGGATCAGTTCCCAACTCCACCAACAATGCATTAGTGTCCCAATTTTCCAACATCTTCTCCAACATTGATTATTTTCCTTTTCTGTCATGTTAGCTAACCTGAGAGGTGTGAGGTGGTATCTCAGAGTTGTTTTAATTTGCATTTCTTCAATCAATTGTGATTTAGAGCAATTTAAAATTTCATTTATTTTCATTTCTTCATCTGAAAACTGCCTATTCGTATCCTTTGATTATTTATCAGTTGGGGAATGACTTGCATTCTTATAGATTTTACTCAGTTCTCTTTATATTGGAGAAATGAGACCTTTATCAGAAACACTGACTGTAAAAATTGTTTCCCAGCTTTCTGCTTTCTTTCTAATCTTTATTGCATGTTTTTGTTGTGCAAGTCCTTTTTGATTTAATGTAATCAACATTATCCATTTTGCATTTCATAATGTTCTCCATCTCTCATTTGGTCATAAATTCTTCCCTTCTCCATAGATCTGACAGGTAAACTTTTCCTTGCTTATAGTATCACCCTTTATGTCTAAATCATGTAAGTTTGACCTAATCTTGGCATAGGATATGAAATGTTGGTCTATACCTAGTTTCTGCCATTCTATTTTTCAGTTTTCCTAGTAGTTTTTGTCAAATAGTGAATTCTTATCCCAGAAGCTGGAGCCTTTGAGTTTATCAAACAATAGATTACTATAGTCATTTATTACTGGGTCTTGTGAACCTAACCTATTCCATTGATCTACCACTCTATTTCTTAGTCAGTACCAAATAGTTTTGGTGATTGCCACTTTATAATATAGTTTTAGATCAGGTATGGCTAGGCTACCTTCCTTAGCTTCCCCCTCCCCCCCATTACTCAATCTTACTCAACACAGCATTGGATATGTCTATCTTTGCACATTATTTAAATCCCTGACTAAATACCTCCAATAATAGGCAGCTCAAAACCACATGAGGGTGCCTATTCTACAAAAGTGCTTTGTGCCTTTAGGAAGTTCTTCCTCACATTGAAACAGAAACCCGCCTTCCTGCTATTTCCACCCATTGGTCCTAGGTCAGTCCACTGGAGTCACAAGGAACAAGTCTATCCTCTTTCTTCCATATGGTAGTGCTTTCTCATACACACACTGTATAAGAAGGTGAATACCTCTCCCCGAGTGTTCTCTTTTCTAGGTTAATATCCCCTTTTACTTTATTCCAATGTAATAGAAAGAGCACTAGGCTTGAATTTAGAAGATCAAGGTCTAAGACCTAGCTTTGCCAATGACTAGCCAGGTCATGTCGCACAAGTTACCTATACTCTCTCAGCTTCATTTTCTGCATCTGAAAAAATGGGGAGGGCATTTGTACACATCTCACAAGACTATTATGAAGAAGCACTTTACAAAAACCCTTAAAGGACTACATAAAGGTGTGTTATTATTAGTAGCAGTAGTAATAGTGGTAGTAGTAACAGTTGTAGGTGTAGAGGTATAGTAGTAGTAGTAGTTGTTGTTGAAGGTGTAGTAGTTATAGGTGTAGTAGATGCAGTAGTTAGTAGGAGGAGGAGGAGGTATAGTAGTAGTGGTAGTAGGTATAGGCATGGTAGTGGTAGTAGGTATAATAATAGCAGTAGTAATAGTAATAGTTGTAGTAGCAGTAGTAGTAGTAGTAGTAGTAGTAGTAGAAGAAGAAGAAGAAGAAGAAGAAAAATTGTTCCTTGATTTTAGGGATTTCCCCCCAAAAGAAACTCCCTCTAACCAATGCAAGTCAGCAACTATTATGCTGGTATTTCAACTGTCATTGAAGTTGTTCAGTCATGTCTGACTCTTTGCAACCTCTTATGGGGTTTTCTTGGCAAAGATTCTGGAGTGGTTTGCAATTTCTCCTCCAGAAGATTAGGCAAACAGAGGTAAAGTGACTTGCCCCTGGTCACAGTGCTAGTGAGTATCTGAGGCTGGATTTGAATTCAGGTCTTCTTGACTCTAGGCCCAGTACTCTATCCACTGCACCAAGTAGCTCATAGCTGAATTTCAACTTACAGTCTTAAAGAATGACCTAATGCACTGAAAAGATTAAGTGAGTTGCCCAGGGTGACCTAGCCAGGATGTGTCAGAGGAAGGCAGGGCTTGCACTCAGGTCTTCCTAGCTCAGGGGTCTGCTCTCTCACCCCTGTATCATACTGCCTCTTAGAGACCATTATGATAATGAGGAGGAGGATGGTGATGAAAATGACAGCAACGATCACACTCTGAGGAGTCTGAGGGTATGTAACTCTTTTAACCTTTGATTCTCACTTGAAAGACACTGGTCCCCTCATTACAACCAAACTCAGGAATGAGGAACCTGTGTCCTTAAGGTCACATGTGTCCAGCTATGTCCTTAAGTGGGGCCTTTTGACCGAATCAAAATTTTATAGAACATGAAATTTGGATTCAGTCAAAAGGCCCCACTTAAGGATCTAGAAGGCCGTATGTGACCTTAAGGTTGCAGGTTCCCCACCCCTGATCAAATTTATTCTAGTAAGCAAACACACCAGCCCAACAGGATTGTTTGAGCCCTGAGTTTGAGGATGCTCAGCTTGGCATATCTGGATTTTTTTTTTTTTAGTGAAACACATATCAGCCACTGACTTCTTGTCCTGAAGAAAAAAAAAGTCCCTTTATCTCCTTCTGGGCTTCTTCCAGTTACCCCTGGGTGAGAAGGAATATCAGCTGAGGGCTGGGGCGCAGGGGGCCCTTGTAACTTTGTACTGGTTCTTCTTGAACAGGCTCTCCTTGTAAATCTATGCAGACAAGGACGTGGGCAAACGAGGCTGAGCCTGGCTTCCTTTGTCTAGTTCCCTGTGCGCCTCCTTCTTCCCTCCCCCTCTTCCAGTGGTGAGCCAGCTCTCCCATTACTTATGCTGCCAGCCATAAACGCCTATTTATTTGCAGACTAACTTTCTGGTGGTTTAATATCCCCTTGAATTACAGTACAATCTCTTTCAAGTTATATTTGATTATTTTTCACATTTAAAAACATGAATACAATTACCTCACGATGGCATGTGCCATTACAGTCAGAGATAAAATAGTATTGCAATACTATGCACGCATCTTATACAAGTAGGCGGCCTCCAAAAAATATATCTCCAGCATGGAACAAGATCCACAGTGATAGGTGCCATATAAATGCATATAGAACAATAAATAGATACAAAGGAAACAGATGTTGAATAATTAATCCCTGCTTCTCTCTAGAAACGAGCTTTATAAATCTGTCTTCGGTGTTCATTTATTTCTAGAGAAGCAAATATTTAAAAGTAAAGAATAAATAATGTCCAGGAAGTAGCAAAATAATAATAATAATAATAAAAAAGAAGAGAGAAGATTATGGATTGCTGAGCCTCTGTTATTCCAATCTGCTGTGGCACCACCAGTAAGATCATAATGTAAAGATTGAAAACGTGTTTACAACAGTTGGTGTTCCACTGATGCCCCTTCTTTAAGGAGGTGCCATATTGATGAGTCAGATCTGGACACTGCTCATTCATATCATTTTAAAACCCTGGACCTAGTTCCCAGGGCCAACCTTCTCTCTAAGCTATAATTATACATGCATATCATTCGTTGGCATAGATAGCATTCCACAATTTACAAAGCACTTTCACATCTATTATCCGGTCAATAAGCATTTATTATCTATTGTGTTCCAGGCTCTGTGCTAGGCAAAAGGACACAAACACAAGGAAAGAGACAATTCCTACTTTCACGGAGCTTACGTTCATGTGCATAGATAAGTAAACACCATCGATTTTTGTTAATGGGGGAGGGGGCTGGGCTAACACCTTGGCAGCATCAGGAAAGGCCTGTCACATAGAGGCTTGAGCTGACTCTCACTTGATTCTCACAGCAACCTTAGGAGGTAGGAGGCGGCAGAAATAGTCCTTGACCTGGGTTCAAGTCATCTCTCTGAGCCTCAGTTTCCTCATCTGTGAAATGAGAATAATGATACATGCACTGCATATCTAACAGAATTGCTGCAAGGTAAGTACTTTGTAAAGGCAATATAAACATGAGTTTTTATAATTAACCTCATTTTACAGGTAAAGGAGCTACATGAGCTCAATGAAGGGTATCCAGATAGTAATTGAGGCTGTTGAGATTCTTCAACAGCAGATTGTGCTAAGATTGAAAGGAACTTCCAAAATCTTTTCATGAGCTGCTGGAATTTCCAACAATCAGAGATTAATTGGAGTTAATGAGCTCCCCTTTTAAAATGTTCCCTCTGACTGTCTACCACTCAGTCCTTAGAATGAAATATCTAGTGTTTTTCTTTAACTGTATTTAAAGGGCATATAGGAATATATTACTAACTGAGGACAGGGGAGTAGAATCATCTGAGCTCCTCGGTGGAAGAGAATATTGGGTGTAGCATTGTAAAGGGTTGGGGGAAGTTTTGGGCAGCCAGGTTCACTGGGCACCTAGGGATAGAGGAGAGGGAAATGAAGGAGGTGCGATTGAGGATAAAGTTGACCTACTTTACAGTTTTATCTAAAGATGGCCCCGCTCATACCCAGTGACTGAGCTTCTTATAGGGTAAGAGTTGATTCAACAATGTGCCTTGGCTACTAACAATATTAATGGTCATGTGAAACTGAATTAATAGGAGGGTAGTGTCTTAGATCAGGGAGTGGTAATCCCACCCCTCTCTTCCCCTCAGACCATATCCGTTGTGTTTCATTCTGGAGGCCTTCTTTTAGAAGGACATTGTCAAGTGGATAGCAGTGAGATTAGCACAGGTAGGATGGAAACAGGCCTTAAGATGATGCCATACAAGGGCTGATGGAAGGAACAAGGGATACTCATCTTGGAAGAATGAAGGCTTACAGGGGACTTTGGAGCTGTCCAACTAACTAAAGGTCTGTCACACTGAAGAAAGATTAGACTTATTCTACTCAGCTCTAGAGAGTAAAATGAAAACAATAGTTTGCAAAGAGGAAAACTGAGGATTCATATAAAGAACACATCTTAACACTTGACAGCTATTCGAAAGAGTAATGGGCATATGTGTGCCAAGTGCTTTACAATTAATATCTCATTTGTCCTCACAACAATCCTGTAGGGTATGTGCTATTATTATCTCAATTTTACAGATGAGGAAACTAAGTCAAATAGAAATTAAGTGACTTGCCTAGGATCACACGCCTAGAAAATGTCTGAGTCCAGATGTGAACTCCAGTCTTCCTGACTCCCGGCTCAGAACTCTAACCACTGTGCCACTGCTTCACTGATATTGCCTCTACTAATACGGAGTTTGTTTTGATTCCTCCAGGCACAGGGCTAAGATTTATCCTGGCAGAGGTTATATGTGAAGGACATGGGATGGTGATCCCTTAATGATTCCTACCTCAGCTTCGTGTCTCTTGTCCCCATAAATCTATGCTGAGTCAGTTATGGCAACATTATAAAATTTTGGGGACCCCCTCCATCCTCCTTTCTGTGAAAATTCCTTCTGTCCAGAGCTACCTCACTGGCCCTGTGCTCCCCAGTGTTCATTGCTCCCCAACGGTGACTTTATGGCTGTCCTGGCTTCTTCCTGGCAAAACACAGCTAGAACCTTCACAGAGTGCTTCCTGTCCTAGAACCTTCACAGAGCACTTCCTGTCCTAGAACCTTCACAGAGTGCTTCCTGTCCTATCTGATAAAGTGATTGAAGGTAATTTTTCAATAATTAGTAGTAACTTAGTATTTTATCGAGAATGTTTTCATTTTTTAGAGGAGCTACTGCCTGGATGAAATGGTACAATTCTTAGGGTTGACCTGCAATGCTTAAATGCCCAAATACCAGTCCAAAATAGTCTAAGAACAATGACCCCCCTCTTTTTAAAGGTTTGTCAAATATTAGGTCAAAGGATAGGGAGTGTCAAGGTATTAGGAGACACCCTGTTTTCCAGAGCTAACGCCAGCAAGCAAGCTGTGCCCTGAGCTTGGCATCACAACGATCCTTTGGATGATCTCAGCCACAGCAAAATCCCAGAATTGTTCTGTATAATTATAGTATTACTTTGACCAGCACTGAGCATCCTATGAACTCAGACAAGCACCTGCTGTATCCACGCTGTAGTCATGAAGTCTTGCTATGAATCAAACTTTTCACATTGTTGCTGTTACCCCTCATTGTCATGTCTATAGCTTATTGCAACAGTCATTGGTGTAAGTATTGAGATCTCCCTACACTAAAGTGGGTTCCCCTGCTAGGTGTGGGGTTCTGGCACATGTCCTTGCTTGCAAGCTGCTTCCCTCACTTTGAAATTAAACTTCTTGGAAACTTGACACTTACTAGTTATGTGACCTTAGGCAAGTCACTTAACCCCTGTTGCCTCACAAAAAAAAGAAATTAAACTTCCGTTTGATTCCTGACTCTCCTCTCTCTAGCTTGCTCTGTTTGGCTCCAGCCATTCATAGATTAGAGGCCGGTTCCAGTCGGGAGTGGCTGTTATACTGGATCTGATGACAAGTACCCTGGTCCCTTGACTTTCACAATTCACTGCCTAATGTGAAGAAAAACCTCTCTTTTTTCAGGTTCCTATGTGGTCAGTCTAATCTCATCCATGGAACAGCAGCTATCAATTGATCAATCATCAATCATTCAATCAATCAACACATATTTATTAAGCCCTCTTATGGGCCCCCGTAAGTCTGGTTCATAGCTGGTACTGAGACAGAAAGGGAAAGTTTGTAGGCTTGGAGACCCGTCATCCTCCATTGCAGAGTGCCCACACAATGACAGAGGAGGCCTCTCAACAGCAGGAGGTGGGGGCAGGGGGTAGTGCTCACATTGCTCTCAGAGCCTTCACCACTTCCCCAGCATATGCTCATTCCCACTTTAGCACCTTTGCTCATGTTCTTTCTCTTAGTCTGGAATGCCCTTTTCCATGTTTTTCTTTCCCCTATACAAATCATGACGTTCTTCAGAGTCTACATCCAGTTAGAATCAGGAAACTTTCCCTGCCTTCTCCAGCCTTCAGTGATTTCTCTCTCCTCTGAACTTCTTTAGCCCTTATCATCTGTACCCCAAAGTTCATCACCTCATCATGGACCATCTTGTCTTGTTCTTCAGTTGTTCATATTCTGACTCTTACAGTTATGAGGGCCCTAAGGAGATCATTTAGTCCAACTTCTGTGTCTATTCTGAAACTTTGCCCAAATCTTACTTCTTGTTTGTGAGGTAGCTCTGGAGTAATGGGAAAGAGCTAGGCCTTAGTTGGAAACCTTCTGCTGCTACTTATATCACTTTCATTTACAAATAAATTCACCTTTCCCACCCAGAGAGCCTTTATAAAACTAAGTATGGGGGTGATGGAGGTGGGACACTTCATCTAAAGCGAACAGCAGACGACCTGGGTTCAATTCTGCCTCAGTGGTTTAGTGGCTTGTATGACTCTGGACAAGCTGCTTCACCTCCATGGTCTCCAGCTTTTTCATCTAGATGTCCTCTAAGGCCCCTTCCAGCTATAAATGCCTGAGTCTATATTCTCTCTGACTACACTGAGTGACCTCTGAAAGCAGAGGCTATCTATCCTTTGCCCACAGAGCCTTGCGCAGAGCTGGGCACAGAGTATAAACATAAGAGGAAATCTGTCATTTGATCTTGTTGTTCAGTCATCTCAGCTAAGTGATTCTTTGTGACTCCAATTTGGGGTTTTCTTGGCAAAGATACTAGAGTGATTTGTCATTTCCTTCTCCAGCTCATTTGACAGATGAGGAAACTGAGGTAAAATGGGCAAAGTGACTTTCTCAGGGTCATACAGCTAGTAAGTATCTGAGGTTGGATTTGAACTTAAGTCTTCCTGACTCCAGCCCAGCACCCTATCCATTAAGGCACCCAGCTGCCTATTGTTTGATTTGGAACCCACCAAATGATGTTCAATACAAAGCAGAGCAGATTGCCTGTCTGAGGTTCTGCTCTGCAGAGAGTTGGTGAAAATCTATTCTCCAGGTCAGGACTTATATCAATTTCTTTTACTCTTATCTTCCAAGCCACCATATTTGTGTTCAGGATACACCTGCACTCTGAACATCATCAGGGCTCACAGGCAACCTAATGCAGAGAAATGTCTGCATGACCTGGGTCAGATTCCTTCCTGTTTCTTTCCCACCAACATGAACATTTCTTTTCTTTCTCTTCTCTCTCTTGGAGGGGCAAGCTACCCTCTTCTCTAAGAGCAAGGGGGCCATGAGGTCTCTGATGATCCAATAAACACTTCCATTTAATTCAAGATGTATGCATTAAGCACCAGGTAGGTGGTGTCATAGTGCACTGAGTGCTTGGCTTGGAGTCAGGAAGACTCATCTTTGTGAGTTCAGATCCGACCTCAGACACTTACTAGCTGCGTGACCCTGGGCAAGTCACTTAAACCTGTTTGCTTCAATTTCCTCATCTCCAAAATGAGCTGGAGAAGGGAATGGAAAACCACTCCAGTATCTTTGCCAAGAGAGCCCCAAACGGGATCATGAAGAGTTGGACATGACTCAAAACAACTGAACAACAAAGGTTCTAGGCACACACGGCATGAAAGGATACAAATAAAACCAGTTTCTGGGCTCAGGAGCCCCCAGTGTATTATGCTTAAATTCTTTCAGACCTACCTGGTCAACAATCTTCCCATTCATAGATTTCAGAAAGGTCCATCACTGTTTCGTGGTAGGTAAAGTGGGGCAGGAAATGGGTTCAAAGCAAAGAAGAGAAGGAATTTGATTTCTGAGCCATGTTGGAAAACAATCTTGTCTTTGCTTTACTGTGGGGACTTGGGGTTTCATAGAATTTCAGAATTGGAAAGGGCCTCCAAGGACGTATAGTTTAACCCTCTAAATATATAGAAAGCCCTCTAACAATGTTCCCAATGAGCTGTCAACCAGCCTCCACTTGAAGATGTCTGGTGGGAGGAGGGTCTCACTACCTCCCAGAGCAGCACATTTCATTTCTGAACAGCTCCAATTGGAAGGAAATGTTTCCTAGCAAACAGAATTGAAATGTTCCCTTCTATAACTTCCACTCATTGTTTCTAGTGGGCAAAGCAGAACAAAACCTCTTTAACATAACAGTCTTTCAAATACTCTAGTAAAAGCTTCCGTTTTTTTCCTCAAACCTTCTTTAAATATCCCCAGTTCCACAGATGCTCATCTGGTATGACCTCTAGGCCCTTGACCACCCTAGTCTCTCTGATCTGGATCTGGCTTGTCAATGTCCTGCTTATATGTGGTCAAGATTATTTCATCGGATCAGGTTAGAGCTGGGAGGGAACTCAAAAGTCATCTAGCACAACCCTCTCATTTTACAAATGAATTAATAAATAATAATAATAACTAACATTTATACAGAATCTACTAAATGTGAAGTACTATGCTAAGTGCTTTACAAATAATGTCTCATTTGGTAATCACAACAGCCCTAGGAGGTAAGTGTTATTATTATCCCTCCTTTCCAGATAAGGAAACTGAGGAAAACAGAGGTTAAGTGATTTGCCCAAGGTCACACATGTTAGTGCTTGAAGCTATATTTGAACTCAGTTCTTACTGACTTAGATCTTCCTCACTTCAGGCTCAGTGTTCTAGCCACTGAGACTCAGTTGCCTTAAATGAAGAAATTGAGCCTCAGAGGAGTTGTGACCTGTCCAAAATCACACAGCTAGTATGTGGCAGAAGTAACATTCGAACCCATGTATTCTTCTGGTTAGGTTTACTAAACTGTGCCACCTTCCTTCCTTTTTAAAAATTCTTAGTTATAAGGAATGGCTTTCTATATGAGAAAGGGTAGTTTAAGTGGAAATTAAGGTGATATCAAGACAAAATTTATCAGTTAGGAATTGTTTTAAATGTAATCAGAATTGAATGCAATACTAGAAATTTCATCCATCTAGGACAGAGTGCAGCAGCTCTATTATCTCATGTTCTGGACACCAGGCATCTGGTTTAAGATTGAATTAGATTTTTTTTCACCTCCATCAAATACAAGGGAAAGTGTCATAAACCTTGACATCTCTTTAACTCTTGAGGCCTCCCAAGACCCTATGATATCCATTGCCTGAGGTTTATACCACTGCCATAAATTAAGCAGAGAAGGAATTATCCTCATCATTTGCCAAATGAGGAAACTGAAGTCCAGGAAGTGCCATGCTCAGGTCATTCTTCTTGTTTAAATCATGTCTTCTGCTTTCCTAGCCCAGCACCATTACCACTACTACAGCCCATTCTCGCATTCTTGTCTTTCAAAACAAATTTAAAAGTTCAAATTACTGAAACTAAACAGTTTCTGAACAGCCTTGTTTCCACTTGCATTTATAGTCCTCTCAAACTCCTAAAGCAAACACAAGTTAAGATATCAAACATTTACAAAACAGTAATTAATAATACACTATGCTCAGAATGCTCAAGCTGAGGAGATAGAAACTTGAGGTAACCAGGGTCCCTGTCCTCATGGAGTTTATACTCTAAGGGAAATATCACTAATACTAAATATCTCAGAGCCCACTAGTTCATGATACAAAAGAGGGTTGTGAAAAGATTTGAGGTTTGCTCGAGGGTCTGCATTTGGCAGAGATCAGGGAAAGCTTCACTGAGGCCATGGCTTTATGTTTAAAGGCTAGGGTAGGAAGAAACTCTTTGGGGCACCTGATATAGAAATCTAAGTTTGAAACTTTCCTCTCCCCCCCCAAAAAAGAGAAACTGCTCTTAGAAAGACTTTGATAAATAGTTCCCTCTTCCTGCCCTCTCAACAAAGCAGGGAGCCAAGAAAGGGTAATCAGGAGAGCACTGAGGAGGTCCCAAGAGAAAACATATTCTCAGTAAGAAATTCAGGAGAATGGATTCATGTGAACGAGGCTAGGCCCTCTTCTAAAGCTTCCTTGGCTGCTCTGCTTCCAAAAGCCTCTATTCTTCTGCTCCCTCCCTACCTCTCCTACCCCATCCCCCAGAATTTAGGTGGAGAGGTAAAAAGATTGAGTAGTAGTAGTGGAGTTGTAACAGTTGTAACAGCCCAGAAGAGCATTTCTACTCAAGATGTTTATATTTCACAGGGAAGGAGAGTTAGGGTGAGGGTGAGCCAAGTCAAGGAAAAGTTTCACCAGCACAAATGACCTGACTCTATAGTCACAGGACCCGGGATTTGGAGCCAGAAGAGGGCTTGGAGATGACTGTAGCCCACCTCACTTCTCCAGTTCAGAGAGAAGACAACAATAAGAACTGAGGCTGGAGCCAGGATGAATTGACTTGCCCAAGGTCATCCTGCTAGGGAGTAGCATGGTCAGGATTAAAAACTAGATCTTCCTAAATTACAGTCACTGTTCTTTCCACTCCAAGCTACTTCGGAAGAGGGAGAGACCAAAAGTTATCCACCAGTACTTCAGGACTAGACTCCTCTAAAAGCCAGGGGACGTAAGGGGAGCTGGGCAGAGGAAGAAGCGAGTTTCCTTAGAAAGCAAAGTGGCTCTGGACGCATCTGCTTCCTTGGGATTCCAGAGCCCAGGCAGGAAGGGAGCCTTTGCTCGTCCCTCAGACCAGAGGGAGGAAGTAAGTGGAACGGTGCCTTCAGCTCCGAGTGCCCGCGCCCACTCCTCCCTCGACCCCAGGGAGAGGCGCTGTCCTGAGCAGAGCCCCAGCGTCCGGAGCCCAGGGTCTGTCGCCTCTAAGAGGCAGTCCAAGTTTCCGGAGCTCAGGGTGAGAGCTGGGCGCACACTCCCCAGGGTTGTTGGTGGGGGGCTCCCCGGGATCTGAGAATGGCTTTCCTACCTCCGTTCCCGACTTCCAGGAGCCCCAGCTGTTCCAGAGCCTTCACGAAAGCCACAATGATGACCAATACCACGATCATCTCCAGTCCTTCCAAGTTCATGCTGGAAACTCACTCATTTATGTGGATGCATTTCGCTTTTCTCCCCTTCCTTCCCCCTTTCCCTTCAGTCCTCCCCTACAGCAGAACCCTGTGACCGGGGATTGAGACGTCTGTCGGTCGGAGACAACGCCGACCCGGTTCCAAGCATGGCACACCTTAATATTACCTCCCTACCCCCCACTGTCCCCGACTTCCCCAGAGCTGACAGCTGGCAAGGAGCCAGGGACCTCACTACCCTCCACTGTCCGGGACATCCCCAGATCAGGCAGCCAGGGGAATCTCGATCGCATTATGTATCCTGGCTACAACCCTCTTAGCTTCGGAGGAAGCTTTGCCTCTTCTGTCTCTAAGGCAACAGGACCCAACCGGGACGTCTCTCCAGAGCAAATTCAGATCAGTTCCCTCAGCTAGCCTTCGGAGTAGCCCTGGAATAGTCACTTGGTGGATAGTTTTGGCAGCAGGGTTACTTGGAGTAGCCTGGTCTTTCTGAATCTGCAGTGACTAGAGAGATGCAGATCATCAGATCTTTGCTGGAATGGGGTACAGGCATGTAAGGGTGGGGTGTGGTGGAGAGCTTTACCGGAAGAAGCCACAGAGTTCATCTAATCCAGTGGTTCTCAACCTTCCTAATGCAGCGACCCTTTAATACATACAGTTCCTCATGTTGTGGTGACCCTCAACCATAAAATTATCTTCATTGCTACTTCATAACTGTAATTTTGTTACTGTTACGAATCTATGTGATATGCAGGATGTATTTTCATTGTTACAAATTGAAGATAACCCATCCGTTGAGAACCTGTTTATTACAGATGAGTAACTAAGGCCTAGGAAAGGGAAGGGACTGCTGGAGGTCCAGACAGTCTGTTGATTGGAACTCAGGTCCTCTAATTTACTCACTCAATCAACAAAAACTTAATCAAGCGTTAACTGTATGTCAGGTGATGTGCTAAAGGCTGCCTCCACTTTCTCTTGGAAGCTTTGGAGAGGTTATCTTTGGCCCCTTCCTGGAGTAGCATCCTGCCAAAGAGGTGGGGTGACCTAGGTGAACTCTCCAGTGCAATGTATCAGAAATCAGTATTGGAGTAAGTCCCTTCAAGCCTGGGCAATAATTAGTAGGTGACTTTGGGCAAGTCATTTCCTCTTTTGGGGCTGAAGTTCAGTCTTCTGTAAAATGAGTCGTTTAGTCTTCATGATCCCTAAGGTCCACTCCAGTTGGAAAGGTCTAGGGTTCTGTGATTCTATGATTCTGAGACATGCAGGCATATACTTAAACACTTTTAATTTTTGAAAGTTCATCCTTAAGTTGAGCAGAAATCTGCCTCCTTCTGTCTTTTTTTCTTCTTTCATTTTTTTAAGCAGTCCACATTAAGTAACTTTCTGAGGCTAGATCTGAAATCAGGTCCTCCTGAATCCAGGGCTGGTCCTCTATCCACTGCACCACCAACTGCCCCCTAGTAATGGAGTAACCATTACTCCAAATTCCACCCTTGGGCCAAGCAGAACAAGTTTATTCACATGATCATAGATTTAAACCTGAAAAAGACATAAGAAACTATTTAGTCCAACCCTTTGGTCTTTACAGATGGATAAAATGAGGCCCAGAAGAATGATGTGACTCGTGCCCAAGGTCATTTAGACAGTAAGTGGCAGAGGTAAGATTTATACCCAAGATCCACTGACTCTAAAGGTAGTGAACTTTCCACTGTATTTCCCCTCATCTATTTGATAATTTTTCACATATCTGAAGTCAGTGATCATACCCTCCCATTAGTCTTCTCTTTTCTGGGTAAAATGTCCCTAGTTGCTTCAACTTGATATGACCTTTCCTCAAGTCCCACCTTCTCCAGCAGGTGAGGAGCCCACACCTTAGAAACAGAGGCCCAGGGTCTCTTGGGTGGACATATTTCCTCTAAATCTATTTATTTTTCTAATGGACCCTCATTAAAGAAAACCTCAGTTAGCTAATTCATCATCTTATTAATAATAGCTATTAGAATAAACATTCTGAGGCAGCAGTGAGAGTTCTCATTAGCCTCTGTCTTCCTGCTCCACATGTCCTGTTTCAAAACAACTTAGAAAATACACGTCCTCAGGGCAGAATGTGTCCATTCTCCTATCCACCCAAAAGGAAGCATTCTTTCCAACTGCTAATGTGGGTTAAGTGCAAAGGCAATTTATTATGAGGTCAGTGTTCAGAACCATTTATTTCAGATTAGAGAGGTGAAAACTGCAGGCACCTGCCTACAGAGTCTGAAGAGAAGAAAATGGGAGTGCGTGTAGTAGGTGGAGTCAAGGAGAGGCCTGGATCAGAGCAAGGATTGTTTTAACCTTCCCCTTTCCTAGTCAGTCAATAGACATTTGCTGAGATTTCGCTGTGTGCATGCCATGATGCTAAGAAACAAAAGAGGCATAAGGCAAACACACCTCTTCTATTCCTCCAGGCCTACAATCTTGCCGAGAAGCCTAGTCTAACCTTTGGGAGACGATAACTATTAACACAGATGCAAAGTGCTAGATATAATGATGATGACGCTGACGACACAGATGCAAAGCACCAGATATAATGATGATGATGATGATCAGAGAGCATGTGGTACAAGTGGAAGGAAGTCTTGAATTTAGCATCAGAGGACCTGGGTTCAAATCCTAACTCTCCCCTTCCTACCTGCGTGACCTTAGACAAATTACTTGACCCTCTGGGCCTCAGTTTTCTCATCTGTAGAATGAGAGGTTTGGCCTTAAAGATCCTTTCTAACTCTTTGGGACAAGGAGTTGAGCTCCAGGTAAGGATAGCCAGTGTCAAGGGTGAATCACAACTTCATCAAACTTATGTGAAAATTAGGTGTATTGCAAGACAAATGAACATGCATGTGGAACCCAGAGTTCATGATCCATACAGAAGTTTGCATATTTATGACAGTAGGAAAAAAGAAAGAGTAGACACCAGAAATCTCCACTTGAAGGAACATGGCATGGAAGAAGGGGAAAGTGCAATAAAGGTGGGGAAAGGACAAACCCCCTCCCAAAAGAAAGAAGCAATGCTATGGCAAAAGCCTCATTCTTTTCCATTGGGAACTCATAGGCTATAAAGATATGATGCTTTCCTTATCTACAAGGGTCTCAGCTGCACAAGCAGTTTCTCAGGTTAGCCCTGACTGATTGGGCTAACTCTTGTCTTGATTCCCAAGGACACACAGGGAGTCCAGCTTCGGGTACAAACAAAACATTATGTCAGCTCAGGGTAGGTTTTGTCTTTGACAATTCAGGGTCTTCTGCTCTTGGTCCAGTGTTTCTGGAAAATATGGCAACTCAAAAAGACAAGTTCAGGGGACCCCTTGACTATCCTCAACACCTGAGAGCTTTGGGCTGGGATAGTCCTTTGAGGTGATAGGGATTGACTTAAAGTGCCAAAGCCTAGGTAGGATTTGGGCAGAACTAGAGAGCTTCCAGAATAGGGCAGCTAGGCTGGTGAAGAGCTTTGAGATCACATCCTAATTTACTATTGGTCTTAGTCGGAGGCCTCTGGAGGAATTAGCCCTGTCTAGGGTGACTGCCCTCCCCCATTTTCATGAGTGCTACAAGCAGCTAAACTCAGAGAGGATAGTTTTTTAGCTTCCTATAAAGTTAGAGGGAATAAAACCCAAACAACATCTCCTTCAGGTACTCTTGGGGTTGGAAGCTTCCTGTATTTTTTGAGTTGCCAGCTTGACCTCAATATTTGAAATTTCACCCAGAAGAAGCAAAGGGAGAAGGCAGAGGGACATTGCAGGGTTGGTGGGGTGAGGCATCACTGGGGGCCCCACAGTCTTCCTAACCACAGTTCGCTAAGTAAAGCATAAAGGGACTTCTTCACCATGTCAGAATCACAGAACCCAAGCATGTCGTATCTGAAAGAGACCTTTGGAGTCACAGAATGTTAGAACATCTAGTTATAACTCCTTTTGTTATAAATGAAAAGGCTAAATTCCAGAGTTGAAGTGACTTGACCAAGATCACACTGTTAGTAAGTGAAAAAGCCAGAATTCAACCCTCTATTTTCCCCAGTCTTATAGAATTAATTTTATTTTTAA
Source organism: Pseudochirops cupreus (assembly GCA_028627135.1). Classification (NCBI taxonomy): domain Eukaryota; kingdom Metazoa; phylum Chordata; class Mammalia; order Diprotodontia; family Pseudocheiridae; genus Pseudochirops; species Pseudochirops cupreus. The sequence continues at coordinate 292,940,820 of CM053581.1, forward strand.
TTTTTATTTAAATTAATTTAATTAAAGAGATTTAATTGGTTGATTGGAAAATTAATTAATAAATTAATTTAACTTGATTTAACTTTAATTTTATTTTTTCTTCCAAAAATGTTTTTATCTAGGTTTTTTTTTTGCCTCTTTGTTACTTCTCCATGACTTCCTACCTACCTACAATCGCCACAACCACAGAAACCATCACCTTTATAACAAAGAAATAGTTATGCAAAACAAATCAGCACATGAACTGTGTCTGAAAATATTTGCCTCACTCCTCATTGATAGTCCACCACCTCTCTGGGTAGACTTTGCTACCACAACTCAGCTGTTATCTTACCCTGGAACATCTACCCACCATACCAATCCCCTTCTCCTACTGATGAGTTCCTTCCAGGGGCCTCCATTTTGTCATCAGGCCTAGGTCTGTTATGCTTCATAAATGGTCACTCCAACTATATTTTACCCCTCATGCCCCCAAAGCCATGAAAGTCTATTTCTGTTGAGGCCACTGCCCTTTTTCTAATCACTCAGTTTCACAAAGTCAGAGTTACTCTTCGTTCTTCAGTTTACTTCATCCCTCATATTCAATCAGTTGCCAAGTCATAAATTCTCCCTCCACAGAACTTCTCACATCCACCCCCTTTTCTCCACCTGCATGGCTACCCACCTAGTTCAGGCCTCACCTGACCTAGACTATTGAAATAACCTCCTAATTGGACTCTCCCACCTCCAGTTTCTCCCTTTCCAATCCTATTCATAGCTACCAAACTGATATTCCTAAAATACAGATTGGACCATGTCCCTCCGTTCAATGAATACCTATTGCCTTTAGGATAAAATGCAAACATTTAAAGTACATCTTGCTCTCACCCATCTTTTCAGTTTTACTTGATAACATTCTTCTGTATGCACCCTCTGACCAGGTCAAACTAGTTTTCTTGCTATTTCTAGGATTCACCATTCCATTTCCCATCTCAGTCCCCTTCTACAGATATCACTACATGTCTAGAATGCCCTTGCTCTTCACCTCCACCTACAGAATTCTTAGCTTCCTTCAAGTCACAGCTTAGATGCCAATTCCTACATGAGCTTTTCCTTAACTCCTTTCTCCAAACCACCATACACGAATGCATACAAAAACACAACAATAATGAGTATTTTCTCTCTTGAAACTACTTTGTATATAATTGTATATATGTTATGTCCCTTTAATAGAAGTAAGCTCCTTGAGGGCAAGGAACCGTTATTTTTGTTGTAAATCTGTAGGGGGTGTGTGTGTGCTGTGCGTGTGTGTGTGTGTGTGTGTGTGTGTGTGTGTGCTTGGTATGTGGAGGGAAGTTTGATTCCCCTTCCCCCTCCCCTTAAATAGTTGATGTAACCACAAAGTAAGGGGCAGATAATAGAACTGAGGAGGTATTAATATTCTATTGAAGTATAAGGTGGTCATTCCTTTAAAAAGTGTTAAAAAAATCTCTGATTGAATGGGAGGGGGAGCTGGCCATTGGCTGAGTGGAGATGGGTTACATGCCAGGTGGTCCTTAAAAACAAGGCTGCTAGTCCTGGGATAACTCTCTCCAGGTAAAGCTGAGACTCGTTTAACAGGGAACTAATTGGATGATAAATATTCTCTATGGAAACACAGACACAGAGTAGAACATCATCTCAGATGGGAAGCAGCTTTGAGAACCATGACCTTTGACAGCAGAGAAGAAAGTTGTGTATTTGAGAGGTGGAAAGAAGAAAATCAGGAAGCCCTGCTAAGTGACCCACCTAGTAAAGACACTTCTAGGGATAGTATTTCACTAAAAGAAAAAAATATATTTGGACCCTGAAGTACAGAAGGCATGAAAATTATCTTGGTTACAAGTGTTCCCTATGTGCATACCTCACTACTGAAGGGGAAATTCTTTCAGTTGAGAAGAGTGGAACCCCTTGGGAGAGCTGTACTCGTCATTGATGTCTGTAGATAAAGACAGGAGGCTAGACTGAGAGCAAAGACATATATTAGCATGCTAAGGAATCTCATTCCCAATATCAGCTTCCGTTTTGTAGGGCTTTCAGGCCTGCTTAGAGTACACAGTTAATCAATAGCATTCTGTGACAGCTTAGGAGAGATAAATAAAGCATTTCACAGAGGAGGGAGGAATAGAGAAAGAGGGAGATCAGTTAAGGGAGAAAAGGGCAGTACTTGGAATACAACTAGCAGGATTTATTATCAGAATAGAAAAACATTCCCTATTTCAAGAACAGGAGATAAGAAAGGGAAGTGACCAAATACTTTTATAATTGTGAAAGAAATCCTTTTAGAACATCACTGTAGGCCAGGGCCTCTTATCTAAGGACAGCAAGTAGTCATTACAACAGTGGACGAGAGCATCCATTTACTGCATCCTTACATGGTTTATCATTTTTTTATTTCTCCTTCAATAAGGATCAGAGACTTTTTACTATTAGGTCATGAGGTGGTTGGAGGATTGAGTCCATCATGATGTTGCAAAATGATTGTTCCTCTTTCCCCCCACATAAGCAGTGTGCTCAGTTTGTGCCCATTTTCCCACTGATGCTGTAGATGTTTGTGGG
>CM053581.1:292943496-292978357 GCA_028627135.1 Pseudochirops cupreus
AAAGGGGGGAGAAGGAGAGAGAGGGTGGGAGAGGGGAGAGGGAGACAGAGGGTGAGAGAGGCCAGAGGGGAAGAGAGAGGGGTAGAAGGAGAGAGAGAGGGGGGAGAGGGAGAGAGACAGAGAGAGAGAGAGAGAGAGAGAGAGGGAGAGGGAGAGAGGCGGAGGGAGAGAGAGAGACAAAGACAGAGATTCTCTTTTTGGAAGGGACCCCAGAGGTCAACTAGAGTGAGGGGTGGGGAACCTGCAGCCTCGAGGCCACATGTGACCCTCTAGGTCCTCAAATGCCACTGAGATCCTCGAGGCTGCAGGTTCCCCACCCGTGAATTCTGGACTAATTCTCTCATTTTACAGACCATGTTATTGAATCCTATAGAGTATAAGTGATGTCCCAGGTCACATAGCCAGTAAATGGAAGAGCCAGGATCTTTCATGATCAGGGATTCTTCAGGGACATTTTAAATAATCACCATCTTTAGAACTGTGAATGAAGTTTTCAGAAACTAGGATAAAACTATAGTGTGACCCTCCAGGATACAAGCTAGAGTTCTTATTCTTATTATCATCAATTCCATAATAACCTATCACTCACTTTTTCTTTTTTTTCTTCTTCTTTTTTTCCCTTTGATTATAATTGCAGTAAAACAAAGTATCAAAGTGGAAAAAAAATGATTTCCATTTACCTGAGAATTTTGATAAGCTCTTTGAGAGCCAGGAAAGTTCACTTTTTTGTATCTGTATCCCAAGGCCTAGCACAGTGTTTGGTACATGGTTAATGCCTAATAAATGCTGTTGACTGCGTGATTGATTATTTCCTAGTCTCAAACACCTCAGAAGAATTAAATTGTAGATGACTCAAAGGACAGTGGAAAACTGCATAGCAGGAAGCGGGTTGCCAATGACGATTTGCACAAGGAAGAGAGGCAGCTCGGTGGTCCAGTGGATAGAGCACCAGGTTTGGATCCAGAAAGACCTACTTCAGGCACTGACTAGCTTTGTGACCGTGGGCATGTCACTTAACTTCTGTTTGCCTCAGTTTTTTTCATCTTTAAAATGGGGATACTAGCATCTACCTCCCAGGGTGGGCAGTGAGGATCAGATATTTATAAAATGCTTGGCAAATCTTAAAAGTGTTATATAGATGCTAGCTATCATATATATAGGCTCAGGAAATAAGACCAGAAGGTTACATGTCTAGAGAGTGATAACAGATAGATAGCTTTTTGAGTGCTGTACTGATATTCACAATTTTTGAAAAATTAGATAAAGGCTTTCAGCATGTTGGGTGAATCCTCAATGGAAAAATCGTGGAAGGACACAAACAAGAATTGTGCAGGATGAGAAAGCATTGGTGGACCAGTGGAAGGAATGCCCATATCATAGATGCCTGGAAATACCAACATTGCATATATAAATCCAGTATGTAGCACAGTACCTGGTATATAGTAGACCCTTAGGAAATACTTGCTGATTAATTAAGAGACTTTGCCCTAGAGTGAGATTGTGCTGTTTATCCCACCCTCGCCCTAACTCTGGGCTGATGGATAGTCTTAGAACAGATGGTTTCCAGTAATTCCACTTCCTAACACGGTTCTCTCTGCCCCTTAGAGGGAAAAAAATCCTTCCTTATAAAACCTCATAAAAGGTGTCAGAAGCATTTTGGAAATCTCTGAGATGTGATCAATTATATGACATGATAAATAAAAGATATGGAATGCTCCACTTCTGTCTGAGAGAGTTAACTTATGTGGTAGTAAAGTAAATACTTAAGGGAAAGAGCATCACTAAACCAGGTGCCCAGCACCCACACCCACCCCTCGCTCTAACTCTTCTAGGCTCAAGCCTTTCTTCTCTTCTTTGAACTTGCCCTGATGTTTCCTTATATGCCAAAATATTTATAGCAGCACTTTTCATGGATTGTAAAGAACTGGAAACAGAGAAGATGCCCATCAATTGGATAATGGCCAAATAAATTGTGTTACATGAGTGCAGTGGAGTATTACTGTAAGAATATGTCCTGTAATATGTCCTGTAAGAAATTATGGACATTAGATATGGTATCTGGCCAGATACAAAAGAAGAATGAAAAGGGAGGGAAAGAGGAATACACTAAAGAAGGAAAGAGTAGGAAGTAGGAAGATTAGGGGAAATTATTTGACATAATCAGGTAGAAGTATGTACTAATAAGGAAGAGGGGTAAAATTTTTTAAAAAATAATGAGGAAGGGGTTGGGGGAACAACTAACACTTGAACTTCACTCTCATATAAACTCATCAAAAGAGGGTACAGAAACACCTTTCATTCAATAAGCAAATAAGAGGGAAAGGAATGAAGACGGAAGGAGGAATTAAAAGGAAGGTAGGAATGAAGGGAGAAATTAATCCTAAGCAAATAATCACATGCAAAAATATTCATAGATCTTTTTGTGGTGACAAAGAATTGGAAACCTAGTAGTTTCCTATCAATTGCAGAATGGCTGGATAACTGTGATGGAATATACTATGTACTGTAAGAAATGATGAAGGGGATGATTTCAAAGAAACCTGAACTGAGGTTTGTATGAACTGAGTCAGGGTGAAATAAATAGAATGAGGATAACAGTTTAAACAATGGCAACAATATCGTAAAGATAGATAACTTTGAAAGATTTAGAAATTCTGATTAGTGTAATGATCAACCACAGTTTCAGAGGACTAATGATGAAATATGTACCCACTTCCTTGTAGAGAAGTTAAAGACTCAGAGTGCAGAATGGAACATAAATAAATATGGATGTATATTTATACACACATATTTTTACAGAAATCGATATTGATATTGATACAGATAGAGAACATGTTTGTATATAGACATGGCCATTGTGGACATTTATTTTGGTTAACTATACATGTTTGTAATGGGGGGGAAGAGATTTTTTCCTCTTTCAATTGGGGGGTGAGGGTGGGAGGGAGCAAAAGTGAATTTTTGCTGATTGAAAAAAATTAAAAGTTAATATTAGAAAAAGAATGAAGGAATACAGATTGTGCAGATTAATGGTTTTCCAACAAATGGATCTAGTGAATCATAGTGATTCAATTTGATTTACTTACATATGTCCATGTTGTTTCACTGATATAACATAAGCTTCCTGAGATGAGGGACTTCTAAATATTTTGTCTTTGTATCCTTATCATCCAGCACAGTACCCATCACATAGTAGGCATTTCATAATTTTTTTTTTGTTTTTGAATGCACAACAATTCTCTATGAGCTCTGATACTTGAAAAAGGCATCCTGATAAAGATGGGTAAGCAGGTAGGTAGATACAAAGATGGATAGATAGATAGACAGACAGACAGACAGATAGATAGACAGACAGATAGATAGATAGATAGATAGATAGATGGATGGACAGATGGATGGGTAGCTAGCTAGGTAGCTAGATGGATTGAAAGATGGATGTATGGATTAGATAGGTAGATTAAATCGATAGATAGAGACAGACAGACGGATTAGATAGTTAGATAGAGGGACAGATGATAGATAGATACACAGGTAGATAGAAAGAACATTTATTAAGCACTTACTAAATGCCAGGCACTGTTTTAAGCACTGGGAATAAAAACACAATATTTTTTTAAAAAAGAGTCTCCATCTTCAAGGAAGACAACATATAAAGGGATAAAGGGTAGTGTTGAGTCATGAATGGAAAGAAGAACATAGATGGCCTAGGTACTTCATGAAACGGTATTCTAGGCAGGAACTCACCAAACAGAGGAAGATGTTAGTGCAGTTAGAACATTACACTGAGAGTCCAGAGGACAAGGTATTGCATTAATTTGCAATGGATGTTGGGCAAGTAGCTACACCTCTCTGGGTCATACTTTACTCACCTGTAAAATGGGAGTGGTAAGTGAGTAGATGGGATGAGTTTGCATTAGATGATCTCAAAAGTCCCTTCCAGTTCTGACATTTTGAGATACTATGATGCTATAATAAGAAGGTGATAATATCTGACTGCTGAATGCACAATGACAGTGTTTCCCAAGGATGGTTCTTTTGGGATCCTGTGTACCCTAGTGAGATGATTATCACATCTGATTTACATGCAGAACATGTTGAATTCAAAACCCAGTGAGAAAAAAAGGGACACTGATTCTGTGGACGACTGGTTCAGTGGTTTGGGCCAAGTATTAAGGAGACCAAGATCTTTGCCATGGGCCAGTTAGCATCATTCTTTTCCAGGCCACAGACTGTTTCCCTAATGCCAGTCAGTTCTTTTTTTCTAGGGCTCCCAAAGTGGGCCAGGCTAAAAAGTGGGGCTGCTCGCACTGACCGCCCCATCTCCCAGCACATATCCCCCATCATTAATTAGCAGACCCACGCATACCCAGTCCCTCATGTAGAGACTGTTCCTTGTTCCATGTGAATTAGTGGGCTTGTGCACTGCTAGATTACATCAGCTGCAGCAGCCTACGGTCCCCACTGCCTGTTCTCTGTGTATAATTTGTTTGCCAAGATCAGATTGATTGGCAGGAGCCAGAATATGCTTCCTCTTCTCAGTCTTTTTCATTTCCCTGTGAGCTCTGAGATGATTAAGAAACCAAGCAGATGGGGAGTCTCCCTAGTACTGGCTTTCCTGAAATATCCGGGAACAAGCTCTTGTTTGGAAGGCCTCAGCTGGTCATGTTGTTTCATAGAATTGATGTTTATATAAAACCCCAAACCCTCCACCAGTTGGTTGATATTTTTTTCTCACTGTGATTTACAATGATGGCATTATCCAGTTTGCAGACATCAAATGGAAGAAAGAAGAGGCTGATTCAGAGCAGTTGGATCCTGGGCTGCTCAGCAGAATAAAAGCTGACAACTAGGGTCATATGGATGGGAAGGCAGGCATTCGGCTGATAGGATTTAGGTGGTCCTCAAAGTCTTTGCTTCCCTCCAAATACCCACTCCCCTCTCTCTTTTATTCCACCTCACCCCTGCCATTGGCCTGTCACCTTGCCTGAAGTTTTCCTCATTAGCATTGCTCCTAAAGAGCTATCAAGAGATGTGAACTGGGAAACTGGTTCATGATGCTAGTTTGCCCAACAAAAAATGAGGGACAGGGAATAGAATAGGCAAGTTTTGGTTGGTGTTGAGAGAAGAATTCAGAACACAGACTCTGGACTGTGAGAGATGGGCCTGAGAAGAAGGCTCCCTTACATGTCATTACTGGCAGGGAGCGAGGCTAATCATTGACAGGCCAATATGAAGCCACTGAGAGACAAAAGGAAACCGATAAGAATCAGGGCTATTCCTAAGGAAGGCGTGAAAAGTTATCTACTATATAGCTTTCATCAGATCATAAATATAGAAATATAAGGCATCCAGTTCAACCTCTTTATTTTACAGATGAGAAAAGTGGGTTTCACAAGTAGGAAACATCAGAGGTCCAATTTGAACTTGGGTCTTTGGATTCTAGAGCCAGAGGTTGACCCTGATGTAAAAAGCATGATTCTGTGGAGTCACTGTCCCTCAGAAGGATGATGAAGCTCACAGAGGGACTCATCCTGGGTCTGTGCTAGAGGAGGTTCAGGCAAAATACTTTATTTCTCACTGTTCTTGACAAGGCAAAAAAGCTATCCTTGGCATAGTGCAACTTCCTTCCTGATTTAGGAGCACAGAAAACTCTATGAATCTTTGGAATCTTCAAGACAGTCTCAAAGCCCAGAACCTCAGCACCTCACCAGCACCCATCCCTACCAGGAGATGTGATGTCCATTAGGGGAAGGGAGGGAATAAGCACTTATATAATAAGCCCACTATGTGCCAGGCACTGGGTCAAGTGCTTTACAGATATATCTCATTAGATTTTTCACAACAGTCCTGGGAGGTTGGTACTGTTATTATCCCCATTTTATAGTTGAGAAGACTGAGGCAGAGGTTAAGTGACTTAGCCAGGATTATATAACTAGTAAGTTTCTGAGGCCTGATTTGAATTTAGGACCTCTTGACTCCAGGTCCAGCACTCTATCCATTGCAACACCTAGCTGTCTCTAATTCCATTAACCCATTTTACATGTGGGACCATGGAGGTGCTGAGACTTGTAGCCATTGAACTTGGCTTTGACATCTTAGAGTTTCTGGGATGCTGTTTGTCCTACTGAGCAAAGTCTAGTGTTTCCTTTGTCCTGTAACGATAGTTACATGGTATGTTGTTGTTGTTCAGTCATTTAACTCCTGTCTGACTCTTTGTGACCCCATTGGAGTTTTCTTGGCAAAGATACTGGAGTGGTTTGCCATTTCCTTCTCCAGCTCATTTTACAAATGAGGAAACTGAGGCAAAAAGGGTTAAGTGACTTGTCCAGGGTGACTCAACTAATTGTCTGATGCCAGATTTGAACTCAGGAAGATGAGTCTTCCTGACTCCAGACCTTGAGCTCTATCCACTGTGCCACCTAGCTACCCAGTTACATGATATAACGACCTTTATTATTAGGTGGTAGTTTGCTTTATTCTTTCTCTGGCTGGCGATCATGGCTATGCCTTTGTTCAGAACACTGTCTAAATTCTAGAGACACAGAAAGCAGAAATAACCCTGGTGCTGTATCTATACATTTTAATGGTCCAATGCTCTCCTTTGTCCTGGCATATGGGAGGCAGCATGGAAGACCAGATGGGCTGATTTGGAATCAAAGCACCTGGGCTTGAATCGTGACTTTGTGACCTTGGGAAAGTCATAACTCCTCTGGTCCTCTGAGTCTTCATCTGTAAAAAGACGATTTCTGAGGTCCCTTCCAGCTCTGAAGGGGTGATCTTTTGGTACATGTTGCTTCTTCCTTTCTGTGTTATCATTGTATAGAATTTTCCCTCTACCTACTAAAATCCTATGCATCTCCCAAGCTGCTAGCTTAAACACTTCTAGGAAGCTTCTGCAACTAATCCAAGCCACGGTGATGTCTCTGTCCTATGAGTTTATTTGCATAGTTGAACTGTAAGTTCCTAAAAAGTAAGGGAGAGGGGCAGGGAGGTGTCTCTTACTTCGTTATATACCACCCCCCACAGCACCAGGCATAATGCCTTTTATATCACAAGTGGTCAATGACTGTTTTTTGAACAAGTAATTTTCTTTGGACAGGAGCTATCATTCCAAGAAAGATACTAGAGACTTGTTCTGTCACCTTCTCCTTCCGCCCTATCATCAGAATAATGGGGATTTGCATTTTTGAAGGAAGATTGAGGGAGAAGGTAGTATATAACCCAATTCACCTATGGGCGGAATTTCACGGCTCAGCAAGGACAATATTTTTTTCTTAGTAAAGATATTTCCCAATGCTTTTTAATTGACACAGGCAATTGAGTGTTATTCAATTATTTTCAGTCATATCTGATTCTTCATGACCCCATTTTGGAGTTTTTGTAGCAAACAACCTTGGAATGGTTTGCCATTTCCTTCTCCAGTTCATTTTACAGATGAGGAAACTGAGGCAAACAGAATTCAGTGACTTGCCCAGGGCCACACAGCTACTAAGTGAGGCTAGACTGGAACTAAAGAAGATGAGCCCTGACTGCAGGTCTGGCACTATATCCACTCTGACACCTAGGGATCTCAAGATGTCCATGACTTTGTTTAAGCTGTTGCTTAAAGTGTTGCTTAAAAATAATGACACCTACATTACAGGTTTGTTGTGAGGCTCAAATGAGATCACATATACATAAAATGCTTTGCAAATTTTCCTGTACTATATACATATGAGCTGCTGCTGCTTTTGTTGCTAACACTACCTGTAGCAGCAACAGGAATGCCTGTTATCACCCTTTTTACTTATAGAATCCCTGTTCCTCTTTTTTAGTCAAATTCGAATGCCTCTTCTTCCTTGTTGGATTCTCCCCTTTGGGTAGGAACTTTCCCCATCAGAATTCACAGAACACTTTGTTTTATAACTCCCTACTATAATCCTATTACTACATAATATTGTACCTTATAGCTAGATACCTGTTCCTACTAGTAGCTTCAACCTCAAAAAGAAATGAGGGCCACTAAACCATATATAACAGTGGTTCTCAACCTGTGGGTCATGACCCCTTTGGGAGTCAAATGACCCTTTCATAGGGGTTGACTAAGACCATCAGAAAACACATATTTCCGATGGTCTTAGGAATCGAGACACCACTCCTCTATCTGTCTCCAGGCAAGTCTGCCCACATGCAGACACGTGCACATACAGGTATTAAAGGGTCACGGCATTAGGAAGGTTGAGAACCACTGATATATAAGGATATCTGCCAATTGCATAGTGGCTTAGAAAACCACATATTAACATTATCTATGTTCTATTTTATTTTTATGGCAGCTAGGTGGTGTAGCAGATAGAATGAAGGGCCTGGAGTTAGGAAGATTCATATTTCTGAGCTCGAATCTGGCCTCAGACAGTTACTAGCTGTGTGACCCTGGGCAAGTCACTTAACCTCACTTGCTTCAATTTTCTCATCTACAAAATGAGCTGGACAAGGATATGGCAAACCACTTTTGCCCAGAAATCTCTCCAAATGTAGTCATGACAAGTTGGACGTGATAGAAAATGAGTGAACAACAATAATTGTACTTTTATTTAGCCTTGTTGAATGTTACCCAATTACATTTTAGTCTGGCTTGGGTAGCACCTGGGAATACTGCAGGCCTCATGCTGTCCTATGAGCAGCATGTTTGACAACTTTGTACTAGACTGTAAACTCCACTGGGTCAGGAACTGAGTCTCATCTACACTGAGGGAATTAAGGGATTAGGACAGCACAATGTACTTAGTTGTGGAACCACACTGATTCCATCTTGTGACTCAATTCTGGAGCTAGCTCAGCTCCCTTTCTAGTCAAGTATGGGTCTAGTCCAAATCTGTCTTGTGAGAAAAGTTTATTCAATTGTGGGAATTGGGAGAAAACCTTATTATATTGTTTAAACCTAGCCCTGGGTGTCTGGGAACCTGGACCACCTCTCTCTGCTATTTAGAGACCCTTAATGAAGGATACGCTGGGGTACGCTGATCAGAAACTAAGATCCAAAGATTGATGCAAGGAGTTATAATCGTACATCTCAAACAACCCATATATCCAGTCTGAAAACTTTACCTGTATAGATCAATAAGTTATTGGTCCGTGTTCCTTTGGTTGTTTACAGACACTCTTGGGTAGTGGGACACCTCTTTTCCTGAATTCAGGAAATTATGCCTGTTCTCTCTCCCCCTCCCAACTTGCAAAGTCCCTAATCTTTCCTCCCAATAGAAGTCAGACTACCTAATGTTCTATTGTTTCCTTTTGATTAATTGGTCTTATTTGATTAATTGACTTTAATGTCTAAAAGTCTGTCCCTCCCTGTATTCTGGGTCCAGGTCTAAGTCTGGTCCTGTTTTGGGGAGCAATTTCCATGCATTTAATTAATAAATTAATAAAATGCATGAGGTTAATAAATTGATATGCTCAGATGTTTCATCAGTTATTTCATTTTTCACCCGTCACAAAACTTTGTAGCTTCCCCAGCATATAGTAGGTGCTTAATGAATGCACGTCATTTTTGCTTCCTGCTCTTCTGTTTCTGAAGGACATAAGAATTATAAGCACAATGATACAGTACTGAAGAGTAAATAGACTATAATTATACGCATCAGAGCCTCCTCTGCCTAGATGCTGCCTGGACTTTGTGCAGTAGGGTAGTGCATTGCAGTGGGGGGCCAGGCACAGGCTAGCGGGAAGGAACAAAGCTTTATAATGAAGCCCTTAGAAATCTAGGCATTTTAGAACTCTAGGCACTAAACCCCACTGAATGGGCTCCAGGTAGAACAAACATTCCTCTCTACTGAAAATAGTATTATCAGGAGTATCCAGAGTACTATGGCCTACTAGAAATACATTTTTTCCCACCTTCATTTCATTTTAAAAAGGATTCTGTGGGAAGTGAAATGCTTTATAGGCAGAAACATTTTACTGACTTGATTTGGGAAAACCTCCAATACTTACTAGCTGTGTAGCCCTGGGCAAGTCACTTAAGCCTGTTTGCCTCAGTTTCCTAATCTGTAAATTAAGTTGGAGAAGGAAATGGCAAACCACTCCAGTATCTCTGCCATGAAAACCCCAGATGTGGTCCTGAAGAGTTGGACACAACAACAAAAAACACCCTCATTTTATTTTTGAAAAAAACTGAGACCCAGACAAGGGAAGGGACTTGCCCAAGGACACACAGCTACTTGATAGCAGAATTGGGACTTAGGGTTATAGATTTAGAGCTAGAAGAATGACCTTGGAGTTCATCTAGTCCAAGTCTAGCAGAGACATAATTTGAATCCAGGCCCTTTCAGTCCAGGGCCAGTGTTTTCTTCACCCTCCAATCTCCCCCGCCCCCCTCAAGACAGAATGAACAGATATTATTCTGAAACCCATTCCTTGAGGTTGAATAATGTCACCATTCCAAGACTGCGATGGCTGACTCTCTAACAATGAATTTTGTACCTAAGCTGAGGAGCCCATCTGAGACCCCATTCAGCAGTCTGAGAGCACGTGGGTCTGTTTGCACTTGTGTGGCTTGTGCGAGGGCATATGTGGATGGATCCAGATGATCTCCAAAGGCTCTTGCAGCTCTAAAATCCCCTGAGTCTATAGTTGTTTTGTGGCTATTAATGTATGGCCAAAAGGCTGTGTATGTGTGTATGATCATATATGTGACTATGTGTGGTTGTCTAAAACTGAACTCACTATTTCTCTTCCCCCCATCCCTGACCCAGGTAGCTTTCTCTAAGGGTTTTCCTCTTATTTGAAGGGAATGGGCATCCTGTTCTCAGGCTGGGGCTCTATTCATGAAAGCAAAAGAAAGAACACTCTGCAGATGCGGAGGTCCCTAAGCTTCCCTCAGAGTATGCTTAGGAAAAGAGCACTGATGAAATCCCAGCAGAGGTCAAGACCAAGGGCTCTTTAAATCTTCCCTCAGATGCCCTATTATAACCTGAACTACCCAGGCTGGTGGGAGGGTTGGAACATCTTGCCGGACTAGAGCTGGAGCTGGAGCTCTACCATTGTCTGTGACCCCTACCACAGTTCCCTGTTTTGCTTCCAAGCTCTCTGTCCTATTTGGCTTTGGACTTGGCTTGTGTTTGCTTAATTGCACAGAGGCTCACCCTGCTTTCTCTATGAAACCCTCTTGGATCAAGCCCTTTTTGGCTTCTGTTTGCATAATGACTCTGGCATGTCTGACCCTGTCTGGCCTTGGCCCTTACCTCTGCCCACATGGTTAACACTATTACTTTCTTATTTCCTCCTCATCTGTGCCCTGACCCCATGTCCTCATATCCAGCAGGGGAAATACAATCAGCAGCCCTGCCATGCCCTCTTCAGATGTATTTCTCGCTCCTGTTTCTGGCAGGGGTGCGGCCAATGTCCAGCCATCCAGGCTTAAATCTTGGCATCCACTTTGACTCTGTCCTGTTCCCTGACATCCATTCAATCATCAGTTCCTGCAGGGGGAGCCAGGAAGGCCTCTCACTGGCCACATAAACATTAACCAGGGCAGATAGATCTGGACACGCCATGCTTTTCTACCCCCGAGGCTTTGCCCCTGCTATTGTCCTTTCTTGGAACATCCAATTCTTTCCCCTCCCTCTTTTCCACTTGTCTAAACCCTATCTTTTCACTAAGATCCAAGTTCAAGGCCCACTTTCTCCATGAAGCTTTCCCTGACACTCTAGTTGCAGGATCTGGAACTGGGGGAAACCTTAGCAGCTGTCTAGTCTAGCCCTTCCATTTTGCAGATGAGGGAACCAAGACCCAGGAATTTAAATGACTTGCCCAAGCTCATACAGGGCTAAGCATCAGAGGTAGGATTTGAACCTAGGTCTTCTGACTCCAGAGTCAATGTTCTTTCCTTTGTACTGTGGTTCCTTCTTCAGGGTTCCTATAGCACTAAGGCTCTACCCTTCTCACATCTGTTCCTTAGGATCTACTGCTGTGGGTTGTCAGTTATCTTATCATTCATATGTCCTGTCTCCTCCACTAGATGTTAAACAGCTGAGAAGCTGAATGGTGTTACACTAGATTTAGAATCAGAGGCCTTGAGTTCAAATCCCACCACTGCTACTTATTAGCTAGGTGACCTTGGGAATATTATTTCACCTCCTTTCTTCTTAGTTTCATCCTATGTAAAATGCTGGGGTTGAACTTGCTGACCTGTAAGATCTTTTCTGACTCCAAATCTGTGATCTCATGTTCCCACCAGAGCTAGGATCCCACCTTATTCTTCATCGCATACTTCTCCAAAGCTTAGTTCAGGGCCCTGTATACAGTTGATACTCAATAAATGTCTATTAATGATGGTGAAAATGATGATGTATGTGAGGATTGTGTGATTATGGATGATTATTGGATGATACTTTTTCGAGTATCTGTATGACTGGGTAATTATGAGTGGTTATATGCATGGAATCTTAAATACCATTATGTATACACGTGTCTGTACATTCAAGCTAATGAAATACAAACCTTTTAGTTTTCCCTCATGATAATAAACATATCAGAGTTCAGGACCTCATAGAAAGTCAATTATCACATTCTTTATACATATAAGGAATCAAAATAGGAAACACATGATATTTTCCTCAAAATTACAGTTAGAGATGGGCAGGAAGGAAGAGAGAAACGAAATGTGGCCATGGGGGTGATGTAGCTGGTGGGATGCTGCCATGATTTGGAAGGTTGGCTTTGGTGTGGCCACATGCCAGAGCAGAATGCAGAGAAGGGGCACAGAGTTCACTCCAGGGCCCACCCCTCTTCAGGAGCTTGTCCGGACGCATTTGTTGGCCTCCATTCCTCTTACACAGACCCAAGGTATCAAGGACCGGCCTGAATCAAGCAGCCAGAGTAAGTAAGCCCTTTGGCAATTCACCCACCTTGAGTGCTAAGGAGAGGGGCCAAGATGGTAGGCTCAGAACAGCCCATCCAAGAAGAAGCCACATGCATCAAAAAAACAAGGTCCTGCTCCTTCTAGAGCACGGTAGCCTCCGGCCCTTCAGTCACCCTGGTCCTCAAGGTAGGAAGCCTCAGGAACAACTTTTCTGAAGATTCCCATGAAGGTCCTTTTCCACACTTGTCCAGAGTACCTTCCCTTCCACTTCTTTATAGAAAAATCCCTGTTAGGTCAAGAGAAATTCAAACACTGACATCACCCCCCCAACCATGTTAACCATTCACAGTGAATGAAGGGTATCTTACTGTGGCTGCTTTTGCTCCCAAACTGCAAAGTTCATCAGATCACTCACTCTGTCCTCACTTACCTAGAAGAGAGAACACAGGTGGACATTGTGGACATTGGCCCTCCCAGGTCCCCACTGAAGGAAGGACTTTACCCAGCAGGGTTACTTAGAATTTCTTATCCCACAATGGGAAACCAGAAGAGATCCCCAAAGTTACATTTGTGAAAAGGTCACCTTGGAATCCTCTTGGTTGGTGCAGCCTACTCTTTTCCAAGTGGATGGGTATAATTCAAAGAGACAGGAAACCATATCTGTTCGGTGAGCTGGGGGATTCTTCCAGAAGTCAATTGGCCTGGTCTCAAGGGGGACAAATGACTTGCTTGGCAAAGGGCATCCTCTCCCTTCCTCGTTCCCCACCCTTCTCCAAACCCCTGATCAATGGTTATGAGATTGATTTAGGGTTCCCATGACATTTTCTTTCTTTCTTTCTTTTTTTTTTTAATAAAGAGCAACACGATGTCTGCAAACCAAAAGGAAGGAGCATCTCTAAGAACATCGTTTTTGTTAGTGTTAATAATAATGAGGCTTCTAAAGTTCTATTTCCTGCATATCCAAACAAGTTCCTTTCTCATTCATGCCATGCAGAACTGATCTTTCCCTCAGTGTTTCTCTTGCAAAATGTCAACAAGCAACAAGGTCCAAATCACTTCCTATACCCCGGGTTCTAAGGCAGTGACAGCGTAGGGGGGCAGAATCCTTGACTCTTGCTCCGATCTCAGTGGACATCAAAATGAGAGCATGCCCTTGCTGTTAAAATGAGAGATTAGGTTCTAGTTTTGGCAGCCAAACTACTCTAGCATAAATTCACAAGTCACAAAGCTGTCGCTCTCTAACTTGCTTTTTTTTCCCCTTTCATTTCAGTCTCAAAGGGCTTTATTCAACATCTCAAACAGCTGACACAACAGTTTGGGCACCTTGCTACCCGAGGGTAGCAGCATCAAAGTCATGTGACCCAGACTTTACGGTCCATACTTTGCCCTGTACCCAAGTACACCTATTTTTTTCCCATAAAATTTTCACTATGTATCGATGCCAAAATTTAGATAATTTCAGCAAAAAGACCAAAACAGGTGGTATTTTTTGGAGCAGCATTTAAGGTATGCAAATTGTAAGACACAATTAGCTCTCTTTCATAGTATACTTGAAAGGGGCAGCTAGGTGGTGCAGTGAATAGAGCACTGGCCCTGAAGTCAGGAGGACCGAGTTCAAATCCGACCTCAGATACTTAACACAAAAAACTAGCTGTGTGACCTTGGGCAAGTCACTTAACCCTAATTGCTCTACCTTTCCCCCTCTAAAAAAAAAGCATCCTTGATTTCGATTTACAGGTTATCTAGGCCAAATCATCAGCTCCTTCCTCCTTTTTATAGATGAAGAAATTGCTTTTGCATCCCCAGTACCTAACATGATGTGCCTTGTAATTATCAAATGTTTGTGGAATGGGATTGATACAACTGCCCTCCATTCTCATAGCCATAGCCCAGACTCCTGCAGCCTGTGAGCTCAACTGAAGGGCATCAACTTCACAAGCTTCTATAAGAACCAAAGAAGGCAAAGTTGAGGAATCAACCATTTCCTGACTGGAGACTTAACCTTTGGTCCCCATGGTCCAAGTTGTCCCATGAAAGGAGCTGTCCACTCTGCCTGCTCAGTGTGCTGGCCCTCAGACAGCCCCTCTCTCCTGGTGGGAGCCAGGCTGCTTACAGTGCCAAAGCCATAGCATTCTGACCTTCTTTCCAGAGGCTTACATCTCAAAATACAACAAAAACAGTAAGTTTTGTTCCTCATTCCATCCTTCTTGATATCTGCTTATGGCATTCAATGTAAGTCTGTGAGAATCCCACTCCAAAATTATTTGGAATCTAGAGGGGCAATGTTGGGGTACTTGAGGGAATATGGGAAGTTCTCGAATTAAGAAGACCAGAGAGTCAGGAAGGTCTGTGTTCAAGCCCCTGCCACATATTAGCTATGTGTTTATAGGTAAATCATTTAATCTCTGGGTTTCAGGTCACTCTTGAAGACTTAGCTACCAAGTTATAGATGAATTGTTGCCTCTGTATCAGTGGAATTCCAAGAACACTGAGATTGTATTTGGAGTCCAAGGGAGGGAAGCAGTCCTAGAAATCCTTGTAGCTTTTGACTCCTATTTTCCAAAGGTCATTTGGATTTCACATGGATGGAGGGGACAGAGAGCTCAACTAGCCTGTGAATATACACTCCAAATTAAGCTCTTTGTCTTCCTTCAGTTAGTTATTCCACAGGATTGGAGGGTGGAGGGCCTAAAGATGGAATGAATCAATCAGGAACTGATCTGACCCTTGCTCAGGCTCGACATTATCACTGATCCCTTGTGTCTGCCCTACCTTGCTGCCCTGCTTTGGATTTTCACCTACTTTGCCAGCTTACCACAGAGCTGACTAGAATTGGCTGAGACCCTCTCTGTTGTTTGCAGACTCCCCCCTCCAACTTAAGATAAACAAGAACACCCTGTTTCTGTGTTCTAGCAGTTTCTGGAAGGGACTGCCTCTTTTCCTCCCTCTCTACCTCCTGATTTCACTGAAATTCATAAATATCTTAGGCTTTGCTTGCAGAGCCAGGCTCCTTGTACTCTGTCTGGAAGGGCCCTGGCATGCATGCCTTTTACTTTCTCTTCTTATAAACTAAGTTGCTCCTCAACCTGTTTATAGTCTCATTTGAACTTTCAAACTCTGGTCCACAAGCCCAATAAATATCTTATAAAGGTGGTAGCTGAGGCCTAGAGAAAAGAAATGGTTTGCTGAAGGTAATCTAGGGAATTATAGGAAGAGGTCTATTACATTTTTTTTTCTTTTTGCAGGGGAAAGGCAAGGCAATTGGGGTTAAGTGACTTGCCCAAGGTCATACAGCTAGTAAGTGTTAAGTGTCTGAGGTCGGATTTGGACTCAGGTCCTCCTGACTCCAGGGCCAGTGCACTATTCACTGCACCACCTAGCCGCCATAAGAAGTCTATTTTTTAAAAAGACTTTTGGTCCTTCCATTGAGTTCAGCTGGTTTTTCATTATACTATGTTTCTCTCCTGTCTACGGTATTTTAATTTTAAACCTTGTCTCGGATTGTGGATGTGAAAAGTTGTATCTAAAATAAAAGAAGGTTGGGAGATTCTTGCAGGGGAGAAAGAATTGGGACCTTCCCAGTATAAAAATATTCCACCCATGGGACTGTGTGGGATCAAGAGACTTGACTGAGGAAAAACCCCCAGTTGGTTTGGTATACTGTAGAGAATGCTGGCTTTGGAACCAGAGGACGTGGGTTTAAATCTCAGCTCTGTTGCTTACGGTCTGTCTGACCTTGGGAGGCAAGCCTAACTAACCTTTATATATGTAGTGCTCATTGCCACTAATAAGTAGAGTCCCATAACAAGGGGCTTTGAGACTAGGGTAACATATAGTGCTTTATCTCAACTGAGTCTCCTAACATGGTTCAGACCTGTAATTTTGTAATCAGTGTAGGGAACTCCCCATGTATATTCACTCCTTTAATAACTCATAGGCTTGCTTGGAGAGTTACCTACAGCCTACAGAGGTTAAACAGATTGCCCATGATCACACAGTGAGTGTAAATGAGAGACAAGACTTAAATTCAGGTCTTCCTGACTACCACATCTCCTGACAGGTACTATTATCCCCATTTTATGAAAGAAGAAGCTGAAATAGAATGGGTTGCTTGTGGTCATCCTGCTAGTAAGTGTTTGAAATGGAATTTGAACTCCTATTTTTTTTTCCAGGCTTCCTGCACTTTATGCAATAATCCTTTTTATGTCTCTGAAATGTGATTTTATCTTAATCGGGCCTTTATTTCCCTATCTGTAAAACTAAGGGTTTGTAAAAAAAACTATTTTTTTGCATGGCATGCCTTTCTGGGAGTCTGATGAAGGTTATGGACCCCTTCTCAGAATGTTTTTCAATAATTTTAAAAAATGCTAACTTTCAGGTAGAAATTAACAAAAATAAAGGTGTATTTTTTTCTGTTCAAGTTCATAGCTTCCCCTTCCCTCCAAAGCCTATTATTTGCCCTCCTCCCCCCTTAAGAGCCCCTGGTCTGGATAATTTCCATCATCCTTTCCAGTTCCCAACTTATGAACTAGGGTACTGAATGAACTCACTTCCTTTTGGCACCCATCCTAAATCTGTAGGACATCAAAAAGAAGGGGGGCAGGATCTTTGGAGTTCACATTATCTTTTTGTGGCTGGGCTCTAGACACTGAGACTTTGGGCTCCAGGGACTGAAATTCTTGGCTCTGGATACAGGGACTTCCTGCTCCTGGAACATCTCTTGCCTGTTGGATGCTAGCTTCTGGTTTTTCCCACATCTAACTATGCCGCAGGTGTGTTATCCAGTCGGCTGCTGCCCTCTGCTGCTTCTAGTCAGGACTGGCAGATTCCCTCTGGGACAAGCAATGTGTTCACATCCTCACAGCTGCCTGCCTCCTCTGACTGCCAGAGACCCTAAAGAGGGGAAACCCGGAAGTGGGGAATGGATTTTAACATTCTGAGAGAATGTGAGCTGATTATATGTCAACTCTCCCCACCCCCCCAGTCCGAAAGGCTTCACAGCTGTGGGAATTCCAGAGCAGAGATGAAGGGAGAGGAGTTTACTCCAGCTCGTTCTGGCCTGCTCCCTAGACACTCATCCTAAGAATACCAGGCAGCAACATTTTTGTTTGCAGTTTCTGCAACACACTAATTAATGCTGTAACTGGGAAAAGATAATGGAAATACAAGAAGGAAGAATGAATGAATGAATGAACAAAAAGGCTTTTATTAAACACCTACTAGGTACACAAAAGAATTAAGGTGGTAATCTTTGCCTTCAAGGCATTTATATTTTGACAGAAGAATACACACAAACAGAATTAGAAAGGGGAAGGTGGGCGGGTAAACCAACTGAGGCAAAGGTTTAGGAAGTGATACGGATTCTTTTTTTGAGAGCAAGATATAGTGTCTCAGGGACAGAATCCAGGTTCCAGTGGGAGTGGGAGGCTGGCTGGAGTACAGGCAACATGGAGGCCTGATTCTAGGCAAGTTAAGGTGAAGAAGAAGATGAGGAAGGGTGGAGATAAAGGAGAGAGAAGGTGAAAGGAGGGAGAAGCAAAGTTGGTGGAGGAGATACTTGACCTCCTATTCCCTTCTTCCCACATTTGGCTTTAGGGAAAGCATTTTCTTTCCAGCCCTTTTGTTTTCCCTGGTTTTTAACCTTCTCTTCTGGACCTCAAGCACTTTGATTCTTTCTATATTTTGCAAGAGTCATTCCACTTGTGACGCCTGGAATTTACTTGCTTTGAACTTGAAACCACTGTTCATCAGTTTCCAGTACTTAAGACAACTGATGGAAAGGGACCTCTGGCCTCCGAGTGGGAGTCTGTTCAGTAAGGAGAAAATGAACTCACATAAAGGAAACTGAAGACGAAGAGAGAGTCAAGGAACCTAGGTCAGGGGCCATGGCTCAGAATGAACCATGGATCAGACAAACAACTGGTTTGAACAACTGTTTCCTAATAGGGAAAACTCAGTAGGGATCAGAGGTCAGAGCCATGGAGCTAGAAAGAATGTTAAAACTTGTACAGGAGCAGGAGAGAGAAGGGACTCACTTCAAAGGACTCAGAACTGAGAAGTAAATAGTTCTTATCTCCTAAGCTGGACAAGGTTAAGCTCTGTGTCTGTGCTCTTGTGATTGTCCACTTGTGTGTGGTTCAGATATGTATCAATCCTCACCCCTGGAGTCAAACAGCTTTTTGCTAAAGTCAAGCTGAGGGCAAATGGGTATAAGGAGGGGGAAGGGAATGCAGAATAGGGACAATGACCCCAGCTCTAAAACCATGAAGGAATCCAAGTCACAGGATTTAGAGCTGGAAGAGACCTTTCGAGATCAGTTAGTATAATCCTCATATTTTATTGATAAGAAAAATGAGGTTTAGAGAAATTGTGACTTGCCCAAGGTCACTCAAATAGAGACAGAACTGATATTGAAATTCAGGTCTGCAAATTCCAGATCCAGCTTTTAATCTGGGGTACCTATCCCCCAAGTAAGAAAGAGTCATCCCAAGTACTAGACATGATGACTTCCATGTCCCCTGTAGGGTTATCCCAGGTACTAGACGTGATGACTTCCATGTCTCCTGTAGGAGTTATCCCAGGTATTGCACATGATGACTTCCATGTCTCCTTCAGGGTTATCCCAGGTATTGCACATGATGACTTCCATGTCTCCTGCAGAGGTGTAAGGTGGTGATCTCTAAGTTGCTCTTTTGATTTACAGGCTGTCAGACATAGTTCCAGACTCTCAGTTTCCTATACCTACTTTCTTTTCTGAAAAGCTCAGTCTCAGTGAGGCAGAGCCAGATTGATCATCTGAATGTGACCCTTTTACTGTGTTGGGGAGATAGTCTTAGCATTCAAAGTTTGTTTTATGTTATTTGGAGTTGGGCTTTGATGCTCTGAACTCATATTCAGCATCCTAAAGCCAGAATATATCCTGTTGCCCAGGGCCCCCATCATCTTAACAGAATGGTCTCAATACTCTTCTAACAAAAGGTCTCGATGTTTAAGTTTTCTGGGAGACAATGAAAACCAAATTAGCTATATGTGAATTCCTTTTGAGTTGAAAGAATCAGTTTCCCAAGTATTGGATGGGGAGGCATGCTTGAATGAATAGCAGCTTCTCTGAAAAAGATTTGGGACATTTAGGAGACTTCTTAATGTTCTTGTTCAAGGCTTCTTCTTGTTCAGTTGTTTCAGTTGTGTCTGACTATTTGTGACCCCATTTGGGGTTTTCTTGACATCAACAAATGCACCAGACAGTGAGGTTATAAAACAAAAGCAAAACCCCCAAAATAGCTCCTATTCTTGAGGTGCGTTAATTGGGGAAAGCAATACACACATAAATAAATACATACAAGATGCATCTGTAACGGATGGAAAATGTGACTTTAGGAGGAAGGCACTACAACTGTATACTGGGAGAGGAGAGTAAGTAGAGAGGTATAATGGCCAAGAAGGCTGGAAAGAGGATCCTTACACATTGCAGAATCAGGTTATATGAAACAGGGATCCGATTTTGTTTTCCTGTTTTATCCAGAAGAAAGAATTAGGAGTAACAGGGGAAAGTTTCAAAAAGGCAAATCAGACTTTATGGAAAAAATAAAAATTTCTAACAATTAGAGCTGTCCAAAAGTGAAATGTGCTGCCTGAAGAGGTTCTGGGTTCTCCATTTTTCAAACAGACTGGACAATCAATGGTTAAGCGCTTGATAAATGCTCATTGACTGATGTTATAGCAGGGACCCCATTGGGACATAGGGATGGAGTAAATGGCCACCGCAGTCCTTTCAGCCTGTGTGCATTAGCAGGATCCAACTAATTTGTTGGATTGATTTGAAGTCAGGATAACTAGTAAACTGAAATGCAGCCACGTTGTTGTCCTGCATTAAAGTGATGTCATTCTAAGATGCTGATTTTTTAATTCATAATCAAAATCGACAGTTCTGTCCCAGTCATGTGGTCGTGCTGCTCTTGCCATCTCCAATTATGGCTGGAAAGGAACTGACGCTTCCTAGGAAAACCGGAGTTCAGATGAGACACATTGCAGTGTGCTCTGACTGAACACTAGGTGGCGATCAAACCTTCCCATTCTTTGTCTGTCATTGCCTTAATCACAGCCCTGGTGCATTCCTGAGAACATCAGAGCTGTAGGAAACCTTAGAAATCATCTGGCCTAACCCCCTCATTTATGAGGGTGTTAAGGCCTAAGGAGGGCAAATGACTTATACAAACTCACACAACTAGCTCGTGGAAGAGCTAGTACTAGAATAAAGGTTTGGAGACTCTCAATCCTTTTATATTGATATAGTAGAAAGAGCCCCAGGTTTGAAGCCAGAGATCCTGAGGTTTTCCTCCATCTGACACTTAACACTCAAATGAACTTGAACAAATCATATCCCTTCCGTTCCTCATTTCCTCATCTGTAAAACAGGGAAGTTGGACTAAATAACTTTTAAATTCCTTTTCAGTCCTAAATCTACACTCCTGTGATTCCCCTCCCCACCCCACCCCACCCCCACCCCCACTGCACTGTATCAGACACCAAAGGATCTCAAATAGATAAGCACTCATGGCATCACCCAAAAAAGCCACACTCATGCCAGACACACTTCTAAATTTAGTCTGCAATATTAATACTTTCTCCATGATTTTCTTAAGTCTAGATTATCAGCAAAACAATAAATCAAGCCCTGATTTGTAGCATTTGCCAGTCTGATAGGTATAAATCCTCCCACTGAAAGTCTAACAATCCACGGCCCACCCCTGACTAGGACCCAAGCATCTCTGGATCCAAGGTCTATCATCAGCTTTGTCATGGCTGCTTCACAATGTGGAAGACACAAAATAAAGGAATTCATGGGAAGGAGCTGAGATTCTTGGGTGAAATCATAAGTCCTCACCATGCCCTAAGGAACTCCAAGTCTTGTGAGCAGGGAGATAAAGCTTCACACACAAACAGCTAGAGACTAGAGCCCCACAGTGTGGTGCAGTGAATAAAAACAGTGCTGGATGGGAGGTGAGGAAGACCCATCCATACTCAAACCCTATCTCTTCCATGCACCAGCTGGATGACCCTGGGCAGTTCACTGAACCTTGGTCAGCCTCACTTTCCTCATCTAGAAGATGGGGTAACAATAGCGCGTGCCTCACAAGGTTGTGGTGAGGAACAAATCATATGTAAAGTGTCTGGTGAAAATTGAAGTCTTCAATAAATGTTAGTTGTTTGTAAATATAAGGTTATATATTTTTGTTTTTAAATATAAGGCTATTCAGAGTCTAGCACATGACTCCAGGAACTCAGGGGAAGGAAGGATCCATGCAGGCTGGAAGGGTCTGGGGGATCCTGGAGAAAGGGGCAGACATTCATTCTAGGCCTTCTCGCCTTCATTTCTTAGGCACAAGGCACTGAATATTTATTTGTTTATTTCCTGTGTGCTTAGGACCGTTCCTTCGGTACTATGAGATGTGAATATATTATCTCAGGATTGTGTGAAATGGAAAGGATCTTACGAGAGAAGGTAGTTCTGCCTCTTCTATTTACAGATCTAAACACTGAGCATCGGAAAGGAGAGAGGAAGAGGCTTGCCCCAGGCAGGTCACATAAGCAGGAATCCAGCAGAGGCCTGAGGTTCTGCAATCATTGCTTTCCCTACTAGGACATACTGCCTGGCCTCCTGAGGGAAGCCGCCATTGGGAAAGGATGCCACGAGTGAAGAGAGAGGGAGATGAGAAGCCAGCAAAAAAATTCAGCTGCTTTTCATCTTTCATCCTCTTTAGCACTTGATAAATAATAGAAAATAAGTAAATCAGCCCTTTGCTGTGGCCTGTCAACTGCTCTGTGGGGGAGGAGCTCTCTCCCTCTGGGTGCAAGGAAATAATTCTGTTTGTTATTTTAAATCTGACCTGGGGAGTTCCTAGCTGTTTCTGATTTGCTCTTTCTTTGGACTTACATAACCACTTACCACGGCAAACATTTCCATCAATTCTTCTGGAGAATACTGTACCCCTCTTTCTTAAATGCCTCAGTGTGTGATATTTTTTGAGGTAATTATGTTGATATTGGTGAATGTATATTAATTAACCACAGTTTAGCTGGTAAAGGTTAATTAGAGTATGATGAAGTGTAGTGGGAAGGACAGAGGCCTGGAAAATGGGAGATCTGAATCATACTCAAGGTTTAGCTTCTAACTCACTGTTTTGAGGAATCCACTTCCCTTTTCTAGGATTCACTTTTTTCTTCTGTCAAATAAAGAGATTGGACTAGATTGTGGACAAAAATTCTTTCCACTCTTACAATTTGTGATGCCATGTGTTAAAGTCTCTTCCTTGTATCTTCTCAAGTCCTTTCCAGTCTAATATTCTATAATCTAAGGTCTTTCTCTTGGTTCTTTGGTTTTGTTTTTAAATTGATTGACAGTCATTCACTGAGGAGTCCTATGTTCATCTCGGTGGTTTGTACACACCCCACTGGGCAGAGGTGCCCCATAAATGTCCTGGGCTCTATGATTATCAGTCAGCAGCCTTCAGTCCTTTAGTTCTGACTCTATATGGTGACACTTATCCATTTTGGATTTGTGGATCTAACCCACGGGTGGGGAAGCTGTGGCCAAATTTGTTCTGTGAAGTTTGAATTCAGTCAAAGGGCCATACTTGAGGACCTAGAAGGTCACATGTGACCTAGAGGTCAGAGGTTCCCAATCCCTGATCTAACCATTTAAAATGAACTCTGAGCCCTCACTCACCAACTTTACCCACCCCCTTTTTGAACTTGAGCACTAGTCATGCACAATTTTTTCTGTTTTACAGAGAAAAAGATAAGGATGTTTGGATACTGCATGGGCGCTCTCTCTTAGCATATAATCAGTCAGCAAATAAAGAATAATGTATAAAAGGAATCTAAACTTCATCTAAGTGTCACTAAAAGAACACTGACTTGCTAAACATTGGTAGGCCCCCAGACATAAGACCAGGGGTGGAGAATCTATGACCTTGAGGTCATATGTATCCTTCTAAGTCCTCAAGTATGACCCTTTGACTGAATCCAAACTTCACAGAATGAATTCCCTTAATAAAAGGATTTGTTCTGTAAAACTTGGATTCAACTCAGTCAAAAAGCAGCACCCAAGGACCTAGAAGGGCACATGTGGCCTCAAGGCTGCAGATTCCCCATCCCTGCCCAAGACTGATCTAGATCCAGGATTTCTAGGAAATATCTACTTTGATTTGATTTAGTTCCCCATTGCTACTCTCTTTGAGGGGGAGTAGGAATGCTGATCAGATGTTCAGCAACCAAGGTGAAAAATGCAGATTGACTCTGCTCCTGGGACTCCCAGTTTGGAGGATGGACTTAGGATCCTGAGGCATACGACTGGAGTTACCTGGGACTCAGGGGGTCCCAGGATGCTTTCCTCAGTCTTGGCAATCTGACACCTCTGCCTGGCTTTGGCTAACTAACCTCTCTTGGAGAAGGGGGGAGTACCCTCAGCAGCCAATCTTGACAAGGAGTTAGACTGCCAGGGACCTGAAGTTCCTTTCTCTTTGATTTTGAGTTTCATCAAGGTACCTCTTTTACTGAAACTACGTCTCTCTCTTCACTTTCTAGCCTTAGCCAAATTCTTGCTTCTTGGAGCATCAAGGTATGGAAGGAACAAACTGAGAAGGGCACCTGCCACACTTGAATAGAAGTATAAAATGGCAGGTTTATCAAATTTGCAGATGACACTAAGTTGGAAATAATACTTAATACAATGGATAACAGAACCAGTAACCCAAAAGACTGCTGAAATTATGGACTGAATTTAAATAAGACGAAATTTGAAAAGATAAAGAGTCCTATGATTGGGTTAAAAATCACCTGGACAAATAAAGGGTGAAGGAGGTGGGGCAAGACAGCAATTTCAAAGCTCTGGTAGTTTTACCAAGCTGGGATAGAAGTTAAAAAAGCCAACTAGACCCCAGGCTGAGTTAATGTAGTAGAGACACAGTGTCCAGACCAATGAAGGTGATGTTTGACTGCTGTCTGCCCTAGTCATACAACTTATGAAGTGTTGTTTTTAGTTTGGGGGGGCACATTTTAGCATAACCCCAGTCCCAAAGCTCATTGGTATAGGACTCTTTCCTTATTGGTAGAGACAAACTCTGCCCCGCCCCTGACACAGGTGTTGGGCATTGATCTTTACCAATAAGGAGAAAGTCCCATACCAATAGACTTTTGGACTGTGGTTACCCTTGGAAGTATGTTGACAAACTGTTGTGTCTCCACAGGACCATAGATGGAGAGCTGGAAAGGACCTAGAGGTCTTCTAGGCCAAATCCCTCATTTTACAGATGAGGAAACCAAGGCGCACACAAACTAGTATAAAAGGCAGAACTTGAAAGTAAGTGCTTTGACTGCTGAGCCAGTGGTCCTTCCAATGCTTTCTACTGTGTGGAGAGGGGCAAATAGGATTGAGAGAGGACAAGTAAATGTGCCATATCAGGATGAGCTGAAAGCACTGGGGATGTTTAACCTGGAGAGGGACTTGGTTGGACAGGAGGAGAGGAGTGGACTGGGCTGTTGGGACAGTGACACAAGTTCTCAAACAGAGTTTTTCAACTATATGAAAGGTTGCCAGAATGCCTAAGAAAAGAGCGAAGATTAGAGGGGCACATTTCAGCTAGATGTAAGAAACAAATGCTAACAGTTATGTTCCAAAGTGAAATTCATCATTCAGAAGGTAATGGCTTCTCCATTGCTGGTTATCTTCAAAGGTTATTAAGGTGATTTTTGTTCAGTTTTATATTGAACCAAATAGATGATCTTTGAATTCTCTTTCAACTTTGTGATTCTGTGATTCTAACATTTTGTGTTTAATTTTCTATGGTCCTTTCCAGTTCTGACATTCTATTCTTGTCCCCCTGGGGTCCAAACAATCTTCCTGGAGCCAATCAGATAGCAACAAGGTCCTTTTCAGGTAGTGATCAATACTTCATGACAATATAACCTCAACATCTGGCTGGGATCACTTCTCCAGACGCTGTTTGGAAATATGAGTCTCTTCATAGAAATAACCATTTTGTAATTCTTCTGGTTGGGTCATCTTTTGCTTAAAAACAGGCCAGATTTCAAGAGAAATTAGAACTTCACAGAATTAGCAACAGAATTACTCAAACTCTGAAACTGATTAATCTCTTCTAGGCCTCTTTTTCCCACTTCTGTTTTAATTTTTGTGTATATATTCCTAGCACCAACCACAGTGCCTAGAACCTAGTAGATGCTTCATAAATATTTTTTTAATTGATTTAATTAGTGTTAGGATTGCTAGGAGTTTTTTCAAGTCATGTATGTTTCTCCAGAGCCAATTTGTTGTTGACAAGAAAATGGTTTTGATGAAAGGAAAATGGTATTGTTTGGGCATATCATTATTCAAACCAGAAAGCTATCCTTAGGATAAGGGCACAATTAACTTTTTTTTAAACCTCATTCTCCCTGATTTGCAGTAGACACCTGGAATATGGAGGATACTGTCAAGCTGATGTAGGTGTAGGGTCTATCTTCTGTGAATGAATGAATGAATGAATGAATGAATGAATGAACCCTGTGTTAGTACTTACTATGTGCCAAGAATTGTGTCAAGTGCTGGGGGCACAAATAGAAAAAGGGGGATAGTCCCTGCTCTTTAGGAGCTCATACCCTAATTGGTGAGACAACATAAAAGAAAGTTCAGTTGTAAGTTGAATGGAAAAACCCAGACACCTATGGGTTCAGCAGTGGAGTGGAGGCCAAGATTCATAAATCCTTAAGGTATAAAGGCAGGGCAGATGGCAAGGCCTAGTGTCTTCCATCTCAATGGAAAGAACAGAATTTGTGACTTTCATCCCATTCACATTATATGAGCAGTCAAGCAGCCCATATGGCATGAGGAAGGGAGGAGAGGAGAGGAGAAACGAAAGAGGGAAGACAAGAGAAGCATGTCCCAGTGGTGGTGGATCTTCTCCTGTGCACTCAGCACTATGCATCCCAGATACCACATACTGGGTTAGAATTGCTCATAGGGCAGAGGGGTGGAAGGGAAGAGAGATTTATAAGGCCACAGAGTTATAACACCCAGATCTTTTAAACTCATTTCGTCATCCAAGGTGTACAACTTGGAAAATGTTAATAGATTCATAGACTATCAGAGATGGAAGGTGCCTTAAAGATTATGCAGATCAACCCTCTATTTTATGAATGAGAAAACTGATACTTAGAGAAATGGAAGGAGTTGGTCAATGTCACACAGCAAAGCAGTAGCTGAACAAGGAATGGAACCCAGGTTTCCTGACACCTATCCCAGGGCTCTTTTGATTATCTCTCAAATTGCTTACCTTCTGAAAAACAGCCCTTAGGTATGCCTTCTGTGAGGGCTGGAGTCAGTGAACTCTTTTAAAAGTCCGCCTGATTTATAGATTTCTGATTTCTAAGAGATAATTCTTTTTTCCTGGGCTAGTCCAGATATGAGCATATTGGCTGGGAGGAAACTGTTTGCCCCTCAAATTTATCTCCAGGTCTGAATTCCTAGAACTAGCCCTGCTGATTTTCCCCAGAGCAGCCTAAGACCTGTTCTGGATGAGGGATGAACATTTGATTTCCAGGGTAGCTAGTTTAGGCAGTCAGGCTAGCATGAGATCAATACATTTGTCAAGGGGGAGTGAACAGATGTTTTCTGAACAGCCAAACCCTAGGACCAGAAGGCAGGAAGGGAAAAAAGAAACAACAAACTGGAGACAAAATGATGTTACATTCCTGCTGAGTGATGAATGGAGGCTATCAGCAGGTGCCCCCAGTCAGTGGGGCAATATGGGCAGGTGTCCAGAGCTGGTTTTGCCCATCACCCTGATGGAAAGAAAAGAGAAGGCAGGTTTCATCATAACCTTGGGTGAGCAGGCTTGGTATTTAAAGACAATCCCAGGAATACAAGAAGTGACTACCTTGCTTATGAATTCCCCAAGCTGATAATACAGTTTAACCTTGAGGTTCCATTCCAGTTCCCACAGAGAGCCCAGGTAAGCTTCCCCGAGTGGTTGGTAAGAAAACCAGAAAGGGGTTTGGCATTTTCTGTACTTCCTGATCTTCCAGATGACAGTAAAACTGAGATTATAGATAGGCTAAGTGGGTACTTGCATCCTTAGAATGGTTCTAAGGAGAACTGGAAAAGAATTCTTGCCCCCAGACTCAGGAGAAAGTCCATTCATTCCCCAAATCTTCCAAGACCATGATGTTGCATGATTTGCTGCCAGGTAGCATTCCTTGGGGCAGCTATGTAGCACAATGGATAGACTGCCAGGCCTAGAGTCAGAAAGACTCATCTTTCTGAGTTCAAATCCTGCCTCAGACACTTACTAGCTGCGTGACCCTGGGCAAGTCACT
Organism: Pseudochirops cupreus; assembly: GCA_028627135.1. Lineage (NCBI taxonomy): Eukaryota > Metazoa > Chordata > Mammalia > Diprotodontia > Pseudocheiridae > Pseudochirops > Pseudochirops cupreus. The sequence continues at coordinate 292,971,710 of CM053581.1, forward strand.
TCACCCTGGCTGCCTCAGTTTCCTCATCTGTAAAAATGAGCTGGAGAAGGAAATGGCAAATCACTCCAGTATCTTTGCCAAGAAAATCCTAAATGGGGTCACAAAGAGTCAGACAGGAATGGAAACAATTATTAGCAATAATTAGAACAAGAACAATACCAAAACATTCCTAGGAGGATACTGATATTGAAGAGATAGGTTTTTGCAGCAGAGAGACATTTCAAAGAAGCACAGACTCTTAGAATTGGAAAGTACCTCAGCTGGTCTGTCCTGTACCTGCTAGTCTCTCCTTAACATCCCCAATGGGTGGTCAGCCCCGCTTCCCTTGAAGGTCTCATATTGGACCATAGATTTAGAACTAGAATGTCAGCTAGTCCAGTCCTATCACTCTATGAATGAGAAATTGAGGCCCATGTTGTCTAAGTGGCATGTTCAAAGTCACACAGGCATCAAGTGACAAGACTGGATTTGAGCTCAAATCTTCCGATTCCAAATTCAGAACTTCTTTCCATTGTTCCACAATGTACTTTTATCTGCCTTCAGTAAGGGTAAAGGATAGATAAACTAAACTAGTTTGTGATGTGTTCAGTTCTAGTCACATACCTTCTATGGCTTTTGTACTAGTAACATTCAGTAATTAATTGGGTCAATAGGGAAAATGCCATTCAGGTATTTTCCAGTCAATTGATGATTGACTGGCCCCACTGCTGGGAATTCCCCCAGTTGACAAGCTGGCTTTGTCCTCATAAGGATCATTTGCAAGCATGGCATAAACTGTGTTAACAATGGGCTAAAGTGAAATGTTTGAAAGGTCCAGTCAGGTGTTGCTCTAGATTACAAGAGGCCAATAATAATTTCGTTATGTACCATGGCCTAGTGAAGCAGTTCAGCCAGAGCTCACAGTGCTGTGTGACACTTGGTCTTGAATTTCAAACAATCTAAATGTTATTTTGCCTCCAGAGAAGGGCAGACTAGAGTCTCAGTACAGCTGCAGAGGAGTTCCAACTAGGATTGAGAGAAACAACTAACCCAGGTATGAGAGCACCCACCCACGTTATAACAATTACATTTAATCCACGTGTTCACCCAGTCCCTAAAGCTAAGGGGGCAGTAGGTGGCATAGCAGATAAAGTGCCAGGCCTGGAGTCAGGAAGACTCCTCTTCCTGAGTTCAAGTTTGGCCTCAGACACTTGCTAGCTGTGTGACCCTGCACAAGTCACTTAATTCTGATTGCCTCAGTTTCCTCATCTGTGAAATGAGCTGGAGAAGGAAATGGCAAACCACTCCAGTATCTTTTTCAAGAAAACTCCAAATGGGGTCACAAAGGGTTGGACGTGACTGAAAAATGACTCAGCAACAAAAACTATGTTCCACACCCTAAAAGTACAAAGATAAAGTGACAAGCTTGGAAGCTATGCCTCTCTAAATGAAGCCCAAGATTGCATTAGCTCTTTTGGCTGCCACATAACACACTGATTCATATTGGGCTTACCCGCCCCTAGAGCCCCAAGATCTTTTTTCTACAACAACTGCTATCTATCTATGCCTCTCACATGTTATCATTGTCTTACCACCAGCTCCCGGGGGACCAGTCATCTTCAAAAGAGACAATTCCCATATCTCTACATGTGGTCCATCTCTCCTTTGAGCTCAATTCCCACACTGTCAACTACTTGTGATGTGCCATAACCATCTCCAACTCAGTGTACCCTGAAATAGGATTGTTGTCTTTCTCCCCAAACTAGCCTTCCTCAATTCTTCTCCACTGACAGCACTGTCGCATTGTCATCCTTCTTGGTACTCAGGGTTGCAACCATGGAGTCATCCTCTGCTCCCTTACCCCTGATACCTAGTCACTTGGACCAAGTCTCAGCACTTCTACCTTTACAGCATCTTTCCCTTCACATGGTCCCCACTCTAGTACAAGTCATTATCATCTCTTTTCTGGACGATTGCAGTAGCCTCCGAGTTGGTGTCACTACTCCCTTTCTTTTCTTTTCCCAAATCCTCCATACAACTGCCAATATATTCTTAAAGAACAGAGCATTCCCTGTACAAGAGACTCCAGTGGCTTCCATGTTGCCTCAAAAATAAAGCACAAACTCTAGAATGGTACTGTGGAAAGAATACTGACTCTTAAATCCAGGGTTTGGGCTCAAATCCTAACTCTGATTGATACCTGTTCCTTGTGTGTCCTTGGGCAACCTCCCTGGACCTCAGTTTCCTGGTCTATAGAATAAGGGGGTTGGATTAGATGGCTTCTGAGGTCCCTTCCCAGGTAGGTGGTACAGTGGATAGAGCACTGGGCTTGGAATCAGGAAGACTCATCTTCCTTATAAGAAATGATGAGCAGAATGCCTCAGAAAAATCTGGAAAGACTTACATGAGCTGATGCAAAGTGAAATGAGTAGAACCAGGAGAACAATGTGCAAAATAGCAGGAATATTGTAAGATGATCAGCTGTGAATGACTTAGCTACTTTTGGCAATATAATGATCTAAGAAAATTTCAAAGGACTTGAACTTAGTTCAAATCTGGCCATAGACAATCACTGGCTATGTGATCCTGGGCAAGCCACTTAACTCTATGTACCTCAGTTTCCTTATCTATAAAATGATCTGGAGAAGGAAATGGCAAACCACTCTAGTATCTCTCCCAAGAAAATCCCAAATGGGATCATGAAGAGTTGGTCATACTGAAAAATGACAGAGGTTCTCCAGCTCTGGATCCTATGATCTTCAGATTGGCATTTAAAGCCCTTAATGTTCTGGCTGTGGCCCACCTTCTAAAGGAGTTCTGTCAAACTCAACCAGAAATGGGGTGACCAAAGTGGACATGAAGATCCCTACAGGAAGCAAAACACTTTTGAGGAGGCGCAGGGTGAAATAAGAGAAAAAATAGAAAAAATAGGGGAGATATATGGGAGGTGAATATAGTCAGCAATCACAATTGTGAAAAAATTTTGAAGTAAGAATAAAGGCTTAATTTCTCACACACACACACACACACACACACACACACACACATATAAAGAGAGAGAGAGACAGAGAGAAAACTGAATCGAATTTATAAAAATAGGAGCCATTTCCCAATTGACAAATGATATATGAACAGTTTTCTGATGAAGTAATAAAAGCTATCTACAGCCATATGAAAAAAATGCTCTAAATCACTATTAACTAGAGAAATGCAAATTTAAAAAATACTGAGGTACTACCTCACACCTATTAGATTGGCCAATAGGACAGAAAAGGAAAATGATAAATATTTGAGGTGATGTGAGAAAACTGAGATAGTAATGCACTGTTGGTGGAGTTGTGAATTGTTTCAACCATTATGTAGAGGAATTTGGAATTATGTCCAAAGAGCCATAAAACCATGCATATCCTTGAACCTAGCAATACCACTACTAGGTCTATATCCTAAAAGAGATAAAGAATTAACAATATGTGCAAAAATATTTATAACAGCTCTTTTTTGTTGGCAAAGAATTGGAAATTGAGGGGATGCCCATCAATTGGGAATGGTTGAACAAGCTGTAGTATATGATGGTGATGGAATACTGTTATGTTATAAGAAACAGTGAGCAGGAGGCTCTCAGAAAAATCTGGAAGGACTTACACGAGCTGGTGCAAAGTGAAATGAGTAGAACCAGGAAAATATTGTACACAGTAACAGCAATTTTGTAAGATGATCAACTGTGAATAACAGCTATTTTCAGCAATACAATGATGTAAGACAATTCCAAAGGACTTATGATGAAAAAATGTTATCCATTCCCAGAGAAAGAACTGATAGGGTCTGAATACAGATTGAAATATACTTTTTAAACTTTCTTTATTTTTCTTGTTTTTTTCCCCTATGTTTTCTTTCACAACATGACTAATATGAAATGTTATGCATGATTACACATGTATAACCTATATCAAATTGCTTGCCTTCTCAATGAGGGGGGTGGGGAGAGAGGGAGAGAATTTACAACACAAAATTTTGAAAACGTATGTTAAAATTGTTTTTACATGTAATTGGGGAAAAATAAAATACTAAGGTTAAAAAAAAGATACCTGCAGGTGATTTTGACTTAGAAAACAATATTTTAACACTATCTGTGCTCTATTATATTTTCATTTATTTTGTTAAATATTTCCCAATTACTTTAATCTGGATCAGATTATACTTGGGAGTGTTATGATCTGGGGTTGTGTATTTGACATCTCTATGCTAGACTTGCTTTACATCACTCGCCTTTGCATTTTCCATCTTCCAGTCCGACACTGGCACATGTCTATCAGCGTGCTTGAATGTTCTGATTCACATTATTCCCTATATCTAGGATGGATTCTTTCCTCCATGACAACATACACACACACTCAGGCACACTCACCACAAGTTCACACATGCTCACACATACACACTCCCACACATAAACACCTCCAATCCATACCTGTTAAACATATATTCATCAGCCAATACCTATCTCAAGTGCTGCTCATTTCAGGAAAATACCCCTGGCTTCTCTCCTCCATCAGGCTGACTCCTCATCAGAATTCTCATGGCAAATTGTGCTTCTCTGTACGTTTATCATATTTCTATTTTGTGTTATAGGGGTGGCTAGGTGGTGCAGTGAATAGAGCACTGGCCCTGGAGTCAGGAGGACCTGAGTTCAAATCCAGCCTCAGACACTTAACACTTACTAGTTGTGTGACCTTGGGCAAGTCACTTAACCACAATTGCCCTCCAAAAAGCAAAAATAAAAAAAAATATTTTGTGTTATAGCTATTTGTGCATGGGTCTAAGCTCCCCCACTTTACCTCCCTTTCTTGAAGGGTGACATCTTTGCCCTCTCCATTGTAAAATGGGGCTAATAATAGCACCTACCTCCCAGGACTGTTGTGAGGATCAAATGAGTTAAGACAGGTAAAGCACTGAGCACAGTATCCAGTTCATGGTAGGTGCTATAGAAATGCTGGCTATTATAATGAACAATTATAATGATTAATTGTTAATAAGGTGTGATCACGTGGCACATAAATATTATACATAATGTTTTATTATATCACATTAATATTAATAAACTCTTTACATATATTATTATACTATATTATTTTATTGTTCAGTCATTTTAGTCCTGTCTGACTCTTTGTGACCTCATTTTGGGTTTTCTTGGCAAAGATAATACAGCACTTAATTTCCATTCTCCAGCTCATTTTACAAATTAGGAAACTGAGGCAAACAGGGTGAAGTGACTTGCCCAAGGTCACACAGCTAGTATGTGTCTGAGGCAGGATTTGAATTATTGTCCTCCTGACTCTAGGCCTATTACTCTTTCCACTGCACCATTAAATATACACACACATATACATATATACACAAATATTATAATTTTAATAATTATTTTTATTGTTGCTATTTGCCATTCCTCAAGTTTGGTATTCCATCTCCAGCTTCTATTTATTTTCATAGCTTGTCTTTCACAGATGGAAGACATTCTCTCTTCATCCTTCCCTCTTACGTTCCTTCACTCTCTTCAGGGCCAGCTCAGGTGTCACCATCTATGGAAAGCCTACTCAGATCCATCTTATTGTTAGTGTGCTCCTTCTCCTTAAATGATTTTATGGAGGTGGAGTCAAGATGGTGGTGTAGAAGCAGGAGAACTCCATAGCTCCCCCCATAACCACAACAAATACCTATAAAATATGACTGTAAACAAATTTTAGAGCTCCAAACCCACAAAATTACAGAAAAACACACCTCCTGCTGAAGGCAGCCCAGCAGGTGGAGGAGAAGGGCTCATCACATAGTGCTGGGAGCTGAAACCAGCCGGGCCTGAAACCACGGTTTAGCCCCAGGGTGGCCAGGACAAGCCACAGCTGGAGCACTTGGGAGAGTGGATCACTGGCAGCTGTGGCAGTTTCCAGAATTATCAACCCATAAGAGCCAAGGACAAAGTGAAAGGTCAGTGGAACTCAGCTAAATTTGGGGGAGAGAAGCGGGTCTGGCTGCCGGCCTCCAGGGCAAGAAAGCTGCAGAAGCAGTGGCCCTGCAGCCACCTCCACATGGCTGTTTCAGAGCTTGCTGCCTGCAGATTGCAGGGGGGCCAAGCGATCATTCAGAGGCTAAGTGCTCTTGCATTAACCTGCCTGGATGGGGATCGTGGTCTTGGGTGGTGGTCCTGAGGTATGTGACCAGTGAGCCAAAGCTGGTGGGGGCTGCAGAGACGGCAGCCTCCTAATAGCTCCAGCAGCTGTGAAAACCCTAGTAATTTGGGACAAAGCTCTCCCCCTGGGAAGCAGAGATCTACTGTGGCTCAAAAATCAAGTTAATTGACTGGCAACATGAGAAGGCAAAGGAAGCAAAGAAAGCTCAGCAATCCAACTTTAGATTCCTTTTTTGGGGACAAAAAGGATCAACACATGGAAGGGGAGGAAGGCAACAGTCAAAACTCCCACACCAAAAGCTCCCAAGAAAAATGTAAACTGTTTACAAGCCATAAAGGAGTTTAAGAAGGATTTTGAAAACCAAATAAGAGAAGTGGAAGAAAAATTGGGAAGAGAAATGGGAATGATGCAAGAAAATCATGAAAAGAGAGTCAACAGCCTGACTGAAGAAAATAACAGCTTAAAAAATAGATTAACTCAAATGGCAAAA
>CM053581.1:292978857-292998695 GCA_028627135.1 Pseudochirops cupreus
TCTCACTCTCTCTCTCTCTCTCTGTCTCTCCCCTCCCCTCTCTCCCTCTTTCCCTCCTTCTCCTTCCCTCTCTTCCTCTCTCTCTCTCTCTCTCTATCTCTCTCTCTCTCACCCCCTCTGTCTCTCTCTCCCTCTCCATCTCTGTCTCTGTCTCCCTGTCTCTGTGTCTCCCTGCTCTCCCTCCCTCCCTCTCTCTCTCTCTGTCTCTGTCTCTGACTCTTTGTCTCTGTCTCTGTCTCTCCCCCTCATACACACACACACACACACACACACACACACACACACACACACACACACACACAGTCTCTCTTTTTTTCCTCTCCATCCCCTTCCCTACTGTGATCACATGAATTTAGGAGATCCCAAGGACCCCCCTGGAGTTGGTAACAGTGTTTTAGACATGGTAGCAGTAGCCATAGTAGTCTAGAGGTGACCAAGTAGCAACTTTTTAAAAAATGCATTATTGTTTATTTTGTTAAATATTTTCCAATTACATGTAGAAAAACTTTTCAACAATCATTTAAAAAAATATTGAATTCCAAATTCTCTTTTCCTCCTGCCCCTCCCTTGAGAAAGCAAACAATTTGATATATATTATACATGTAAGATCATGTAAAACATATTTTCTTATTATCCACGTTTCAAAAGAAAACACAACCAAAAAACTACTCAGCTCATCAGTTTGCTCTCTGGTAGTGGATAGCATTTTTCATCATGAGTCCTTTGGAATTGTTTTGGATCATTGTCTTGGTCAGAGTCGCTAAGTTTCTCAAAGATGATCATCATACAATATTGCTGTTACTGTGTATAATGTTCTCCTGGTTCTGTTCACTTCTCTTTGCATCAGTTCATCTAAGTCTTTCCAGGTTTTTCTGAAACTATCCTGCTTGTCCTTATAGCACAATCATGTTCCATCGCAATTGTATACAATTGACCAAGTAGCAACTTTGAGATGGATATGCCTGGGCAATAAAGTTATGGGATTATAGAGCCTAGAACAGGGTTGGGGAACCTGTGACCTCTAGGTCACATATGGTCCTCTGCGTCCTCAAGTTTGGCACTTTGAATTCAAACAGAACTGTGAAATTTACAAGGCCACATGTGATCTTGCAGGTTCCCCACACTTGCTCTAGAGAGATTGATAAGCAACAATTAAGTCTGGCAAGGAATTCCTGGCCCAACAGAGAAGCAGCCTGGCCCAGCAGCAGGTGACCCAAGGGAGCTACATCCAAGGGGAATTTTATGAAGACTCCACAAAGAGACCCTGTCTTTGAAACGAGAGAATGCACCCTCACTTTGGGAGAATGTTTTGTTTTGGGAGAATGTTTTCTTTCTAGATTCTCTCAGTAAACCCCTTTTTAAAAAAACTTAAAATAATAATGAGGGAGCCAAGCACATATATAAACATGTACAGTATAAATATAGAATGAATAAGCATAAATAAATATTTATATGTGCTATTTATATAAACATATTTATATAAACAAACACACAGTTGTATATAAATAATATGTAATAATGTAAATAAACACATATTTATATATAAATATATGTAGCATTTAAATGCAAGGTCATTTGGAATGGAGGGAACTAGCAGTTGGGGGAGGAGATCAGGAAAGGCCTCATGGAGAACGTGGTTCTTGAGCTATATGTCAAAAGAAAAAAGAGGTTCTACGAGTCAGAGGTGAGGAGGGAGTTCATTCTAAACGTTTGGTACAGCTAGTGCTGAGGCAGAGATGGAGGATGGAGAGTTCTGCATGAAGAGTAGAAAATAGATTAATTTCTTTTTATCACAATTTCTCTATACAGGAGGGAAATGATGTCCAGTGAGGCTGGAAAGATAGTTTGGAGCCAGGCTGTGAAGCCCTTTAAGAGCTAAACAAGGGAGTTTATAGTTAATCCTAGAGGCAATAGGAAGACACTAGAGTTGATTGAGTACTGGAATCATATGGTCTAATTTTCACATAAGGAAAATTACTTTGGCTATGGGGTATGGGATGGATTATAGTGAGGAGGGGTTTGAGTGAGACAGAACGAAGGCTGTTGCAATTATCTAGGCTGGGGTAATGAGGGCCTGATCTAAAGTGACAGTAGTTTAAACGGAGAAAGGGAGAGTTTGGAACAGGGGGGAGTTTGGGAAGAAGGAATATCTACAGGACCTTAGTTTTGAAAATGTCAAATAGGCAATTGGTGATATTAGATTGAAGTTGGGGGGGAGGGGATTAGGGCTGAAGACTGATCTATGAGTCATCTGCATAGAAATGATACCTAAATTCATGAAAGCTGATGAGGTTACAGAGAGAGAGAAAAGAGAAGAGAAGGGAAGGGAGGGGAGAAGAGAGGAGGGAACGGAAGGTGGAGGGATGGGAGGAGAGGGCCTAGGACAGAACCTTGTATCATATCCACAGTTAGGAGCAAGTTACAAACAATGAGCCAGAAGAGATGATTGAGAAAGAACAGTTAGGTAGAAGAAGAAGCAGGAGAGATGAGTGTCACAAAGGCCCAAAGAGAAAAGGATGGTTAACAGTGTCACATGCAGCATATTAATTGAGAACAATGAGGACTTACAAAAAAACCCATGGAGAGGTCATTGGTAACTTTGAGGAGAATGATTTACAATCCCAGGCACTGTGTTTTCTAAAGGGTGCAAATTGGAAAAGTAGACCTGGTATTCTGGGAAGGAAGATGTGCATCTCGGAAATGTTGCAGAGTCAGAATGGCTGACCAAATGGTAAGGGGCTGGAAAGGTTTCCTGAGACCTGCTTTTCAGAACTAAAGGCTCTCAGATAAACTGCAGGCAGAGAAAAGAATGGAGATGTTAGCTAAGAGACTATTTTAGTGCAAATTTCCATACCATGCCTTCCATATAGTAGGCAGCAAGTAAATATTTTGTGAATGAATGAATGAATGAGTAGAAAAAGCTAAAATCAGGAGAAGCAGTAACTACTGCTGAATACTGCTGCCATTGCTCTTAGGAATGTTTGCTATTTGACCTTGGGAAAGCTTCTTAACTTTTCTGTGAGTCTACTTAATAATCTTTGAGAATACTAATTCACAACTCTTTTGGGAGTGTGTGGGAGGGGTAAATTTGAGGAATTCAGCAGTTCCTATACTAGTTATAAATTGGCTCTGTCAGTCTCTCAACTAGAGATCACTGGTTTAGGATCATTGACTTAGAGGTCATCAAAAGCAACCCTCTCATTTTACAAATGAGGAAGTCAAGGCCTAGGGAGGTCAAGGGACTCATTTCAGGTCACAGAGATAGTAATGACAGAACACAGCCTTAACTACACATCCAAGAGAACTCCCAATTCAACGCTCCTTCCACTGTACCTCAGACCACCTTGGCATCCTTAAGATCCAGCTGCCACATAGAAAGGAGGGAAAGAGGGGGAAGGCATCACAATACCTGGAAAAGGTTCCCTCCCTTCCCCTCCTCCCCCAGACCTTCTGTGATCCCTTATGCTCCTTTGGAAAGTGAGTCACAATTACCAAGCAATTATTTAAATATGCAAATGCAAAGCCACAAACTGGCTCCAGGAGGAAAGGCCTTTGCCCTTTCAGACAATAGAACATTCAGAGTAATAAGAGGGAAAACCCACGCCAGGCTTCCAGGTATCCATTTGCCTAGTAAATAGGAAATTTTCGTTCCTCCTGTACCATGCTACCCTTTGCTCTCATCTTCCTCTGGAGGAAGCTGCTGAAGGGGCAGAGGGGCTGACCTCCCATCACAGTGGTCTATATTTTTGTTCCTTCAACTGTGAAAAGCAAAAAGAGAGGGTAATAATATCTGACCTAACTACCTTACAGAGTTTTCATAAGGGGAATATGAAATAATAGCTATGAAAATGCTTTGAAAAGCACGGAGCAGCCAGGAGTGGTCATGCAGGCCTGTTAGGTAGCTACCAAGGAAGCTGAGACTGGACACCTTAGCATCCAAAGTGATTTTCTTAAAACACATATCTCACCCATACTCAATAAACATCAGTAGCTCCCTATCACCTCCAGGGTTAAGTGCAAAATCTTCTGTTTAGCATTCATAACCTAGGCCACCTTTCTTCCCGGCCTTCTCACACCTAACCCCTCCCTTTCCCCACCATATCCTCTTCAATCCTATGACACTGACTTCTTTGCTGCTCCCTGGACTCTCCATCTTCTGTCTCAGGGCATTTTCACTGACTGTGTACCATGCCTGGAATACTTTCCATCAGCATCTCTACCTTCTGACCTCCATTCAAGTCCCTGATGAAACCCCACCATCTACAGGAAGCCTTTCCTGATCCTCTTACCTCTACTGTCTTCCTGTTGTTGGTCATTTCCTATTTCTCCTGTAGATAGCTTATCTACATAGTCCTTCGCATGTGGTCTCTCCTAGTAGACTGGGAGCTCCCTGAGATCAGGGACTCTCTTCGTGCATTGCTCTGTATCCCCAGTGCTTAGCACAGGCACATGTTGTTCTGTCCTTTCAGTCTTGTCTTACTCTTTGTGAGTCTTGCCAAAGGTACTGGAGTAGGTTTGCCATCTCCTTCTCCAACTTATTTTACAGATAAGGAAACTGAGGCAAACAGGATTAAATAACTTGCCCAGGGTCTAAGTGTCTGAGGCCAGACTTGAACCTAGGAAGAGGAATCTTCTTGACTCCAGGCCCAGCACTCTGTGCTCTAGGGAGCCACATATCCACCCTATTGAGGCTGGCACTTAGTAAGGACGTTAAAAAAATGCTTATTGACTAACTGACTAGAAGATCTCTCAAGCTCTTAGTTGCAGTTGGCTATGGCAATCAGGTGTCTTCACAAATTTTGACATTAGTACAGTGATCGGTGAGGGTAAAGGGTGGTAACAGAAAGAAATCAATTTACCGAAGAAGTGCCTTGGTCAGAAACAGTCAACATTGATCAGTCAAATTGGTCAACACCTTAATGCTTTGAAAGGCTCCCATACTTTTAGCCTGGAAGAGATGGGGAGAACCAACCTAAAAAAATTTTTTTAAACCAAAGAACAAACACAATATGAATTCATTCAAAAAATATTTACCAAGTGCCTACTTATGGAGATCACCCTGTTGTGCTCTGGGGTAGTTTGCTAACGTTTGATAAGATGGGGTCTTTGTTTGTCCTCAGAGAGTTTACAGTGAAGAGGGATAGTGCATTATACAGATAAATTTAAACAGGGTAATATGCAATGGTTTAGTGGCACTAGAGTCACAGGCAAGGTGCCATGAGCATTCAGAGGAGGTGGTTGTCAGTGCTGCTAATTCCTGCTGGTTATATGTGCCTGCCATGGCTCACATACCTTCCACTGAGCCCCACACACCAAGGTTCATTGGCTCAGCCTTTCACTGCCTCTGCCTCTGGGGAAGGAGCACTACAATTTTGCTCTCAGCTCAGTACTCAAGGCATGAACACCTGGGTGCTCTCTAGGGGACAATGGTGATGATATAGAAGAGAAAGCAGCTTAGTGAAGAATTCAGAATCCCAGGCCTGAATCCTCTGAAGAGTGCAAATTGAAAAGGCTGACCTGGACTTTTTGGAGGGCATGTGTATCTGGGAAAATGTTGTAGGGGTAGAATGGATGGCCATGTGATAAAGAACTAGAGAGGCTGCCTATAATTTGCTTTTCACAGCTAAAGCTTTGTTTCTTCTGCCATAAGGTACAGTATGGGCCTTCTTTAGTGACTGTCTCTTTTTCACATGTGTTTTTAAGCCTTTGTTGTTGTTATTCAGTCATTTTCAGTCATGTCTACTCTTCATGATCCAATTTGAGGCTTTTTTGGCAAAGATACTGGAATGGTTTGCCATTTTCTTCTCCAGTTCATTCTACAGATGAGGAAACTAAGGCAAACAAACTTAAGTGACTTGCCCAAGATCATACAGCTAGAAAGTATCTGAGGCCTGATTTGAATTAAGGAATATGAGTCTTCCTGACGACAGGCCCAGCGCTCCATCTACTGCCCCACTTACCTGCTCTTTTGAGATGTTTAAGATATCAAAAATCCTTAGAATAATAATGTTTCAGTGCTACAGAGATCCTTCCTTGATTTCTCACTCCCCAAATTTTGTCACCTTCTAGCCAGTAACTTTCTCTCCCAGGAGATTCCCTTACCTGGACCACCATGAGCCATAAGGCTCCCAAGCTGCACTCATTTCTCTCCCATCTCTACTTCTTACTCTCTGGCCTTGTGGGTGGGAACTGTCTTGTTTGTTATACTTATATTCCCAGTACTTCACACACAGTAAACACTTAATAAATCTTTTCTTTATCTTTATAATATCATGAGATCATGTACCCTCTTTAACTTCATAGATGATCTTTCAGAACTTCTATGACCAAAAAATTCATGACTGGGGTCACTCTGGTGATGAGTCCCTTGTAAACCTCATTAGACTGGTCCAAAGATGAAGACTTACTTTTTCTGTCAGGTTGGATGTGCAGCCTTTCCAAGTTGGTTGGACCTGACAGAGCTTGAGTTCTATTGGCAAAGCCAAGGTCACTAAAATGTAACAACCACTTGACTGTTGATCAATACTTATTAATGGCAGACTGTAGTAGAAAATCTGTGGTACATTTGTATAAAATTTTTATACTTAAAATATCTTCACCTATCTCATACTATCAGAGTAACCTTGGACAAGTCATTAACCCTCCTTTTGAACTTATTTGTATATTTATAGAGTGAAGGGGTTAGACTACAGGTCTCTTCCTGCAAGGTCCCATATGGCTGATCTCTTTAGATCTTCATAATCCTGATGTAGCTAAAGCAGAAATTGTCATCCTTCTTTGATAGAAGAAGAAACTGAATCTCAGAAATGTTATGTGTCTTGCCTATAATTATAATTCAGTTCAATTACTGTTTAATAAGCACCTGCTATGTGCCAGGCACCATGTTCATAGTGTACAAATAAGAAAAAAGAAAGTCAGTCCTTACACCTTGGGGAGATTACAATCTAAAGGGGGGAAACAACACTCAGAAAAGTTCACAAAAAGTGGAGGCATCAGGGTGGAAACCACCAATGGTACCCAGTGGGGTGCACAATGTTCTGAAGTTCAAAGCAGAGTTGCTGCTGGAAAGTAGAGAGTTCCTCGGAGAGTCTGGATCCCAGCAGTCTATAAAGTAAAACTCTGGGAGGGGGTTAGTGCTCCACCCTTCACACTCCAATCAGAAGGGAGAGTTAGACAGAGGAAGTAGAGAAAGTGTTAAGTATCAAAAGGGAGTCAGTCAGCACAATGATGAGACTGCAAGTTAATCATCTTGTCCTAGGTAGGGCATGAGGTTTCCATAGAGTCCAAACCAAGCAGAGGTGCCGATGCTGTTCCCATCACAGACACACTGAGTGAGGAGCCAGAATGAGACTCCAGGGTTGGCTCTTGACCCTTGGTCTAGCTTTCTTTTCACCATACCTTGAGAAGACAATAGAGATGTGCATTTTCTTTTCCCTTTTTTTTCCAGTTCAGTGTTAGTAGCCACAAGGACCAAGTACTGCCTGCTAGAAACCCTTTTATACCACAAGGGTCTCAGAGAAGCAGGTATTGAGCTCTTGGTTTTCTCTTATTCTCATAACTAGAGCAGAGTCTCAACCTTTTGTTTGTTTCTTTGTGAAGCCTATGGGCCCCTTCTCAGATTAATATTTTTCAATAATTGAAGAAAATGCTAAATTTCAGTTAGAAGTAAGTGAAAATTGAACAGAGTGCCAACCCTGGAGTCAGGAGGACCTGAGGTCAAATCCAACCTCAGACACTTAATACTTACTAGCCATGTGACCTTGGGCAACTCACTTAACCCCAATTGCCCTGTCTTCCACCCTCCAGAAAGCAAAAACAAACCAAAAAAAAAAAAGAAGTGAAAACTGTCGTTCTTTTCTCCATCTGGTTTCACAGACTCCCTGAACCCATTAAGATGAAGAAGATCCATTCATTACCCCTTTTGTCCCTGAGGGGACTTGTCTCATCATGGCATGTGATATATGCTCTCTGTAGGTCCTATGTGTACATGCACGTACACATGCATACATACACATGCACATGTACATGCACACATAGAACTTCAATTCAGCTAGAAAGCACAGGGGATAGAGTGCTGCTCCTGGAGTCAGGAAGATCCTCAGTTCAAATCTGGACTCAGACTGTCTGCCTCAGTTACCTCGACCATAAAATGGGGATAATAATAGCACCAAACTCAGAATTGTTCTGAGAATCAAATGAGATATTTGTAAAGCTCTCAGCGCAGTACCTGGTATACAGTAAGTACTTAATAAATGCTGTTCCCTTCCCCTTCCCTTCAGTTTTAAGATTTTCAAGTCAAGGAGTAGAATTTCATAGTTCGATCATTCAGCAAGCATGGACTAAGCACCAACTCTGTAAGGTGATATTCCAGCCACTGAGGATACACACACAGAAAGGAAAAAAAGCCAGTCCCTTCCCTCAGGAAGCTTCTATTCTAGTTAGAGGAAATAACATATACACATATATATTATGTATACATATATATATATATACATATACATATATGTTTGTGTGTGTGTGTGTGTGTGTGTGTGTGTACAGTAAGGTTGGGGGAAGCACTAGCAGTGTCTGAGGCAATAAGGAAAGGCTTCACAGGGCAGTGTTTAAGGTCCAAGGGCGGGGAACCTGCAGCTTCCAGGTCATACGTGGCCCTCTAGGTCCTCAAGTGTGACCCTTTGACTGAATCTGACAGTTCTGTAAAATTTGGATTGAGTCAAAGGGCCACACTTGAGGACCTAGAGGGCCACATGCGACCTCAAGGTCAAAGGTGCCCTCTCCCTGGTTGCAGGTTGTTGTTGTGTTTGTCCTTCATTCTTGAAGAGGACCATGACATCAGGGAAATGATGACACGACTTGCAGTTGACCTGGATTTCAGTGAAGAAGGACTGCACAAGGTCACCAGCCTCACTTTCTCCTCCAGAGCCATCTGGGTCCAGTGACCAGATATTCATTCGGATAACTGGATATGACCCAGGATGCGATGAAAGACCCTGGCCCTTTTAGGCTAAGGCCTTTGCAGGTTCTTGCTTTGAGTGAGATAATGCCCATTCAGTGAATGGTTAAACTAAGCTTTGAAGGAAGTAAGGAAAACCCATAGACCCTGATGAGAAGAGAGAGCATTCCAGGCAGGGGGAGATAGTCTATGCAAAGACATGGACTAACGGATTAAAGCGAACCCTTTTTCAAGCTACCATCCAATCTACTTCCAAGAGGGTCTCTCCTTCCAACATTACAGGAGGCTAACTATTCTTGGTAAGAAGATGAATGGACAATGACAGTATCATCAAGCCATGTTGGCCTCAGAAGCCATGTGTTATTGGCTCCAGACTGTGGGGGGGGGGGGGAGATAACAATAATAACAACATTAATCTCATCTAGCATTTATATAGTACTTTAAAGTTTGCAAAGCACTTTAAACATGTGAGCTCCTTGGAGCCTCACAACAACCCTGGAAAGCAGCTGCCATCCTTATCCCCATTAAGTGTCTAAGGCCAGATCGGAACTTCTTGATTTCCAGTCCAGAGCTCTCTCCACTGCCCCACCTAGCTGGCCACCTTACCATGACCCCTCGTTGTGGATGGGAAGTCCACAGTCTATAGACATTCCTGGTTCACTGCCCAGCTAAGCCTTTCCACACAAAGTAATGTTTGACAGAAAACCCCTCTAAATCCATGGCTAGAATAAGGTCATCATTCAAACTGGCAAGTCATTCTCAGACCCTTTTCCATCTCCGGCCTTCCATTTCTGGTCCAGTGCCCATCAGGAGCAGGTGGTTTTTGGCTCAACTCCAGTGTGCCTGACCATATACTACCCCAGAATAACTGACTTCCACCTTGGAGGACAGAGGGCACTGTACTAATTAGTAGTGATAACTTTTGGAAGGAAGCAAAAGTAAAAGGATTTAGATCATCCATTTCCAGATGAGATTTTGGGTGCAATGAATATGAACTTGGGCCTATATTGCTAAACCTGGACCAGCATCCTCCTGCGCCCATTCTCAGCACCCTCCCTTATCACCTTTGCACTAGATAGAGAAAAACTGACGTTCTTCTATAAAATATCAGAGGAATAGCCACAGGGATCAGCTCTGTGGTCTATCCTGCCCAGGATGCAGGAGGCAGAGGTCCTGAGGAAGAAATTGTAGAAGAGCCCTTGACAATGCCACCTCCACAAAGGTTAGTAATGTCCTTCCTACTTTCCTAACTGAACCCAGTAATCCTGTTATGGATCTCACATTCAAGGATCTCTCTGAACCTTTCTTTAACCTGGTTATGCTTTCAGCTTTTACCCACTCTGGGGGAAATAAGTTCTATATATTTACTACAAGCAACATACATTTGTTGTTCTTAAAACTACCTCGTTCAAGCTTTGGGTTCAGTAGAGTGGGAAAGAGAGAAAGGAAGGGAGGAAAAGAGGAAATGAAAAAAGGAGAAAAGAAGGAAGGAAGGAAGGAAGGGAGGGAGGGAGGAAGGGTGGGAGGGAAAGAGGAAGATAGAAAGGAAGGAAGGAAGGGAAAAAGGGAGAGAGGGAAGAAGGAAGGAAGGGAGAGAGGGAGGAAGGAAGGGAGAGAGGGAGGAAGGAAGGAAGGAAGGAAAGAGGGAGAAGAAGGAAGGAAGAAGAAGGAAGGAAGGAAGAGAGGGAGAAAGGGTGGGAGGGAAGGAGGAAGATAGGAAGGAAAGGAAAGAAGGAGGGAGAGAAGAAGGCAGGGAGGGAGAGCCCACACATAAGCTAGATTCACAGACATGGTTCTGACTTTGGCTCTGTGCTCCAGAGGAAAGGGGAGGAGAGGGGAATAAGAACCGCATAGTACCTACTATGTGGCGGGCTCTGCTAATCACTTTGTAAGTATTATCTCATTTGATCCTCACAACAACCCTGTGAAGTAAATGCTTTTATTACCCCCATTTTTCAGTAGAGGAAACCGAAGTAAACAGAGGTTAAATAACTTGCCCGAGGTCACACAGCTAATGTCAGAAGCCAAATTTGAGCTCAGCACCCTATCTGATGGGTCACCTACTTCAGGCATTATTCCAATAGTTTGGAAATCAGTTACTCAGTAAATGACAAATGACCAGTGGCCTGACTCTCTTTGCCTCCTGCCTTGGAGAAGAATGTCCTTGGGAGAAAAGGTTCAGCTCCCATCTGACCTGGGGAATCTTTCCTTTTCTTAGCCAGCTCACAGCTCGAGCACTCTGGCCATACATTCTACGGTCAGGTGGTGACACAGGCTGAGAAGCCTCATGAAGCAAGGCTAACTCTGGTTGGGAGGGAGAGGGGCAAGGCATTTCTCCTGAGCAGTCTCAATACAAACTGCCAACCCGAAGGTTTCTCTGCTTCAGATAATTTCCTTTCAAATCTCCTGGAAATAGCCTAAGCTTAAAGCTAAGAAGGAAAAGACAAGACAACCCCAGTTTGACAAGAAATTGAGTCTCCCCCTGTCAGTTCTTCGGGCCTCATGAGAGGGAGGAATTAATGCTGGGACCCTGGGACTAGTATGCTGATGAAAAAGCTTGCAGGCAATCAATCCTCTTAGTCAGAGGCCCCCAAAAGGCAGGAAACAGTCTCACTGGAGGATACTGGACATCCATAACCTCCTGCCAGCCACAATGGTGGGGACAAGGCAGTCAGGCCTTAAGAGACAGAGAATGGGCCTCTTAACAGCCTCAGTCAAACAGAGACTGTTAAAGACCTTAACTTAAAAAGGCCGAGGTCTCTCATTGCATCCAAGGCAATTTCCAGGCTTCTTGATTTATATCTTGCCATTGGATCCCAATGGCTCCTGAGGAGAAAGTGAGGCTGGTGACTTTGTACAGCCCTCCCTCACTTAAATCCAAGTCACTTGCAAGTCATGATGTCACCTTCCTGATGTCATGGTCCTCTTCGAGAACGAAACAACAACAGCATAGTAGGGAAATAAGGATAAGGCCTCGATCAGGTGATTTCACTTGTTAAGAAAACTCGCTCTTTTGATGTGACCCAGCACAATCTCTCTGTATACAGCCTTAGAGAATTGCCTAATGTACTGAGAGATTAAGCAGAGTCTCTTAAGTAGTATGTGTTAGAGGCCAAAGTTGAATCCAGGGCTTCCAGACTCAGAGCCTAGCTCTCATGTCACTATGGCAAGCTACCTCTAGTGGGGAGAATGGGGATTATTTCTCTAATGAATCTCTAATCCATTCAACAGATGAGAAAATTGAGGCCCACAAAGGTGAAGATACTTGACCATGGTCACATAGCAATTTGGTGTCAGAACTCGAGCCCATGCCCCTCTATTCTTCTCCA
Organism: Pseudochirops cupreus; assembly: GCA_028627135.1. NCBI lineage: Eukaryota > Metazoa > Chordata > Mammalia > Diprotodontia > Pseudocheiridae > Pseudochirops > Pseudochirops cupreus. The sequence continues at coordinate 292,991,140 of CM053581.1, forward strand.
GCACATGATGCAGAGGCTGTGATGGCTATTAATAGTAATTTTGTGGAAAGAGAACTGGAAGTGGAATGAGAAGATCTGGTTTCTAATGCAAATTCAACCCCTTACTAGTCTAATGATTCAAATCCTGCTTCTGACTCTTAACTCTCTGTGTGATTAAAGGAGATAATATGTGAAAAGCATTTTGTAAACCTTGAACCACTGTTGTTATTCAGTCATTTCCGTGGTGTCCAACTCTTCAATGACTCCACTTGGAGCAGAGATACTGGGGCAGTTTGCCATTTCCTTCTCCAGCTCGTTTTACAGATGAAGAGACAGAGGCAAAGAGGGTTGGTTAAGTGACTTGTCCAGGGCCACACAGCTAGTGAGTGTCTGAGGTCACATTTGAACTCAGGTCTTCCTGACTCCATGCCCAGCGCTCTCTATCCACTGCACCACCTGGCTGCCCTAAAGCACTGTATAAATGATATTTATTGTTATTAATATTGTCATTATTACAGGTGTAATACAAGTGATGTAACCTCTCAGAGCTTCAGTTTCCTAATCTACTAAAAAGGAGAAAGAGACAGAGAGGGACAGAGAGACAGAGACAGAGACAGAGAGACAGAGAGAGACAGAGAGAGATACTCAGAGAGAGAGACAGAGAGACAGAGAGACAGAGAGAGACAGAGAGAGAGAGAGAGACAGAGAGACACAGAGAGAGATACCCAGAGAGAGAGAGAGACAGAGAGACAGAGAAACAGAGAGAAAGAGAAAGACAAAGTAAGGAAGGTAGAGAGAAAAGAATACCGGTAGTTTGTACTGTTCACCTCACAAAGGTGTTAGAAAGATTGATACGGAAGAAATGTTTTGTAACTGGAAAGTTCTACTTAAATGGAGGTTACTGGTTTGTGGCTTTGAACCCTCTAGGGGGTTTAATTCAACAGAATATATTAAGTACCTACTATGTGCCTGACTTGGTGGGGGAGAGGAGCAGATATACCAAGACAAAAAGCCTATTGGGTCAGGGAGCATGAGCTCTATTGGGGGAGAAGGAGACACCCTGGAGGAGGGGAAAAGGATCCCTCTATCCAGTCTCTCTAGAGACTAGTTAAGCTTGCACAGAGGCCACTAGGGTGAAAAGAGTCTTGGAACTGAAGGGAATTTCTCAGTGCCCTCTTTCTCAGAGCTACAGCTCTGCTCAGAGGCGGGTGTTTACTAAACCTTACCCACTAGCATTCGGGGCTGTATCCAGGATGCTGGAGGCCTTGTTGAGCACCAGCCAGATTACATGCCTCGGGGAGTCAGCAGGGAGTTATCTCTGCCTCTCACACTTGTTCAATCAGCTTTTTCTCCACACTGGCCCCAAATCTCCATGCATTTCCAATTCCAGAGAAATCCTCTTTGGAATGAAAGAGAAAAGTGACAAATACAGACATGCCAGCTGGAGACCCAGAAGGGCTCTTGGTCTCAATGGTCTCTCTTTGCGACATCCGGGTGTCCAGGCCTCCCCCACGCCACCAGACTTTCCCTTCCAACCCCAGAGCAGAACTGAGCCAGGTTGCTGCATGGCCTTGCCCATTTCATTATCCACATCAGTGCTGTGTATAACCTGAGTGGCAGGGAGAATGTAAGGAGAGGGAATATACTGGAAATTACTGAATTCAGAGTCTGAGAGCCTGAGTTTGAATTCCGACTCTGCCTATGTGCTTTACCCTTTTCTGGGCCTCAGTTTACTCTGAGGAGGTTGGACAAGATCTATGGTTCCTTGCAGCTCTAAAGCTATGGTCTTAATATCTAATCAAGCCAGGAGAAGGGGAAAAATTTGGATCAGAGGAGCTGGCTGTGAATTCAGATCCTGCTTTTCAGTTGCAGCTGACTCTTCATGACCCCATTTGGGGTTTTCTTGGCAAAGATACTGGAGTGTTTTGCCATTTCCTTCTCCAGTTCATTTTACAGATGAAGAAACTGAGGCAAACAGAGTGAAGAGACTTGCCCAGGGTCACACAGCTAGAAAGTCACTGAGGTCACATTTGAACTCAGGAAGATGATGAGTCTTCCTGACTCCTGGCCCAGCACTCTATTTGACAGGTTCCTTGGAACAAGTTTATGTATTTAACCTCTCTGAGCCTCAGTCTAATCTTCTGTAAAGAGAGGGATTGTATTAAGTGATTAAGTGGTCTTCAAAACCTCTTTCATTGACACATCCTAGTGAGAAGTATTTGTTGTTGAATGAACACTTTCAAAAAATGGAATTCATCTCCCCACCCTGGACCTACCCCCTTCCAAACTTCCCTTTTCTGTGTCTTCAAGGTTACTGAGGTTTCCTCCAGTGTATTCTTTGACTGCTTGTGTCCCTCACAAGCTGTATCCAGTCTATGGCCACATCTTTAAACTGTACCTCCTTAACAGCTAACATCTATCACCTTTTCTCCATGCAAATACCAACCACCCCAGGCTAGGCCTTCATCTTGTCTGGGCTGTTTTAGAGTCTTGTAATTAGTCTCCTTAACTCTAATTTATCCCCCCTTTCTAGTCCATTCTCCTCATAGATGTTAAAAGACAAATATTCCCAAGTCACAATTCCCTGCCCCTCCACTCATCAAAAAAATCTTCCATGTCTCCCTATTACTTCTAGGATAAAATGAATTGGCTCTTAATCTGGAGCTAACTTAACTTTCCAGACTTATTTCACTTTATTCAATCTACATGTTCTACATTCCAGTCAAACTGTATTGATTCCAGACTGTTCCCCAAACTCAAAATTTCATCTTCTGCTTTGATCATTTCCCACAAGCCATCCCCCTTTCCTGAAATGAGCATCTCCTCATCTCTGCCATTTAGCATTCCGATCTTCCTTCAAGGCTCTGTGCAGGCACCACCAGTTCTGTAAAGTCCTCCTTGACCAGAGTTCTCTCCCTCCTCAAGTAACATATCTGTGTACAAGTTGTATCTTCTCAAATGAAATGCAAACTCCTTGGGGGTAGGTACTGTTTGTTTTTTGTCCCTGTTTACTCAGTGGCTAACACAGAACCTGGTGCATAAGTCAGTATACATCAAGGATCTATGATTTCATGAGTGTGGAAATTCCTGTACCAACATGGATCACAACTTATCCAGGACTCAAGCCATGAGTTTGTGAGGCTGAGAGGCTGACTTGACTGTGGTCACACAATGAGTGAGTGTATATAATACACTGACCCTGGAGGCAGGAAGACCTGTGTTGGAATATGGCCTCAGACACTTACCAGTTGTGTGACCCTGGACAAGTACTTCACCCTGCTTGCCTCAGTTTCCTCATCTGTAAAATGAGTTGGAGAAGGAAATGGCAAACTCTTCCAGTAGTTTTGTCATTTTCTTTGTCAAGAAAACCCTACATGGAGCCACAGAGAATGAGACATGACTAAAAAAATGACTAAAGAACAATGCCCAGGGAAAAGTCACTTAATGTTATCTGGCTCAGTTTCTCCACCTATAAAATGGGAATAATAACAACACCTACTTCCCAGTGTTGTGAGGGAAAAAATGAAATAATATTTGTGAAATGTTTTGCAAGCCTTAAAGCACAATATGGCTATTATTAGCAAATGTCAGAAGTAGGCTCTGAACCCATTTTCTTGATTCAGAATACGGCATTTTATCCACTATACCAGGTGACCTCTTGACTTGTATAACAGACAGCCATACAAGTGAAATCAGGGAGATTTCCCTAATATGCCTACACACAATAACTGCTTCTTGAATTGAATATATTAACTTTATTACCTACTTCAAAGGGCTATTGTGATAAAAGTGCTTTGTTAATCTTAAAAGAATGTGAATTATCATAATAGTTATTATTATACCACAATGATAGAAGTTGGTATAATTGACCAGGCTGGAGATGAATTTCTGTTCTTTCTCTCAAAGACTGGCAAAGGGGATGGAATGAATGACAGAAAGTGTTTGTGCTGAGAGGCCTGCTTAAGGGGAAAAGAAGAGATTCCTCACAAGGGGTGGGGAACCTTCAGACTCAAGGCCACACGTGGCCTTCTAGGTCCTCAAGTGCAGCCCTTTAACCAAACCCAACTTTACAGAACAAATCCCAGATTCAGTCAAAGGGCTGCACTTGAGGACCTAGAAGGCCAAATGTGGCCTCGAGGCTACAGGTTCCCCACCCCTATGTTAGCCCTACTCTGACCTTAAATAATACTTTCAAGCCTCAGTCTCTTCATGGCAAAGTGGTCAGTGAAAGTTTGGATATTAACAATATGGAGCTTTGTACATGCATATGAGCAGGGCTGGGACAATCCATAAGTTTCCTGGATTTCTCAGAGGTCTTTGTCCTCAAAAAGAGAAGAGTAGACGGAGCAATTGAAATGATCACTGCTTAGAAGCTATAGGGAGGAGGAATAATTGGGCTCAATCCAAGAACTCCCTGACCACTAGGTCAACCAACAATGGAACAACCTACCTTATGAAATACCAAGCTCCTCTTCGCCGATGGAGCTCAAGCAGAGCCTAATGACCACCTGACAGATACCCTCACCAGAGACCTCTGCCCATACCAGAAAGGCAGAATGGATTAAAAAGAATGTTGCCCAGATTAAGACATTCAGTTGCAAGGGCTAAAACCCATCAAATGACTTTGGACCTAAACACATGTCTATCTGTGTGTGTGTGTGTGTGTGTGTGTGTGTGTGTGTGTGTGTGAGAGTGTGTGTGTATGAGTGTGTGCGTGAGTGTGTAAGTGTGTGTAATTAGTTAGACCAAAATATAAGCAGTAAGGGGATAGATATTTAATTGGACCTCATCTGGGAAATTATGCAGAGGTTTCAATTATCCTAAATAGATCAAGGAGGAACAGAGAAGTGAAAAGACAAGAGGAAGCTTCTAAAATTTCCGAAAACTATGAGAGAATAAATGGGGTAGAATAGGTATGAAGAGGCTGATAAATAATTGTGTTCAACTACATTTCCCTAATATACCTACACAGACATCAGATGTGCTCAGCTGTAATTTGCATTAGGACTTTGGCAGGAAGCAGCTAACTGCCAATCAAAGGCAGTTGGGAAAGATGGGAAGGCTGCCAGAAAGCTAAGATCAAACCAAGGCCAACAGACAATCTGCCTTGTGAGTTGGCCAATGGTTCTATTGCAAAAGCAACAAATATCTGTGGTCAGAGGGCCTCACTTCAATAAAACTAACTTTTCAAGGGCCTGCACAGTGGACATAGTGTTTATCTTTCTGTCATGACTAAGGAGCCAGTACCTACATTTAAAATGCAGGCTAGAGTCATTCCTAGAAGAATGGGTCAAGGAACTTATCAGATACCTCTCCATTCTCCAGGTTCTCAGAAAGAGTGTTCCATTAAAGAAACAGAAAGGGAAGAGAAAAAAATTAAGGAAAAATAGAGACCTAAAGGGGCAGAATCTAATCTTGCTCTGGATCAGGAGTTTGAAGGGAGAAAGAATGTGATACCAGGGAGAAAGGGAAGAAGAAAGGAGTACTGAACACCTTCAGTAGTAGACATCAGCTTCTCCTTGATGGGCAGGGGAAGGACCTCTCTGAAGAGCGAGTAGCTGCTTGTTACCAAATAAATGATGATGTGGGTCTACAGGTGGCCCCGAGAGAACGATCCTTCTCCAGAAGGGGTCAGAAGAAGAAACAAGCAAAGATAGTTGGGGATTCTCAGTTGAGGATTAGCAATTTAGCTATTTTTCACAGTAATATTAACAATAGAATGGTCTGATATCTTCTGGGATACATATCTAAGACACTACAGAAATCCTCCCCCAAGGCTCAAGATGAGAGTTGTCCTGCTTGACCCCAGACAAAAGGACTAGAAACAGTGGGTAGAAGCTATAGAGAGGTGGATTTTGGCCTTAATACTAGGAAAAACTTACTAACAATTACAGCTATTCAAAAGTGGGTAGGGCTGCCATGGAATTTTCATAATTTGTTAACTCTTACTTAGGTTTCTAATGTAGAATTGTAATGAGTATACTTTGCTTTGAATACTAAAAGCATTTGTTAGGAATTCAAAAAAGTTAATTGAGAGTACTTAATTCAATGATCAGTTTTGAGGGAAGACATTCTTCCTGTATCACCAAGGCTAGAAATGTAGCATCTATCCCATTACTGATGAATATGGAAGCTTTAGTTTTTCTGGCCAAGGCTAATTTTCTCTTCCTTGGGCAACCCAGTGACCTCCCCCGACCCTACCACCACCTCCTGGGGGTTCACCATATTGGTGCTAGACTTAGCATGGACACCCGATAGAATTTAGCTCTACTGTAGCTCATTGTTCCCAAATTCAAGCAATCTGCAAGCTTCAGTTCCCCCATTAGTAAGGACCACAGGCCTGCACCACCATGCCCAGCTTAGCAAGGATTTCTGAAATGCCTACCATGTGCAAAGCATGATGCTAGGAGCTGGGACATATAAAAACAAAACGAAAAATAGTCTCTCCCTATCTGCAGGGATTTTATATCCTATATACAACATGTACATAGATAAGTAAAGCATAAAATCATTTTTTTAACTTTTGTTTATTTTTAGTTTACATCATTCATTTCCACGAGATTTTGAGTTACAAATTTTCTTCCCTTCTTTCCCCTACCCCAAAACAGTGATCCCACTGTATACCCCCTCTGCCAATCTGTTCTCTCCTATGTCCTCCCCCATCACCCTTCTGACTTTCCAGTAGGGCAAGATGTATCTCCCTACCCCGGCACCTGTATATCTTAATTCCCAGTTGCATATAATTAATAATAATAATAATAATATATGTATATACATATATCTATATATTTTTAACATTTGATTATAGAACTTTAAATTCTAGATTCTTTCCCTTACTCCCATGTCACCCACCCCCACTGGAAAGACAAACAATTCAGTACAGACTGAACATGTGTAGTTACGCAGAACATCTCCACAATGGACATATTGTGAAAGACTGACTATATTTCCCTCCTTCCTATCCCACCCCCCCCCCCGTTCTATTCTCTACTTTGTCCCTGTCCTTTTACAGAAGTGTGTACTTTAACAACCCTCCCCCCCAACCTGCCCTGTCCTCCATCATCCCACCTCTCATCCCCATCCCCCCTACTCTCCTGTAGGGCAAGATACGCAATTTAGAGTGTATATCATTTCTTCCCTAAGCCAAATTCAATGAGAGTAAGGTTTACCCTTTCCCTTTTGCCTTACTGTTCTTCCCCTCCATTGTAACAGTTATCCCTTGCCTCTTCTGTATGAGATGATTAACCCCATTCTGTCTCTCCCTGTCTCCTCTCCCACCTCAGAATTTCACCTTTTAAAATATCATCCCTTCCTATTCAATTGATCCTGTGCCCTCTGTCTATATACACATATATACACACAATCAGATATATATTCATGCACATATATATACCCTTCTATATAGACATATGTGTATGTATACATATATATACATTCATATTCCCTTCATCTATCCTCATACTGAGAAAAGTTTCATAAGTTACAATTATCGTTTTTCCATGTTGGCATGTAGATAGTCCAATTTTGATAAGTTCCTTATGATTTCTTTTCCATGTTTACCTTCTCATGCTTCTTGT